>JAIOJX010000004.1:219265055-219827555 GCA_022376925.1 Tragulus kanchil
GAGGTCTCCATATCCCCAGTACCCTTTCACCTTGTCTGATAGGGTTAACTGCGCACTGCTGAGAACACGGTAACGGCTTCTTCTGAGGCAGTTGCTAATTCTCTTCAGGAGACATCCTTGCTATCCCTCTGTTTCTAGACCTATAAAAAGACTTCAGTTTCAGAAGAAACTTAGAGATAAGGCAGAGAATGTGACCCATGAGAAGACATGCTGCACTCCAAAAGAACTACTTGAAATTTCTAACTTACAGAGAAATCTGGGGGACCTGTGGGCATGAATACTATAAAGGTGTGGGATATTGGTGAGAAGTACATAAAGCTATATCAAGTCAAATTTATTGAGAAAGAGATTCTGCATTTAACGTTGCAGCTCAGGGATTTAGAAAGGGCTCTAACAGTTTGGTGTCTGTTTGGCTGAAACATGGACCAAAAGATTAGATAGTCCACTATGAATAAACTGGAAATGCCTATCCTCCCTTGGTTTAATGTAAAAAAACAGATTCAGAAGCTTAGGGAAAGTAGAATGTTAAGAGTGGATTCTTCATTTGGGACTTACCCACACTGCAGTTTGAGAAGAAATACTTTTTGCCATTACTATGAGGTGAAATCTGACATTTTTGAAAAGCTTTGTGAGCACTCTTTGTCGACCAGATCTTACAGTGGAAATGCAGTCATGGAGTAGAGAACCTAAATTGATTTGATTTAACTGGGTTTTGGTGTTGCGGGGGTCAGTCAAATGGCAGTCTTTGACCACTGAGTGTAACGTGGGCGTAATTACCATCATAGGCAGCAAGTCAAAGCCACAATCAGAAGAGTCTCACCTGTGTCAACCTAGTTGATCATGGTTTTCCTCAAAAGTAAGAGGAAATCTACAATTAATACTTGATTTTAATCTACAATTAATACTTGATTTCTACAATTCACACCTGATTTGGTTAAATGAACCAAAGTCTAGCCTAAATTATAACAACAACAACAACAAAACTAAAACAGTAATGGTCCCTCATTCTATTCCAGCTTGAGCCAGTTTATGGACCCAGATCTCCCTGAAAGAAGGAGAGGCTCAGTTCTCTTGAGGGAAGACTCCACTATGCTGTCAAACTTTATATTGTTCATCTTCTTGCCAGCCTTTCCCACAAGAATGTCTTATGAGGGTATGAACACTGGGGAAAAGGAAATAATCAGACTTGGGCAGGGAGGTACTACTAGATACTATGGGCTTCCCAAATAGTGCTAGTAGTAAATAAACCACTCTGCCAATCCAGGAGATGCAGAAGACCTGGGATTGATCCCTAAGTCTGGAAGATACCCTGGAGGAGGGCATGGCAACCCACTCAGAATCCCATGGATAGAGGAGCCTGGCAGGCCACAGTCCACAGGGTAACACAGCCAGACACGACTAAAATGACTTAATATGCAGGCACGCAGTAGATCCTGTCTCTGAACTGATAGTAATTCCAGGGCAACCAAAATATAACTGCAGTTCACAAGTCAGAGTAGAGGCTTATGGAGGTCAGGTGATCAGTGGAGTTTTAACTCAGGTCTTTTTTCCCATGGGCCACTTGAGTCCCTAAACTCATCTTCTGTTTTTTTCCCTCAGATTCAGATTCCTATTTGGAATAGATACACTCAGCAGTAGGCACAATTCCCCTATCAGTTCCCCACCTGTGGAATGACCACTCTTATGATGGGAAAGTCAAGCAGAAGCCGTGGAAACTACCTCTTCCCAGGAAAACAGTAAAGCAAAAACAATACTTCACTCCTAGGGAGTCTTCAGGGACTTAATAGCACCATGAAGAACTTGAAGGCTGTGGAATTTGCACCTCGTCTGCATTCAATTGGTCTATCTAGCTTATGTAGAAGACAAATGAATCCAGGAGAATGAGAGTGGATTACTCTAAGCTTTAATGATAGTTGTTTTACCAGATGTAGTTTCATTGTTTGAGCAAATAAACACATTATTTGGTACCTGGAATGCAGTTATTTCTTGGAAAATTTATTTTTTTTTCTTATTTTTCTCTCTATCTCTATTAATAAGACCCACCAGAAGCAGTTTGCTTGCAGCTGGCAAGGCCAGCAATACAACTTCTCTATACCCTGAAGGCTATATCAACTCTTCAGTCCAGCTCTATGTCATAGTTTAGTTCTGATGTATCTTTGTCATCTTTCCTTTGGTGAAAATATCCCACTGACCTGTTACACTGATGATATTACAATAATATCACTATCCTGGATTTAGTGACCAAGAAATAGCAACTACTCTAGATTTATTGGTAAGACATTCGCATGTCAGAAGAAGGTGAGAAAAAAGTCTGATGAAACATCTGGAGTCTTCTACCTCAGCAACATTTTCAGGGGTCCAGTGGTATGGGTCATGCCAATAAATTTCTAAAGTGAAGAATAAGTTATTACATCTGGCCCCTAATAAGAGGTACCTCTCCCTTTTGGAATGTAGAAGTATCATGTTCCTCATTCAAACGTATTTCTTGTTGTTTAGTTGCTACATCATGTCCAACCGCATGGACTGTAGCCCCTCAGGCCCCTCTATCTGTGGGATTTCCCAGGAAAGCATAACTGGAGTGGGTTGCCATTTCTTTCTCCAGGGGATCTTCCCAACCCAGGATCGAATTCTCATCTCCTGCACTGCAGGCAGATTCTTTATCACTGAGCCACTAGAGAATCCCTTTTGCATGTGTTACTCCCACCCATTTACCAAGTGGCCTGAGCCCTAGTTTTGAATGTGACCCAGAAGAGGAGAAGACTCTGCAACAGGTCCAGGTTGCTCTGGGAGATGCTCCACCCCTGTGGCCATGGGATCCAGCACACCCAGTGGTGACTTAAGTCGCAGTGGCAGATGGAGGTGCTCTTTGGAACCTTTGCTTTATAGGGGGCAATGTTGTAGTGCCTGCCTTAGGGTTCTGGAGCAAGGCCTAACCATAGTCTGCAGATAACTATTCTCTTTTTCAGAAATAATTCTTGGCTTGAGCCTAGGCCTCATTAGAGAATGAATGCTTAACCAAGTGCTGCCAAGTTACTGTATGACCAGAGTTTCACATAAGGAATTGGATGCTGTTAGTGCTGCCAAGTTACTGCTATGGCATTTGAGATACACATTATTGGTACCTGGAATGCAGTTATTTCTTGGAAAATTTATTTTTTTCTTATTTTTCTCTCTATCTCTATTAATAAGACCCACCAGAAGCAGTTTGCTTGCAGCTGGCAAGGCCAGCAATACAACTTCTCTATACCCTGAAGGCTATATCAACTCTTCAGTCCAGCTCTATGTCATAGTTTAGTTCTGATGTATCTTTGTCATCTTTCCTTTGGTGAAAATATCCCACTGACCTGTTACACTGATGATATTACAATAATATCACTATCCTGGATTTAGTGACCAAGAAATAGCAACTACTCTAGATTTATTGGTAAGACATTCGCATGTCAGAAGAAGGTGAGAAAAAAGTCTGATGAAACATCTGGAGTCTTCTACCTCAGCAACATTTTCAGGGGTCCAGTGGTATGGGTCATGCCAATAAATTTCTAAAGTGAAGAATAAGTTATTACATCTGGCCCCTAATAAGAGGTACCTCTCCCTTTTGGAATGTAGAAGTATCATGTTCCTCATTCAAACGTATTTCTTGTTGTTTAGTTGCTACATCATGTCCAACCGCATGGACTGTAGCCCCTCAGGCCCCTCTATCTGTGGGATTTCCCAGGAAAGCATAACTGGAGTGGGTTGCCATTTCTTTCTCCAGGGGATCTTCCCAACCCAGGATCGAATTCTCATCTCCTGCACTGCAGGCAGATTCTTTATCACTGAGCCACTAGAGAATCCCTTTTGCATGTGTTACTCCCACCCATTTACCAAGTGGCCTGAGCCCTAGTTTTGAATGTGACCCAGAAGAGGAGAAGACTCTGCAACAGGTCCAGGTTGCTCTGGGAGATGCTCCACCCCTGTGGCCATGGGATCCAGCACACCCAGTGGTGACTTAAGTCGCAGTGGCAGATGGAGGTGCTCTTTGGAACCTTTGCTTTATAGGGGGCAATGTTGTAGTGCCTGCCTTAGGGTTCTGGAGCAAGGCCTAACCATAGTCTGCAGATAACTATTCTCTTTTTCAGAAATAATTCTTGGCTTGAGCCTAGGCCTCATTAGAGAATGAATGCTTAACCAAGTGCTGCCAAGTTACTGTATGACCAGAGTTTCACATAAGGAATTGGATGCTGTTATCTGACCCACACAAACCATAAAGCTGGGCATGCATGGCAGCCCTCCATCATCAAGTGGACATGACGCACAATAGTGCCTCCTTTATTCATGTTTTGCCTTTTCAAGATTCCACTTAGCTATGGTCAACCAAAGTAAGAAAATATGGAATGGGAAATCCCAGAACTAAACAATTCACAGGTTTAAATTGTACACTGTTCTGAGCAGCATGATGAAATCTGAAGCAGTTCCACTCCTTCCTGTTCTAGATATGAATCATTCCTTTCTTCAGCATATCTACTACATATATGCTACCTGCCCACTAGTCATGTAGCAGCCTTCTCAGTATCACAATGAATAGTGCCTACGTTCAGCTAACCTTCAGTTGACTTAATAATGGCTCCCAAAACTCAAGAGTAGTGATGCTGACAATTCAGATATCTCTTACAGTGCCTAACTGATAAATTTAACTTTGTCATAGGTATGTATGAATAGGAAAAACATACAGAGTATAGCACTATCAGTGGGCAGTCACTTTGGAGTCTTGGAATAATGGGGAATACTATACATCATTGCCTTTCCCGTGTCCCCAGATTGCTGACTGAAGATCTTGTGGATTCTCAGCCTCCTTAATTGCATTCATAAATACTCTCTACTATATATGTGTAGTATACCAGTATTTGTGAACACATATTAACACTTATATGTTACACTTATATGTATACACCTTTTTTTGGTTCTGTTTCTCTGGAGAACCTTGACTAATATACTTAACCTTGACTAAGTATACTAATACATTTATCACATCAAGTTCTGGGAGCCCCAGTAAGTATACATAACTATGACAGAACCAAACACATCACTCATTCAAAACTAACTACTTCATATGGCATTTAATTCTATGTATAACTAAGACATTTTTATGAATATATATCTTTTCATTTGTTGTCAATTAGTCACTCATTCATGTCCAACTCTTTGTGACACCATGGACTGCAGCACACCAGGCCGCACTGTCCATGGAATTTTCCAGGCAAGAATACTGGAGTGGGGTTGCCATTTCCTTCTCTAAGGATATATATATATATATATATATATATATATATATATAACATATACACACACATATATATATATTATATAATTGTATATCTATATATATATGTAGTATACCAGTATTTGTGAACATGGATAAACACTCATATAAGAATTTTTGTACAATTTCTTAGAAAAACATGGGAAAGAGAGAAAAGAAAGAAAGACAGAAAACTGGGGTCAGAATAAGAGACCTAGCAATAAATCATTCATTTTCTTTGTGGTTTTATACAGAATTGTAATATTTTTCCTCTTTTCCAAACTGTATATCTTAATGTCAGCTTGGATTCAGATTCATTTTTGTTTTTACTTTGTATTTTGTTACTAGGACAGATACAGAGTATTTAGTAGAGGAAAGATTGTTATTTCTTTAATGAAAGTTTTTTCTTAAATAATAAAGACATGAGCCTTTCTGTGTTACATGCTGTAATTATTTTTGAAGTTGGCCATGTTTATATTTTGATTTGGAATACCACTTTTTGAAGTTGTAATATAAAGATGTAATCCTAACTTAGGCTCTCACGATTAACACTATTCAGACCAAGCAAATTGTTTATGCACCTTCTTCTTTCACCTATGTTATAAAATCAAAAAAGTATTACATCCAAATGCCATGAAGTTTGTTTGTTTGTTGTTTATTTGTTGCCATGAAGTTTTATAGGTCAGAGACAAACATTGTTTTCAGGTGCAGTCAGATTTTAAGCTGTAGAAATCCTTATGTAAGTAAAAGACAAATAAATAGACTTGTCAATGTTTCCTTGCAGATGTCACGAATGGAATATATTCCTAGATACCAAAGTACCATTTCCTGGCACTGTCCTACATCCAATTTCTGCCTTTTCTTTGGATTGCAATTTATGGTTCTAGGCCTATTCATGTATTAGTAAAGTATTCCCACTAATTGTTTGAGAGGTGACAAATACTTTTCACCTAAAATATTCCCCTACCTCTTTGCACATGTAGGTCCAGACATTAAGAAGAATTAATCAGAGGGTCAAGAAGAGAAGCAGAGAAGAATGGTGACTCAGAACTGAAAGGAGGAGAATTTCAAAGAAGTCCCTGTTGGCTCAGAGGGTTTCCCTGGTGGCTCAGGTGGTAAAGAATCTGCCTGCCATGCAGGAGGTCCAGATTCCATCCCTGGGTGGAGAAGATTTCCTGGAGAAGGGAGTGGCTACCCAATTGCCTGGAGAATTCTATGGACAGAAGAGCCTGGAGAGCTACAGTCTGTGGGGCTACAAAGAATCAGACATGGTTGAGCGACTAGCACCTTCACCTTCACTTTCAGGTACAGACATAACATGTGCAAAGCATAATATTGATTATTCCCATGGCCGACTAGATGGCTATTGAATACTAAAATTGTGAATCAACTTATTTTTAAGCACATATAAGATTTAATTAAATTTTCAAAAGTAAATACAGATTTTCAGACTCTCACTTAAAGCAAATAATTTTGATATATAAGGTAATATATTTAGACACAAGATATGTGAGCTCTATTTCCATCCTGCTGTAGGCCTAGCAAATTCTAAAGGCAGATCTGCTTCGTCCGTGTCATTTATCCTCCTAGATTGTAGTACCTGTTAGGAGTAGACATTCATTGATCAGAACTGTGCTATCACTACTTCTGTTTCTGTAAGTGGGCTTCAAGTTCAAAAGGAAAGCTTATAAGATCAGAGGGTGAACTCTGCTTCTTGATAAGCAGAGAGAGGGAAAAAAAGGGTGAAACCATTTCTTTCACAAAGAAGTTTAGAAATCTGTAGCCATTTATCACGTCTTGAGTACTTAAGTCACACTTCACCCTTGAATGGAGTCTTTTAAGTTAAAGTTCTGGAATCAGCTGAGACTACTCCAGTTTGCCTAAGGGAAAGGTTTTGCTTATTTGTTGCTGCTGTTGTTGCTGTTTTTACAACTGGCCTAGAACTTTGAATGTCTGCAAACTCAGGAAAGAATCTGATTTTCCAGCTGACCTATTTTCTTAATGTGAGTAAGCTGAGGCCTCAGGACTAAGATTCATTAAGATTTGTTGAGAGTAGCCTCTATCAAATTTGGCTTTGCTTTTCATATTCAAATTTCAGGTTTCCTAGGAGGCAGCTACAAGTCGTGGGAGTGAGGGACTTTAAACAGTTCTTATTGGCCCTTTCTTTTTTTTTGGTTAACGGTCCTCCAGTTTACATAAAACCAACAAATGAAAATGTGGGTTCACTTTCAAGAAATATTTTGGCATGTTGGTATTTGTTTTAAGATATCCTTGCTAGTTAAGATTAGCCTGCCATGCAGGAGGTCCAGATTCCATCCCTGGGTGGAGAAGATTTCCTGGAGAAGGGAGTGGCTACCCAATTGCCTGGAGAATTCTATGGACAGAAGAGCCTGGAGAGCTACAGTCTGTGGGGCTACAAAGAATCAGACATGGTTGAGCGACTAGCACCTTCACCTTCACTTTCAGGTACAGACATAACATGTGCAAAGCATAATATTGATTATTCCCATGGCCGACTAGATGGCTATTGAATACTAAAATTGTGAATCAACTTATTTTTAAGCACATATAAGATTTAATTAAATTTTCAAAAGTAAATACAGATTTTCAGACTCTCACTTAAAGCAAATAATTTTGATATATAAGGTAATATATTTAGACACAAGATATGTGAGCTCTATTTCCATCCTGCTGTAGGCCTAGCAAATTCTAAAGGCAGATCTGCTTCGTCCGTGTCATTTATCCTCCTAGATTGTAGTACCTGTTAGGAGTAGACATTCATTGATCAGAACTGTGCTATCACTACTTCTGTTTCTGTAAGTGGGCTTCAAGTTCAAAAGGAAAGCTTATAAGATCAGAGGGTGAACTCTGCTTCTTGATAAGCAGAGAGAGGGAAAAAAAGGGTGAAACCATTTCTTTCACAAAGAAGTTTAGAAATCTGTAGCCATTTATCACGTCTTGAGTACTTAAGTCACACTTCACCCTTGAATGGAGTCTTTTAAGTTAAAGTTCTGGAATCAGCTGAGACTACTCCAGTTTGCCTAAGGGAAAGGTTTTGCTTATTTGTTGCTGCTGTTGTTGCTGTTTTTACAACTGGCCTAGAACTTTGAATGTCTGCAAACTCAGGAAAGAATCTGATTTTCCAGCTGACCTATTTTCTTAATGTGAGTAAGCTGAGGCCTCAGGACTAAGATTCATTAAGATTTGTTGAGAGTAGCCTCTATCAAATTTGGCTTTGCTTTTCATATTCAAATTTCAGGTTTCCTAGGAGGCAGCTACAAGTCGTGGGAGTGAGGGACTTTAAACAGTTCTTATTGGCTCTGGTTAACTCTCCTCTTTTGCACTACAATTACAGTTTTCACTTAAATGTCATATATTTCATTCTTTATTTGGCTTTAGCACACGTGTCCTCCAGTTTACATAAAACCAACAAATGAAAATGTGGGTTCACTTTCAAGAAATATTTTGGCATGTGGGTATTTGTTTTAAGATATCCTTGCCTCAGATTTTTTTTCTAGTTAAGATGGTGAATTTAAAATACCTGTTTGTTTGGAGGCATTGTTTTTACACTTCATTTACTGTATAAAACAAATTACCATGAATCTCTGACACTTGACCCAAAGGCCAAAAGTTAGCCTGAAATGAATTTGGACAGTAGAAACACCAAACCTTGGGTGGGGTTGAGGGTGGGGAGTGTGTGGTGAGGAGAGAGGATGCTATACTGTTATTCAGGCAGTATAGGGAGGGTGGCACAAAGTGGGACACAATTGAGTGACTTTCACTTCACTTCACTCAGTCCTTTTGAAATGCATTTTGATTAAAATTTCTGAGTGATTATTATGTGGCAAACCCCATTAAAACACTCTTGTCTGTGTTAGCTCAGAAACCTTGGTAAAAATTAATGACCTGGTCAAAAGCATAGGACCTAGAGTCAGGTTTCCAGGGCTAAAATCTCACTTGGCAGTTGTGTTAGCAGGATAAGCTATTTAAGCTTCCTGAATCTATACTCTTCATCTGAAGAGCAGAGACAATAATAACACTTTTCTCACAGGATGGTGGTGAGGATTATTTGAGGTATTCGTTAGATACTTAGAACTGTGTCTGGTACACAACAAACAGTCCACGTTACCTAATGCTGTGACAATTTCTGCTGTGATGTTGGTTAGGTTTGCCTGTTGGTTGGTTTTGTGCTTCACTGAGATCAGAGACAGTCTGAATCCAGCAAATCACTTCAGTTCTATTATGATTATCTTTGTGCAAACTAGAGGCATGTACCTAATTCTATATGTCCGTCTAACTTAGCTATTTATTAAAATAAACAGATTAATGGAAAATGAGGACATGAAAAATAGCCTCTATCAAATTTGGCTTTGCTTTTCATATTCAAATTTCAGGTTTCCTAGGAGGCAGCTACAAGTCGTGGGAGTGAGGGACTTTAAACAGTTCTTATTGGCTCTGGTTAACTCTCCTCTTTTGCACTACAATTACAGTTTTCACTTAAATGTCATATATTTCATTCTTTATTTGGCTTTAGCACACGTGTCCTCCAGTTTACATAAAACCAACAAATGAAAATGTGGGTTCACTTTCAAGAAATATTTTGGCATGTTGGTATTTGTTTTAAGATATCCTTGCCTCAGATTTTTTTTCTAGTTAAGATGGTGAATTTAAAATACCTGTTTGTTTGGAGGCATTGTTTTTACACTTCATTTACTGTATAAAACAAATTACCATGAATCTCTGACACTTGACCCAAAGGCCAAAAGTTAGCCTGAAATGAATTTGGACAGTAGAAACACCAAACCTTGGGTGGGGTTGAGGGTGGGGAGTGAGTGGTGAGGGAGAGAGGATGCTATACTGTTATTCAGGCAGTATAGGGAGGGTGGCACAAAGTGGGACACAATTGAGTGACTTTCACTTCACTTCACTCAGTCCTTTTGAAATGCATTTTGATTAAAATTTCTGAGTGATTATTATGTGGCAAACCCCATTAAAACACTCTTGTCTGTGTTAGCTCAGAAACCTTGGTAAAAATTAATGACCTGGTCAAAAGCATAGGACCTAGAGTCAGGTTTCCAGGGCTAAAATCTCACTTGGCAGTTGTGTTAGCAGGATAAGCTATTTAAGCTTCCTGAATCTATACTCTTCATCTGAAGAGCAGAGACAATAATAACACTTTTCTCACAGGATGGTGGTGAGGATTATTTGAGGTATTCGTTAGATACTTAGAACTGTGTCTGGTACACAACAAACAGTCCACGTTACCTAATGCTGTGACAATTTCTGCTGTGATGTTGGTTAGGTTTGCCTGTTGGTTGGTTTTGTGCTTCACTAAGATCAGAGACAGTCTGAATCCAGCAAATCACTTCAGTTCTATTATGATTATCTTTGTGCAAACTAGAGGCATGTACCTAATTCTATATGTCCGTCTAACTTAGCTATTTATTAAAATAAACAGATTAATGGAAAATGAGGACATGAAAAAATCACTTTCAGGCAACCATTCAGAAAATATTACTCATCAAGAAGGAGCTCCATGTATGGCCACAGGTAATAGACTTTTCTGTAATAGCTCCATCATTTAAACATTAATCCTTTTAAAAAATAGTGAAATTCAATTGACTTTAAAGACTCTTTTTGGCAAGAAATAATTTCAAAATTATAACTGTTAATATTCTAGAGATTTAGATATCCTAAAGGCCCAAGCCAAATAATTATTAATGATGTATAAGGTAGCATTAATCTATTATATTGCTGCATATAAACGGTGCTCCTTTTTGACTAGTAAATCTGATCTAATGCAATTTAGAGTAATGAATTACAGAAAATAAGGAAAGCTTTCCTATTGATTTCATTAAATATTGAAAATCTTTTTCTCCTAAAAAGTCAAAACTCAGTCTCTTTTAATGGATAACAATATTTATCTATAATGTTTTCTGAGGACTTATTTACAAAACCAGTGGTAAATCTTGTCAGCTCTTAGCTTTTTTGACAGATCACAAGTACAATTTATAGATTTAGGGGATATAAGCAAAATCACAAGCAAAGAATAATTGACATGTTCTCCACATTAATGCATTTGTTTATAGTAAAGTATAAAAGATTAATGTTGAACATTGCAGAAAGTTATTGACTTTTCCTTCTGTTTTTTTGCATTTCGTTCTTTTCTTTTTTTTATATGTAGGTGCCTTTTTTTCTTCTTTTTTCTTTCTAATGATAGTCTTTGAGTTGGAACTATCTATAGGGTACACTGAATTGCTATTATATAGCTCAGCAGGGACCTTTAACACCTTCTGTAGTGTACCTTCTAAAAAATATCAGTTTATTCCACTAACAAAATGAACCTCTGTTGCTTTGTTCTGTTACCTTATTTTGACTTTTTGCATTATGGTTTTATTCAGATGGCAAATCAGAGCACATTTTGATGGAAAATCACTAACTTTCAGTGAAAGATCATACATGCATGCCCACATTGTTACTACTAAAACCTTTTCATGAAGTAATTTTGTTTTCACACATTTTTCATGTTTTCACAAAGTAATTGTGGGTTCCTTCCTTCCATAACAAACTTAATCATCAGGTAATATTTTAATAAATTTTATTGGGATATTAAAATAATCTAAAATTTGTTTTTCAGATTTAGGAAGATTGGCTAGTAGTTTTTAACAAACATGTGCTGTGTGCACTGTTGTGTCTGACTATTTGCAACCCATTAGACTGTAGCCTGCAAGGCTTCTTTGTCCATGGGGTTTTCCAGGCCTGAATGCTGGAGTAGGTTTCCATACCCTTCTCCATGGGGTCTTACCAATCTAGGGATCAAACCAAAATATCTTGCATTGATAGGCAGATTCTTTACTGACTAAACCACCAGAGCCCTTTCAGCAAATAACCATGCCTTATATTGGGGTTAGGCAATTTTCAACAAAATATGATAGAGTTAAAAATAAATGATTCCTTATATGTTTATCACCCAGTGTCAACAGTCATTTTCCTTCCAATAAACTCAACAGATTATTTAGAGGAAAATCCCAGACACTACCATTTCATGCATAATTATCCCACATATAAGTACATTCCTTTACATACATAACCACAATTTCACTCCAAATCAAAAGTAGTTCATTTGCTAATACCATCAAATAATCAATTACTGTTCATCATTCTTAATATCAATCTTGTCAGCTCTTAGCTTTTTTGACAGATCACAAGTACAATTTATAGATTTAGGGGATATAAGCAAAATCACAAGCAAAGAATAATTGACATGTTCTCCACATTAATGCATTTGTTTATAGTAAAGTATAAAAGATTAATGTTGAACATTGCAGAAAGTTATTGACTTTTCCTTCTGTTTTTTTGCATTTCGTTCTTTTCTTTTTTTTATATGTAGGTGCCTTTTTTTCTTCTTTTTTCTTTCTAATGATAGTCTTTGAGTTGGAACTATCTATAGGGTACACTGAATTGCTATTATATAGCTCAGCAGGGACCTTTAACACCTTCTGTAGTGTACCTTCTAAAAAATATCAGTTTATTCCACTAACAAAATGAACCTCTGTTGCTTTGTTCTGTTACCTTATTTTGACTTTTTGCATTATGGTTTTATTCAGATGGCAAATCAGAGCACATTTTGATGGAAAATCACTAACTTTCAGTGAAAGATCATACATGCATGCCCACATTGTTACTACTAAAACCTTTTCATGAAGTAATTTTGTTTTCACACATTTTTCATGTTTTCACAAAGTAATTGTGGGTTCCTTCCTTCCATAACAAACTTAATCATCAGGTAATATTTTAATAAATTTTATTGGGATATTAAAATAATCTAAAATTTGTTTTTCAGATTTAGGAAGATTGGCTAGTAGTTTTTAACAAACATGTGCTGTGTGCACTGTTGTGTCTGACTATTTGCAACCCATTAGACTGTAGCCTGCAAGGCTTCTTTGTCCATGGGATTTTCCAGGCCAGAATGCTGGAGTAGGTTTCCATACCCTTCTCCATGGGGTCTTACCAATCTAGGGATCAAACCAAAATATCTTGCATTGATAGGCAGATTCTTTACTGACTAAACCACCAGAGCCCTTTCAGCAAATAACCATGCCTTATATTGGGGTTAGGCAATTTTCAACAAAATATGATAGAGTTAAAAATAAATGATTCCTTATATGTTTATCACCCAGTGTCAACAGTCATTTTCCTTCCAATAAACTCAACAGATTATTTAGAGGAAAATCCCAGACACTACCATTTCATGCATAATTATCCCACATATAAGTACATTCCTTTACATACATAACCACAATTTCACTCCAAATCAAAAGTAGTTCATTTGCTAATACCATCAAATAATCAATTACTGTTCATCATTCTTAAACTATCACAATTCAGTGAATAACATAAACATGGAATAATTTACTCATACCAAAATTTCATACCATGTGTGACTCTTTAAAATCAATGCCTTTCTCTATGTTTCAACTTCTGGCTACCATTGATCAGCTATAAGTTCTTAGATTCACCTTTCCCAGAATGACACAGAATTGAAATCATATAATATGCAGTTTTTTGAGTCTCCCAATTTGGCAAAAAAATCATTTGATTGTATATATTGAGTTTATTCTTGCATGCTCTATTTTATTTTATTGATTTGTCTTCCCAGGTGGTACTAGGTGGTAAAGAATCGGCTGCCAGTGCAAGAGACACAGGAAGTCCGGTCTGATCCCTGGGTAAGGAAGATTCCCTGGAGTAGGAAATGGCAACCTACTCTAGTATTCTTGCCTGGAGAAGCCCATGGACAGAGGAGCCAGGGGCACTATAATCCAAAGCGTTGCAGAGTTGGATCTAAGTGACTGAACACACAACACATGCAGTGTTATACCATTACTACATCGTCTCAGTAACAAGTCTTGAAAGAAGGTAGGGCAAATTTTTGAAGTTTGTTCTTACTTTTAAAAGTTTTATTTATTTTAAGGAGGGAAAAGTATTTTTAATTCTTTTTATTTCTGTATTAATTTTAGAATTAACCTTCACACACATACAAAAAAAACCTCACTGAGATTTTGATGGGGTTCACATTGAACCCACATATCAATTAGGGGAGAATACATCTTAACAATATTCAGTCTTTCAATTTGTGAACATAATTTTTCTTTTTATTTATTTAGACATTTTTTATCATTGATGTTTCTAATTTTCAACATATAAATCTTACGGATATTTTTAGCTATATACTTAAATATTCCATGTTATTTGTCACTATAAAATGGTAACACAATCTGTATTCTTCCCTGGAGAATTCTATGGACAGAGAATCCTGACAGGCTTCTTGGGGTAGCAAAAAGTCAGACAGGATTGAGCAACTAACACATAATAAATAATACCATTTAAAATTCTAATTTTCAGTGTTCTTTGCTGGTGTTTAAAAAACAAATTTTTTAAAAAAAATTAACTGTGTACATTGTGATATTGTCAGTGTACTTATTTAGTTTTAGTTGCATTTTTTAGGTTCTTTGCCATTTTTTATGTAGATAAGTATGTTATCAACAAATGCAGAAAATAGTATTCCCCTTTTTCCCAGTACACATGCATTTTATTTATTTTTCCTGTCTTATTGGATGGACTGGGTCCTGTTGAATTGAAGTGACAATAATGGATACCATATACTTGTTCTAGATCTTAGGAAAATATCATAGTCTTTTACTGTTATTTATTATGCAAACTGTAGGATTTTATTTTATTGATTTGTCTTCCCAGGTGGTACTAGGTGGTAAAGAATCGGCTGCCAGTGCAAGAGACACAGGAAGTCCGGTCTGATCCCTGGGTAAGGAAGATTCCCTGGAGTAGGAAATGGCAACCTACTCTAGTATTCTTGCCTGGAGAAGCCCATGGACAGAGGAGCCAGGGGCACTATAATCCAAAGCGTTGCAGAGTTGGATCTAAGTGACTGAACACACAACACATGCAGTGTTATACCATTACTACATCGTCTCAGTAACAAGTCTTGAAAGAAGGTAGGGCAAATTTTTGAAGTTTGTTCTTACTTTTAAAAGTTTTATTTATTTTAAGGAGGGAAAAGTATTTTTAATTCTTTTTATTTCTGTATTAATTTTAGAATTAACCTTCACACACATACAAAAAAAACCTCACTGAGATTTTGATGGGGTTCACATTGAACCCACATATCAATTAGGGGAGAATACATCTTAACAATATTCAGTCTTTCAATTTGTGAACATAATTTTTCTTTTTATTTATTTAGACATTTTTTATCATTGATGTTTCTAATTTTCAACATATAAATCTTACGGATATTTTTAGCTATATACTTAAATATTCCATGTTATTTGTCACTATAAAATGGTAACACAATCTGTATTCTTCCCTGGAGAATTCTATGGACAGAGAATCCTGACAGGCTTCTTGGGGTAGCAAAAAGTCAGACAGGATTGAGCAACTAACACATAATAAATAATACCATTTAAAATTCTAATTTTCAGTGTTCTTTGCTGGTGTTTAAAAAACAAATTTTTTAAAAAAAATTAACTGTGTACATTGTGATATTGTCAGTGTACTTATTTAGTTTTAGTTGCATTTTTTAGGTTCTTTGCCATTTTTTATGTAGATAAGTATGTTATCAACAAATGCAGAAAATAGTATTCCCTTCTTCCCAGTACACATGCATTTTATTTATTTTTCCTGTCTTATTGGATGGACTGGGTCCTGTTGAATTGAAGTGACAATAATGGATACCATATACTTGTTCTAGATCTTAGGAAAATATCATAGTCTTTTACTGTTATTTATTATGCAAACTGTAGGATTTTCAAACATGCATTTTACTAGATTAAGAAAGTTGCTTTAATATTCCTTTTTTTTTTTTTGCTAAAAGCTTTTATCGTGAAGAAATATGGAAATTTATCTAATGCTCTTCTACATCTACAAGGAGGTCTTTTTTTTTTTCTTTAGCTTGTTGATATGGTTAATTACATTGTTTAACTTTTTTTTACATTTTTTTAAATGTTTAACTTAGCTTACATTTCTTGGATAAACTTTCCTGATATGATATATTATCTTTTAATAGATTTCTGAGTTGATGTATTATTGTTTGATTATGGATTATTGCTTATATGTTAATGATGGAGAGCTATCTTTTTTTTTTTAAAAAAAGATTTATTTATTTATTTATTTTGGGCGGGGGTCGGGTTGGGGAGGAAGGGGGTGGGCGGGCCACTTCTATTGTTCTTTCATTTGTCTATTTTCATCCATCTTTGTTCTTTTGGCTCTTGTGGGCCTCCCATCGCGGTTGCCTCTGTTGTCGCAGAGCGCCGGCTCTGGGCTCATGCGCTCCAGAGCTCCGGCTCGGTAATTGGACACATCGGTCCAGCCCCTCCGCGGCACGTGGGATCTTCCCAGGCCAGGGATCGAACCCGCACCCCTTGCACTGCAAGGCGGTGTCCTTACCCACTGGACCACCAGGGAAGCCCTGGGGGGTGATGCATTGATACTTGAAATGTTTGAGTCTTGAAGAATAAAGTTTTTGCAAAACTGGTAATTTCACAGAAGAGGGTAGAAAACATTAACTGTTCTAAAATGCAAACTTTAATGGCCCTAGTATCCTGGAATAAGCAAACAGATCAAATTAGAAATGAGTATAAAAGTTTAGCATCCAACAGGGAAAAGCTCATAAAAATAAGGAGGTTATAAGAATGCTAAAAGATGGTAAAACATTTTTCTAAGGAAGTTAAAAAAAATAAATAGCCCCTATTCTCATTCAGTAAAACCAAATTAAATATACAAGAGAAAAAAATGAAAAGAAAATTCCAAACAAGAATTACAATCCTTTGCTATTCCTTTTAAATGGTCAGCACACAATATATAGGGATAGGGTCAAGATAATGGCAGGTAAGACTGGAAACTACATAAGTCTTATTTGAAGGAGACTACAAAACTTAGTGGAGTTAAATGTTAGAATTTTTGAACTGATTTCATTGCTATTATGAATAAATAGTTTATCAGATACTACTGTGTATATACTACTTCCACTTTGGCAATATATATATATATAGGCAAAGAATTTAAATAATAAATGAAGAACAGAGTTTACCATTTTCAAATTGGAAATGAGTGCTTACTATGAGAGTGACTGTTACCATTTATGTACATGCTCAGTCTTTCAGTGGAGTCTGACTCTTCATGACCCATGGACTGTAGCCTGCCAGACTCCTCTGTCCATGGGATTTTCAAGGTAATAATACTGGAGTGGGTTGACATTGTGTCTCCTCCAAGGGTTCTTCCTGATCCAGAGATAGAACCCATGTCTCCTGTGTCTCCTGCATTGGCAAACAAATTCTTTACCACTAGCACCATCTGAGAAGCCCACATCACTTACATAAGATATCTTCAAAATAGGAAGAAAGATGAAAAGTCAGTGGTCAGCTAGTTTGAAAGGAAGCAAAACACTAACCCTTTGCATTATCACTAGAAAATCAAATCAGAGTAAGTTTGGATTATTTATGTAGTTTCAAACTGAAAAGCCCAAAGAGAAAAAAAAAAAAAATCTTGACAGTTTTCCTAGTATTTGGTTTAATTGTTTTTTCTTTTCATAAGATTCCATAACTAGTTACATAAAGGGATATGCAGAGCCATGACTATATTCTTGAAGACAATACCATGCAAATCACTAATCAATTTTATAGCCCAAGGGAGGTTAAATTATTTGCATTTGTGTCATTTTGTCTTGCTAATAGACAACCTAGCCATACAGACTGAGGCAATTTTCCAAGTTGTTATTTGTTTCTGTCATTTTCAATTAATTTACTGTTATCTTGGTAACTGCTTAATCTGGCTTTGGAAAGAATAATGAGTGCTTCTACATCTCCCAGCCAACCTTCTATCTATATTAAGCTATGTGACTATGGCCAATGGATTGCTGATGGAAATGCATTGCACTTCCAGGGACTGCCCAGTGAATCTCCTGTGATAGCTGCCGATTCTCAATCATTTCACAGCCAGATACAGAGGACCCAGTGGGAAAGCTTGAGGATCTACTAGGCGGAAGGGGCGCGGATTCGTGAATCACCACATGCAATCTGGCTGCCAACTGGACTGAGTAGGAAATAAATCTGAGTAAGAAGCAAATCTTTTAATTTTAAGGCAGAGACTTTGGTGTGTCTGTTTCAGCAATGACATTCTCTGATAACATAAAAAGAGATAAAATATTTTGGATGATAAAATTCCACATTTCAAATATAATGCATCATTGGCAGCTGGCCAAATGCAGAAAAAGAAGCTTTCACGGGTTTACATCAGCTAAACAGTTATTGCATATTGTAGCTAATGTCTGTTTTAAGGTTGAGAATAAAATAAAAACTGAATACTGTGTATAAAAAAGAAAGCAGTACAAAGGAACGAAAAAGGTCTTAAGCAAATATCCAAAATGGTGGAATGATTTCACTTATGGAAAGAATACAATATTGTGTCTTCAAGAATATTTTAGACTAAGCAGCAGGACCATCAATCCAACTGAACACATTAAGATTATTAGTGACTATTAAAAAATAAAACCTTAACTGGCATTGAGCCACTAATAAGATACCAAGGATATAACTAGAATAAAGATATTGGATTATTTATGTAGTTTCAAACTGAAAAGCCCAAAGAGAAAAAAAAATCTTGACAGTTTTCCTAGTATTTGGTTTAATTGTTTTTTCTTTTCATAAGATTCCATAACTAGTTACATAAAGGGATATGCAGAGCCATGACTATATTCTTGAAGACAATACCATGCAAATCACTAATCAATTTTATAGCCCAAGGGAGGTTAAATTATTTGCATTTGTGTCATTTTGTCTTGCTAATAGACAACCTAGCCATACAGACTGAGGCAATTTTCCAAGTTGTTATTTGTTTCTGTCATTTTCAATTAATTTACTGTTATCTTGGTAACTGCTTAATCTGGCTTTGGAAAGAATAATGAGTGCTTCTACATCTCCCAGCCAACCTTCTATCTATATTAAGCTATGTGACTATGGCCAATGGATTGCTGATGGAAATGCATTGCACTTCCAGGGACTGCCCAGTGAATCTCCTGTGATAGCTGCCGATTCTCAATCATTTCACAGCCAGATACAGAGGACCCAGTGGGAAAGCTTGAGGATCTACTAGGCGGAAGGGGCGCGGATTCGTGAATCACCACATGCAATCTGGCTGCCAACTGGACTGAGTAGGAAATAAATCTGAGTAAGAAGCAAATCTTTTAATTTTAAGGCAGAGACTTTGGTGTGTCTGTTTCAGCAATGACATTCTCTGATAACATAAAAAAAAGAGATAAAATATTTTGGATGATAAAATTCCACATTTCAAATATAATGCATCATTGGCAGCTGGCCAAATGCAGAAAAAGAAGCTTTCACGGGTTTACATCAGCTAAACAGTTATTGCATATTGTAGCTAATGTCTGTTTTAAGGTTGAGAATAAAATAAAAACTGAATACTGTGTATAAAAAAGAAAGCAGTACAAAGGAACGAAAAAGGTCTTAAGCAAATATCCAAAATGGTGGAATGATTTCACTTATGGAAAGAATACAATATTGTGTCTTCAAGAATATTTTAGACTAAGCAGCAGGACCATCAATCCAACTGAACACATTAAGATTATTAGTGACTATTAAAAAATAAAACCTTAACTGGCATTGAGCCACTAATAAGATACCAAGGAAATAACCCATGATTTAGTCAAAATGTAGCTAATTTGGAAATCCAGAATGAAGCATGGCAACATTACCTTATGCCTTGAAGGCAGCTGACAAATATGATGAATTTAAGCAGTGGTTCAGGGTTTAGAAGAAAATGTACAGGATTTTCCAAAAACAGAAAATTAAAAGGTAGAAAGGTAAAAATAAATCAACTCAAAAGTTAGGAAAATGAATAAGCCTGAAGAGTAAATGACTAGAAATTTTAAGGATGAGAAGTAAAATTAATGAAATACAAAGCAGACATCAACAAAGTTCAAAGCTGGTTTATGAAAGAGGAATCTAATGAAATAGACTAACCATCAATGAAATTTAATAAACTAATACATTATGAAAAATTCTGTACTTTTCAAATATATTTGAATGTTCATATGGAATTAGACAAATCTGTAGAACAAAAGTGGCATGTTGACAAAGGAAGAACTATAAATTCCATATAACTCTAGTTGAGTTAAATTCATAGTTAAAAATCCTTTAAGAAAATTCTTAGTTTACATGACACTGGTAATAAATATTAACTTCTAGTGGCATTATTATTGTAATCCTTTACCAACTGTTATATAATAGAAAACAAGAAAAGGATGTATGTATACCAACAGTATTTATAAGATTCCATAACTTTGATATCAAAACAAATAAGGATAGTATGGGAAAACAAATTGACATCCAAATTTTACCCAGAAACATAAATGCAAAAGTGCAAACCTATTAATAAACCAAACTTAACGAACTTTGTTTATCCCTTCACTGTTCACCTGAAACTATCACAACATTGTTGATTGGCTATATCCAAATAAAAATGTTTTTGGTATAAAAAAATTAATTAATTAATTAAAATATTATGTATTTTAATAGCACTTATTTTGCAGTACTTACTGTATGCTAGGCACTGCACAAAGAATCTTATATACAATATTTTGCCTTTGATCTGTACATTAGACCAATATGGAAACTAAATATAGATGATGAAGAAACTGAAGATCAAAGTGGTCATGTGAATTAGATAAAGCACATAGCTTATAGGGAGCAGACTTAATAAATCAGGCTCCAGGGAGTGAGTAATTATGCTTCTGTAACAGGTGCCACAAAAATAGGTATAGGCACAATGGTATCATATAGCAATTCCTATGAAGTAGATAGACGGTGGTTTTGCTAGCAGCTAGTTGCCCACTAGCATTAGATGATGAGCTTAGATTGAGAAGAAAAAAAAAAGAAAAGAAAAAGAAAGAAATCGACTGGAGGAAGGAAAGAGGATCTTGAAAGGTGAAATGTGAACCCTTGAATTTCCTGCTTCAGACAAATAAAGGAAAACTAGTTTGTCTATTGGCAAAAATTACTATTTAGACTAAGACAAATCAAAATGCTTGACTCTCTTAAAAAAAATAGTTGTAAGTCAAAATAGGCTAGTTTTTTACCCTTTTAATTTTTAGGCTTGGCAGTGAAAACAGAAAAATCGGTAAATATAGATAAAATCTGAATTGTAGAAGTTTTCCTTCTCTTGCTCTTATGCTTATAAAAGGGAAATGTTCAAAATGTTGCCTTTATAAACCTAAGAACTATAGATGCAATGGAATGGACTATCTGACAAGAAGGTAACACTTTTCTGAATAATGAAAATAACTATATAGGTTTCTAGTCCTATATTAACCTAAAAATCCATAATGGAGGAAGGTTTTATCTGACAAACTCAACCCTTCACAGACCTCATTTTTTAACTTCTAGTATAGTATATGGAATGCTGTTCAAATCTGTATGAGAATTCCTGTACTTGGCTGAAATCATAAGAGTATGAATTGAAAGATACTTTATAGAGTTCTATGTACCCACTGGGCACTCAAATGAATAAATCAATGGTAATTTAATACGTGTAGAGAGTTTCACAAGGGTTGAATAAAGGAGATGATTAAAGTTTGAGACACAAGGCCTGTAAGAAAAAAGGTAAAAATATAAAGGATAATTTAGCCTGGAGAAAAGGAAGTTGAGGAATAATTTAAGAATGGTCTTCAGAGATATGGTCTATTTTAGAAATGGTGATAGCTAGTTGTTTCCTTTTTCTAAAAAAGAAAAGAACAAAAAGAAATGGAGTCAATTTTACGTAAAAGTAAAGGGATATTTTGAAGTATAATAGTTATAAAATATTATTCTCCAGATATTTTAGTAATAATAACTGAATCTATTTCTTTTTTTTTTTCTTTGTCAACTCAGTGCAGCTTATGAGAATTCCCCCATCAGGGAATCAAACTTGCAACCATAGCAATGAATGTATGGAATCCTAACCATTGGACCGTCAGGAAACTCTTTGAATCTGTTTCTAAGATAAAAACACATACATATATATATATGTGTGTGTATATATATATGTATATATGTGTGTGTGTATGTGTGCACTAATTTATACAAAGAGTTTTAAAAATAGATAGATCCTGAATGATTATTTGTCAACCCATGGTTTGCACTCTATAATCTTTACTGATTTAGTAGCTATTGTGAACTTCAGAAAATAAATTCCTCTTTCCCATACTCAGTCTTTTTAGTGCAGAAATTCATGACCCCACTGAGAAGGAAAAGACCATCATCAACTTCAACCTTCAGTCAGAATAATACCATGTGTACCTATATGTTACTTGCATAGGAAATTACTATCGGATTTTGCATACTCAAGATTTTTAGCTAGTAGAAATAGCACTTACTAAGGAAAGGAAAATTCAGGGTTCAAACAATGAACTTCAGTGGTCTTCTAAGACTAGTATTTTAAAAAAATTTTTAAGCAAATCGCTTCTTATACATAAAATAGTTACATTAAAATAAAGGATTTCCCTAGACATGGTTTTACAATGTACTTTTAGACTTGATATGCAAAATGATTTTATTTATGTGACACATTCATGTAACTCAATAGCTCTCTGTTGCTCCTTTTTCTTATTGAAACTTAATTTCCCTCTTTGAAGAGGGGAGCAATATTTCCTTTTCTGTCTACTTCACAGAGTTCCTATGAGGACTAAATAAGGTAATAATGTGAAAAATCTTTAGAAAGTATAAACTTCTAAAAACATTATGCATTCATTATCATTATTTTACTTGTCCTGTGAGGTAGGTAACACCTTTCTGAAATCCATGCACTGGAGATCTGGGATAAGCGCCCACGGCTGTTTGCTTGTTTCATATTTGAAAAGAATTTTACAAATATGAGTCATGTTTAGCTAATAAAATGATTAGAAGGTGTCTGAATAATCCTAAAACCAAATCATTGTAACAGGTCTTTTCCTGGTGCTTTAGTTGCAATTCACAGAGCCCTAACTGGCCAACATGAAAGAGAGAGAATGAAACGCATTGAAGGAAGAACTGAAAATCTTGGCGAGTACAAGAAAAGAGCTAACATAACCCCAAAGGTCAAGGGAGCAAGAACGAAGTCTCCTATTGCTGCTTTCATCAATCAGCTCTACTCCATCCATGAGTCACTTAGCTTACAATTGAAAGTCCTGACAGTCTAAACGGTTTAGCTGGGCTTGCCTGTCTACATCTTCTCTAGGAGCACACAATGAATATTAATGATACTCTCTCCAAGAATGCAAGAAGAAGTTATCTTTTAGAATATTGTTACTAGAAGTGAGAGTAAACACCAAAGAGCTAAAACAACAACTACAACAAGGATTGCCTACCAGTAAAATAGGGTCTTAGGTCTTGTTGCAGAGTGCATCTGAATAGATTAGATTTCTTGCCAAAGTTTCCAAATAATAGAGGGTATTTTCATTGATTTTAAACTAACATGTATTATTTCTTATAATGTATAAGAAATTCTAATATTTAGAAATACTTTGAAGCCATATGTGTAAAGAATAGAGGATGAAAAATACATTAACTAACACATACTTTCTTATTTTCAGCTATATTTCCTTTCTAATTGCACTAAAGTCTAACGCTTTTTATATATTCATGGAATAGTGTTTCTACTTCTCTCTGAATGATTTGACAGGATCTCAAACAGCTAATAACTTCAGATATTTGGCTTTCCTCTTAAAATAACTAAGTGATATTTATCCTAATTAAGTTAAATGTATACTTTGATCCTGGTCAGTGTATGTGAAAATACCTAATGCACTTATTTTCTAGCATTGCTGTTCTATTTTTGATGAAGTCTGTTAAAAATATCTCTCCATATGTTATTAGTCATGATAATTTGTGAAAATCTTTAGAAAGTATAAACTTCTAAAAACATTATGCATTCATTATCATTATTTTACTTGTCCTGTGAGGTAGGTAACACCTTTCTGAAATCCATGCACTGGAGATCTGGGATAAGCGCCCACGGCTGTTTGCTTGTTTCATATTTGAAAAGAATTTTACAAATATGAGTCATGTTTAGCTAATAAAATGATTAGAAGGTGTCTGAATAATCCTAAAACCAAATCATTGTAACAGGTCTTTTCCTGGTGCTTTAGTTGCAATTCACAGAGCCCTAACTGGCCAACATGAAAGAGAGAGAATGAAACGCATTGAAGGAAGAACTGAAAATCTTGGCGAGTACAAGAAAAGAGCTAACATAACCCCAAAGGTCAAGGGAGCAAGAACGAAGTCTCCTATTGCTGCTTTCATCAATCAGCTCTACTCCATCCATGAGTCACTTAGCTTACAATTGAAAGTCCTGACAGTCTAAACGGTTTAGCTGGGCTTGCCTGTCTACATCTTCTCTAGGAGCACACAATGAATATTAATGATACTCTCTCCAAGAATGCAAGAAGAAGTTATCTTTTAGAATATTGTTACTAGAAGTGAGAGTAAACACCAAAGAGCTAAAACAACAACTACAACAAGGATTGCCTACCAGTAAAATAGGGTCTTAGGTCTTGTTGCAGAGTGCATCTGAATAGATTAGATTTCTTGCCAAAGTTTCCAAATAATAGAGGGTATTTTCATTGATTTTAAACTAACATGTATTATTTCTTATAATGTATAAGAAATTCTAATATTTAGAAATACTTTGAAGCCATATGTGTAAAGAATAGAGGATGAAAAATACATTAACTAACACATACTTTCTTATTTTCAGCTATATTTCCTTTCTAATTGCACTAAAGTCTAACGCTTTTTATATATTCATGGAATAGTGTTTCTCTACTTCTCTCTGAATGATTTGACAGGATCTCAAACAGCTAATAACTTCAGATATTTGGCTTTCCTCTTAAAATAACTAAGTGATATTTATCCTAATTAAGTTAAATGTATACTTTGATCCTGGTCAGTGTATGTGAAAATACCTAATGCACTTATTTTCTAGCATTGCTGTTCTATTTTTGATGAAGTCTGTTAAAAATATCTCTCCATATGTTATTTGTCTCTGCCAAAAAATGAAATAGAATTCTAAAACAATTATCTGTTTTAAGAACCACATATTTATTCACTTGTATGTAAATACTTACCAAACAACACAGGCACTGGAAGTACTAGTAAACAGTACTAACGCTTATGAAGCTCCTCTATATGGGAGAAAGAAGAAGCATTTTCAACAAAATGAAGCTGTAAGAAGTATATAGAAGTACTTAAATTTGCCCAAGAAAACTTGGTGATGGTTGTCCAATTATATCGGCTGTAGTATATAGTATATAGGCTGTATAGCCCCTATCAGGGGCTTCCCAGGTGGCCCTACTGATAAAGAATCCACCTGCCAATGCAGAAGTTATAGGAAATGTAGGCTCAATCCCGGGTTGGGAAGATCCCCTGAAGAAGGACATGACAACCCACTCTAGTATTCTTGCCTGGAGAATCCCCGTGGTCAGGGGAGCCTGGTAGGCTACAGTGCAAAGAGTCACAAAGAGTTGGACATGACTGAAGTGACCTAGCACATACTTAGTATTATATAGTTTTATTGTTTTTAGTTTCATTGAGACATACCTAACATAAAACCCTGTATAAGTTTAAGGTGTTTAAAGGATTCTGGGACCCAGTTTCAGTGTATGGCAGACTACAGTCCATGACATTACCAAAAGAGTCAGACAGGATTTAGCATCTAAGACGAAACAAAACACTTAAGTGCTGAAAGAAGGGAAGAACCTTTGTCATTGGAAACAATATACCCAAATGTTAAACTCAATCTAGGATTTAAATGTTATCTAGAATAAAGCCTATTATGTGTAATGTCAACTGAAAATAAAATCATCTTAGGTTAATGGCTCTGATTGCCTTGGAAATACCAAGAAAGAGTTCAGGTAAGTATTTCTTTAAGCGAAATTGTCATTAGTATGGTTAAGTACCTTTATATTTTTTCTGAAAAAGATATAAACATGCATTTCCCTCTGATTTAATCCACAGTTTTTAAAAGTGTATGCTAATAATGTGAGCAATAATTTTAAAAATTTGGAAAACCTACGTCCTACTCCCTCTTTACATTACTACTGATTCCCTCTATGACTTTAAATTCCTAATGTAGTATTTTTCAAGTTTCAGTGTTTAATATGCAAATTTGGAAATATTTATTGTACCTTGCATTTATTATCTTCACAATAGTGGATAAGCAATGCCTTTTTTAATGATAAATAAAATGATAAAATGAAGCATTCCCAAAGGTGATATTAAATGTTTAATCACAAACAGGGCAAAGTGATGATCTTGACTTATTGAATGGTACTCATTTCTCACTGTGGCTTGAAATTAGGGATGTATTGATATAGATTAAATTTATAACAAACTGAATTAGAATGATTTTTCACATATATTTAAGTGCTAACTCACTTCAGTGATGTTCAACTCTTTGTGACCCTATGGACTGTAGCCCTTTAGGCTCCTTTGTCCATAGGGATTCTCCAGGCAAGAATACTGGAGTGGGTTGCCAAGCCTTCCTCCAGGGGATCTTTCTGACCCAGGGATCAAACCCATGTCTCTTACGTCTTCACATTGGCAGGTGGTGGGATTTTTACCACTAGTACCACCTGGGAAGCCCAATCCTGGGTTGGGAAGATCCCCTGGAGAAGGAAATGGCTACCCATTTCAGTGTTTTTGCTTGGAGAATTCCATAGACAGAGGGGTCTGGCAGGCAACAGTCCTTTGATAAGAAGTTAGTGTTATAACTGAAAATCTTTTCCTAAAATTCATATTCACTGCTTCTATTACTAGTGAGAATAGTTAGCACCATCTATTCTCATGAAAATAACTCATATAGTATTGCATCTGACAAATTCTCTCATTGGTTTGCCCCCACTCAGCTTCATTCATTCATGTTCTCTCAGCCTCTTAACTTCCTGATTGAGCCCTTTCCTTACTGTCACTTAGTAGGATCTTTTGACAACAATCCTACTTCCTAATAACAAGAGCAACTAACATTGTCATTCAATCCCTTGACTCCACTTGTCTTAATACTTATCACATTGGTCATAAATGACAGCCAATTTATTTCAGCATCTGCCTGTATTGATATCTACTGACTTATTGTGTAAGATTGCTCTAGGATCACTCGCCTATTATTTAGCCATAGTTGAAAAATTTATTTGATCAAATTCTGAATGCAATGCTTAAAAATAGAAAAGAATGAACTCTTAAGAAGAATGTTGAGTGCTTTCATGATATTGCTAAGGTGAGTATGGGATAACCACAAAATTTATTGTCCACATCAGGATAAGCAATGCCTTTTTAATGATAAATAAAATGATAAAATGAAGCATTCCCAAAGGTGATATTAAATGTTTAATCACAAACAGGGCAAAGTGATGATCTTGACTTATTGAATGGTACTCATTTCTCACTGTGGCTTGAAATTAGGGATGTATTGATATAGATTAAATTTATAACAAACTGAATTAGAATGATTTTTCACATATATTTAAGTGCTAACTCACTTCAGTGATGTTCAACTCTTTGTGACCCTATGGACTGTAGCCCTTTAGGCTCCTTTGTCCATAGGGATTCTCCAGGCAAGAATACTGGAGTGGGTTGCCAAGCCTTCCTCCAGGGGATCTTTCTGACCCAGGGATCAAACCCATGTCTCTTACGTCTTCACATTGGCAGGTGGTGGGATTTTTACCACTAGTACCACCTGGGAAGCCCAATCCTGGGTTGGGAAGATCCCCTGGAGAAGGAAATGGCTACCCATTTCAGTGTTTTTGCTTGGAGAATTCCATAGACAGAGGGGTCTGGCAGGCAACAGTCCTTTGATAAGAAGTTAGTGTTATAACTGAAAATCTTTTCCTAAAATTCATATTCACTGCTTCTATTACTAGTGAGAATAGTTAGCACCATCTATTCTCATGAAAATAACTCATATAGTATTGCATCTGACAAATTCTCTCATTGGTTTGCCCCCACTCAGCTTCATTCATTCATGTTCTCTCAGCCTCTTAACTTCCTGATTGAGCCCTTTCCTTACTGTCACTTAGTAGGATCTTTTGACAACAATCCTACTTCCTAATAACAAGAGCAACTAACATTGTCATTCAATCCCTTGACTCCACTTGTCTTAATACTTATCACATTGGTCATAAATGACAGCCAATTTATTTCAGCATCTGCCTGTATTGATATCTACTGACTTATTGTGTAAGATTGCTCTAGGATCACTCGCCTATTATTTAGCCATAGTTGAAAAATTTATTTGATCAAATTCTGAATGCAATGCTTAAAAATAGAAAAGAATGAACTCTTAAGAAGAATGTTGAGTGCTTTCATGATATTGCTAAGGTGAGTATGGGATAACCACAAAATTTATTGTCCACATCAGGATATTTTGAAAATCAACAAAAAAGTTTTCAATAATTATGCTGTGACAACTGACTCAAACTGAGGGTGCCCATGATCAACTAGGAAATATAGTTACTCAATAACTCAACATTCCAGAAAGAAGTCTTCAAGGCTAGCACTGGTACTTTTTTTAAATCTCTTCACAACTTAAACTGATATGTCATAGCTACCACAAGATGATTTGTTGTGCCTAGACATGGACATGAGAAAGATATTGAGAATAAAGCCATCCGCTAGACTTCAAATGTTTTATTTTTTAATATTAAAGTAAAACTTCTATATCCACTACTGGAAACATAGCAGGTGGTCCTGTGAACACTTCACTGATCCAGGATATAAGCACCTGGGCTCCAGATGATATGGATGACCAGTCGAGCAGCTTTGCCAGCAGAAGGTGAGCTATGCAGCCAGATGGGCACCTAGACAATTAGAGCCCATAAAATAACCTGGCAAGAATCTCTTCTATAGGTCCTTGAAAGAACTTCAGCATCCTTCATAAAGCAGAACACCTTATTACCCAAGTGAACTATCAGCATTTTATTTAATTTGCTTTAACTTTCATGTCATTTTGTGTATATTCTTAATAAACTTTCTTGCACTAACAGAGAAATTTCAGACTGGATCATCAGAGTATGAGAAGTATAACATTTCACTTTGTGTATTTAATTTCTCTAACAAAAGCTTATATAGTATATATTTAGTCATAAATTCCTCTGTATGGAGCTTCATTCAAGCTTCAGTTTTTGATTGAGCCCTTTCCTTACTGTCACTTAGTAGGATCTTTTGACAACAATCCTACTTCCTAATAACAAGAGCAACTAACATTGTCATTCAATCCCTTGACTCCACTTGTCTTAATACTTATCACATTGGTCATAAATGACAGCCAATTTATTTCAGCATCTGCCTGTATTGATATCTACTGACTTATTGTGTAAGATTGCTCTAGGATCACTCGCCTATTATTTAGCCATAGTTGAAAAATTTATTTGATCAAATTCTGAATGCAATGCTTAAAAATAGAAAAGAATGAACTCTTAAGAAGAATGTTGAGTGCTTTCATGATATTGCTAAGGTGAGTATGGGATAACCACAAAATTTATTGTCCACATCAGGATATTTTGAAAATCAACAAAAAAGTTTTCAATAATTATGCTGTGACAACTGACTCAAACTGAGGGTGCCCATGATCAACTAGGAAATATAGTTACTCAATAACTCAACATTCCAGAAAGAAGTCTTCAAGGCTAGCACTGGTACTTTTTTTAAATCTCTTCACAACTTAAACTGATATGTCATAGCTACCACAAGATGATTTGTTGTGCCTAGACATGGACATGAGAAAGATATTGAGAATAAAGCCATCCGCTAGACTTCAAATGTTTTATTTTTTAATATTAAAGTAAAACTTCTATATCCACTACTGGAAACATAGCAGGTGGTCCTGTGAACACTTCACTGATCCAGGATATAAGCACCTGGGCTCCAGATGATATGGATGACCAGTCGAGCAGCTTTGCCAGCAGAAGGTGAGCTATGCAGCCAGATGGGCACCTAGACAATTAGAGCCCATAAAATAACCTGGCAAGAATCTCTTCTATAGGTCCTTGAAAGAACTTCAGCATCCTTCATAAAGCAGAACACCTTATTACCCAAGTGAACTATCAGCATTTTATTTAATTTGCTTTAACTTTCATGTCATTTTGTGTATATTCTTAATAAACTTTCTTGCACTAACAGAGAAATTTCAGACTGGATCATCAGAGTATGAGAAGTATAACATTTCACTTTGTGTATTTAATTTCTCTAACAAAAGCTTATATAGTATATATTTAGTCATAAATTCCCTCTGTATGGAGCTCCATGACCTCAGTCACCAAAAAAGCAAGCCTAAGGGCTTCCCCTGGTGGTCCAGTGGGTAAGGACACCGCCTTGCAGTGCAAGGGGCGCCGGTTCGATCCCTGGCCTGGGAAGATCCCACGTGCCGCGGAGCGCCTGGACTGATGTGTCCAATCGCCGAGCCGGAGCTCTGGAGCGCATGCGCCCAGAGCCGGCACTCTGCGACGACAGAGGCCACCGTGATGGGAGGCCCACAGGAGCCAAAGAACAAAGACGGATGAAAATAGAGAAAGACCAATAGAAGTGGCCCGCCCGCTCCCCTCCCTCCCCAACCCGACCCCCGCCCAAAATAAATAAATAAATCTTTAAAAAAAAAAAGCAAGCCTAAGACCCTAGACCAGAAGAGAGTGGCAGAAATGGGCATACCACTAATAAAACAGTTAGATTATCTTAATGTAGTCAGCTTCTTCAATGTTAGTGAAAATTATTTAGCATTTACTCAACCAAAGCATCAATTCTACAACTTAAATATTACTCTGTGCCTATGATCTCAAATCTCCTCCAAGTACTAAAATTTCAAAGTGGCAAGGTCACATGATATAAGCAGTTCTACTTTTACATGCATTTTCATGAAATTTTAATGCTATTATAAATATACAAATTTAAAATTTCATTATCACTATTAACAAAGTACACTGATGGAGGAATCATCTGATTCCATCTAGTTTAATTTGAGCAAAAGAACCTTAAAATATATGGTCATTCCAATACTACTTCATTAAGGAAAAATTTAGATGAAATTTCAAAAATAAATTGGTCTATTCTGAAGCAAAAGAGAACATAAGGGCTAGGCTTCTTTTTTTTTTGTCTCTAAGTCATCATTTTTAAATTTTTCGTCTATCTTTATTCTATGGTATGTGTAGGCTTGCTATCACACTGGTCTAACTCATTGCAGAGCACTGGCTCTGGGCACATGCACTCCACAGCGCTGGCAAGTAATTGGACACACCGGCCCAGCTGTTCCTCAGCCTGTGGGATATTTCCTGGCCAAGGATCGAATCAGAGCCCCTTGCATTGCAAGGTGGACTCTTCACCCACTGGACTGCCAAGGAAGACCAATTAGTCTCCTTTTTAAAGCAACTACTATGTGCTGGACTGTTGTGAGATAGTTGATGTGCAGTGTCTCATAATCTATAGAGCAACCCTGAAAGATTCATGATCTTATCCCCATTTTACAGCTAATGAAATTGTCCTGTTATGTTCAATTAACTTGCTTAATGTCATATAGGGCTTCCCTAGTAGCTCATTAATAAAGAATTCAACACCAATGCAGAAGACCCCAGTTCAATTCCTGGGTTGGGAAGACCCCCTGGAGAAGGGATAGGCTACCCATTCCAGTATTCTTGGGCTTCCCTGGTGGGTCAGATGGTAAAGAATCTTCCTGCAATGTGGGACCCCTGGGTTGGGAAGATCCAAAAGAGATCGGAAAGGCTACCCACTCCAAGATTCTTGCCTGGAGAATTCCATGGCTTATTCATGGGTCACAAAGAGTCAGACACGATTGAGCAACTTTCACATGTTTAAAAATATGTTATATAACCAGGAAATGAAAATCAGACAAATATAGGCTTAACTTCTTTAACTTTCAGCTGCACCAGGAGATTCACCATGTGTTCAGTTATTCAGTCATGTCCCATTCTTTGTGGCCCAAAGGACTGTAGCCCTCCAAGCTCCTACGTCCATGCCCTCCTTCAGAGTATCTTCCAAACCCAGGGATTGAATCCAGGTCTGCAGCACTGCAGTCAGATTCTTTACCAGCTGAACCACCAGGGAAGCCCAAGAATATTGGATGAGTAGCCTATCCCTTCTCCAGGGGATCTTCCCGACCCAGGAATCAAATCAGGGTCTCCTGCATTGCAAGCAGATTTTTTACCACCTGAGCTACCAGAGAAGCTCATCTTCCCAGGAGATCCATCATGACACATCTTTAATTTCAAAAATAAGAGCATTAAGTTCAGCCCAGGTGAGATGAGTAGCTTAATGTCACATAGCAAGTACTTACTGTCAACTGTCTTGAGCCTCTATGTACAGTAACAATTTATCTATGCTACTGACATTCAATATTAGCTTAAGTAATTTTATGAATAAGTTTTATTAAATGACATGATATATATAAATATCTGAACATTATGGCTTAAGCATAGGGAATTCCCCAGTGGTTCATTAAAGGACCTGCCTATAATGCAGGAGATACAGAAGACAGAGGTTCAATTCCTAAGTCAGGAAGATACCCTGGATAAAGGCATGGCAGTCTGCTCCAGTATTCTTGCCTGAAAAACCCCATGGACATCAGAGCCTGTGGACTGCAGTCAGTGGGGTTGCCAAGAGTCAGACACATCTGAAGCAACTGAGCACACAACACAGCATATAGGTTAAACATAGCTTACTCAGTAACTTTTAGTTTCCTCTTCAAAGTAAATAAATTCTTTGGTTATAATGCATTTAGAAGAGAGTTATTTGTCATTACTTCACACACTGGAAACCATTACATAGCAACATGTACTATAAGATCAAATCTCTTGTCTTACCCAATATGCTAATTCTATATGCTATAGAGAATACTGATAGATAACACCTTTGATTGTCATAGTGTCTGCAATGCTGATATCAGCCTTGCTATTATCTCAGAATCTTTTTCTTTTTCACTTTCTTTTTTTTTTTTTTTTATTCTTTATTTTAAAGGTTTAAAGAGCTTTGTTGTTCACAGACATGTATGTTCCCAGATCAGTCATATGCATATCCATGGTCCCCACTCCCCCAGTTCCCCCATCCCACCCCTCCGGAACATCGCCCCAAGCCATTGTAAGCACTCCTATTCCCTTGCCACAATGACAATGGCTATCTTTTCCACACATGACACTATAGGTTTCCATGTTACTCCTCCATGCTTCCCCTCCCGATTTCTTCCCCACAATGTCCATATGTCTATGCCTTGTCTATTTTTCCATGAGTTCCCTGCGTGTGTTATCAAGACTATCCTACTAGATTCCATATATGTGTGTTAGTATACTGTATTTGTCTTTCTCTTTTTGACTTACTTCACTTTCTATGATAGGTTCTAGAGCCAGCCACTTCATTAGGACTGAGTCTTCTGCATTTCTTTTAATAGCTGAGTAGTATTCCATTGTATATATGTACCAGGGCTTCTGGATCCATTCATTCGTCGATGGACATCTAGGTTGCTTCCATGTTCTGGCTATTGTATAGAGAGCTGCAATGAACATTGGGGTACAGGTGCTTCCTTCACTTTTGATTTCATCAGGATATAATAGTGGGATCCCTAATAGTGGGATTGCTGGGTCATAGGGTGCTTCTATTTTTAGTTTTTTAAGGAATCTCCAGACTGTCTTCCATAGAGGCTGTATCAATTTACATTCCAACCAGCAATGCAAGAGGGTTCCCTTTTCTCCGCACCCTCTCCTAAGTCAGGAAGATACCCTGGATAAAGGCTTGCCAGTATTCTTGCCTGAAAACCCCATGGACATCAGAGCCTGTGGACTGCAGTCAGTGGGGTTGCCAAGAGTCAGACACATCTGAAGCAACTGAGCACACAACACAGCATATAGGTTAAACATAGCTTACTCAGTAACTTTTAGTTTCCTCTTCAAAGTAAATAAATTCTTTGGTTATAATGCATTTAGAAGAGAGTTATTTGTCATTACTTCACACACTGGAAACCATTACATAGCAACATGTACTATAAGATCAAATCTCTTGTCTTACCCAATATGCTAATTCTATATGCTATAGAGAATACTGATAGATAACACCTTTGATTGTCATAGTGTCTGCAATGCTGATATCAGCCTTGCTATTATCTCAGAATCTTTTTCTTTTTCACTTTCTTTTTTTTTTTTTTTTATTCTTTATTTTAAAGGTTTAAAGAGCTTTGTTGTTCACAGACATGTATGTTCCCAGATCAGTCATATGCATATCCATGGTCCCCACTCCCCCAGTTCCCCCATCCCACCCCTCCGGAACATCGCCCCAAGCCATTGTAAGCACTCCTATTCCCTTGCCACAATGACAATGGCTATCTTTTCCACACATGACACTATAGGTTTCCATGTTACTCCCTCCATGCTTCCCCCTCCCTATTTCTTCCCCACAATGTCCATATGTCTATGCCTTGTCTATTTTTCCATGAGTTCCCTGCGTGTGTTATCAAGACTATCCTACTAGATTCCATATATGTGTGTTAGTATACTGTATTTGTCTTTCTCTTTTTGACTTACTTCACTTTCTATGATAGGTTCTAGAGCCAGCCACTTCATTAGGACTGAGTCTTCTGCATTTCTTTTAATAGCTGAGTAGTATTCCATTGTATATATGTACCAGGGCTTCTGGATCCATTCATTCGTCGATGGACATCTAGGTTGCTTCCATGTTCTGGCTATTGTATAGAGAGCTGCAATGAACATTGGGGTACAGGTGCTTCCTTCACTTTTGATTTCATCAGGATATAATAGTGGGATCCCTAATAGTGGGATTGCTGGGTCATAGGGTGCTTCTATTTTTAGTTTTTTAAGGAATCTCCAGACTGTCTTCCATAGAGGCTGTATCAATTTACATTCCAACCAGCAATGCAAGAGGGTTCCCTTTTCTCCGCACCCTCTCCAGCATTTATTGTCTGCAGACTTTTTGATGATGGCCATTCTGATGGGTGTGAGGTGATATCTCATTGTAGTTTTAATTTGCATTTCTCTAATAATAAGCGAGGTTGAGCATCGTTTCATGTGCTTTTGGGCCATCTGTATGTCCTCTTTGGAGAGGTGTCTCTTTAGATCTTTTTCCCATTTTTTGATTGGGTTGTTCATTTTTCCGGTGCTGAGTTGTCTGAGTTGCTTGTAGATTTTGGAGATTAATTCTTTGTCTGTTGTTTCATTTGCTATGATTTTCTCCCACTCTGTGGGGTGTCTGTTCAGCTTTTTTGTAATTTCTTTTGCTGTACAAAAGCTTTTAAGTTTCATGAGGTCCCACGTGTTCACTTTTCTTTTCAGTTCCGCTATTCTAGTAGGTGAGTCAGAGAAGATCTTGCTTTGATTGATGTCCTTGAGGGTTTTGCCTATATTCTCCTCTAAGAGTATGATGGTTTCTGGTCTTACATTTAGGTCTTTAATCCATTTTGAGTTGATCTTTGTGTATGGTGTCAGGGAATGTTCCAACTTCATTTTTTTGCATGTAGCTGTCCAGTTTTCCCAGCACCACTATCATAGAATCTTAATACTGATGTAAACTGTTTCCTGGATAGCTTCACTTCCTAAAAGAAAATTCTTATACAGGTAGAATTAGCTTGGTCACATAGGAAATAAAATTGCATCCTTTATAGCTCCTTGGTCTCACTGATATTTTCATAGCAATCAGATTAATGATACTGTACATTTTTTACTTCAAAAATAATAATCACAGAACTGTGGAACTTGGAGAGGTCTCAGAGAGAAATGAGCCCTAACTTTTCACTTCATAAAGCAGATATGTGTGTTAGTATACTGCATTTGTCTTCCTCTTTTTGACTTACTTCACTTTCTATGATAGGTTCTAGAGCCAGCCACTTCATTAGGACTGAGTCTTCTGCATTTCTTTTAATAGCTGAGTAGTATTCCATTGTATATATGTACCAGGGCTTCTGGATCCATTCATTCGTCGATGGACATCTAGGTTGCTTCCATGTTCTGGCTATTGTATAGAGAGCTGCAATGAACATTGGGGTACAGGTGCTTCCTTCACTTTTGATTTCATCAGGATATAATAGTGGGATCCCTAATAGTGGGATTGCTGGGTCATAGGGTGCTTCTATTTTTAGTTTTTTAAGGAATCTCCAGACTGTCTTCCATAGAGGCTGTATCAATTTACATTCCAACCAGCAATGCAAGAGGGTTCCCTTTTCTCCGCACCCTCTCCAGCATTTATTGTCTGCAGACTTTTTGATGATGGCCATTCTGATGGGTGTGAGGTGATATCTCATTGTAGTTTTAATTTGCATTTCTCTAATAATAAGCGAGGTTGAGCATCGTTTCATGTGCTTTTGGGCCATCTGTATGTCCTCTTTGGAGAGGTGTCTCTTTAGATCTTTTTCCCATTTTTTGATTGGGTTGTTCATTTTTCCGGTGCTGAGTTGTCTGAGTTGCTTGTAGATTTTGGAGATTAATTCTTTGTCTGTTGTTTCATTTGCTATGATTTTCTCCCACTCTGTGGGGTGTCTGTTCAGCTTTTTTGTAATTTCTTTTGCTGTACAAAAGCTTTTAAGTTTCATGAGGTCCCACGTGTTCACTTTTCTTTTCAGTTCCGCTATTCTAGTAGGTGAGTCAGAGAAGATCTTGCTTTGATTGATGTCCTTGAGGGTTTTGCCTATATTCTCCTCTAAGAGTATGATGGTTTCTGGTCTTACATTTAGGTCTTTAATCCATTTTGAGTTGATCTTTGTGTATGGTGTCAGGGAATGTTCCAACTTCATTTTTTTGCATGTAGCTGTCCAGTTTTCCCAGCACCACTATCATAGAATCTTAATACTGATGTAAACTGTTTCCTGGATAGCTTCACTTCCTAAAAGAAAATTCTTATACAGGTAGAATTAGCTTGGTCACATAGGAAATAAAATTGCATCCTTTATAGCTCCTTGGTCTCACTGATATTTTCATAGCAATCAGATTAATGATACTGTACATTTTTTACTTCAAAAATAATAATCACAGAACTGTGGAACTTGGAGAGGTCTCAGAGAGAAATGAGCCCTAACTTTTCACTTCATAGCAGAGGAAGCAAAGGTCAAAAGGGCTAAGTGATCTGTTCATGTCTCTGGAACTCAGATCTCTAGGCTTCTCCTCCTAAGTACATTCCACAGGAATTTCACTTACAAGATCAGAGATTCTTTGTAATTCTGAGACAAGACCATAAACTGCATTGCTGTACTTTCTGAAAATTCATAGCCTCCCATACTACCATTTTAAAAGCAATTATACTCCTCACTTCAATTGCAAAGTTAAAGATTTCCCCGCCTCTGAATATCTGTTAACATCTGAAGAAAACATTTCCAGTGATAGCATCAAAACACATCTTTAGCTTTTGCTTTATTCTCAGTCCTTGATATAGCTTAGCAGGTCAAAAAAAAAAAAAGGCTATTCTAAAGTGAAAGGACACCCGTGTGACATTTCTTACTGAGCAAGACAAAAATCAAAGCACATATTCACAGCCTCAGAAGATTACAATACACAGACCAATGAGCATACATTGCAAAACAACTGTGGCAATTGTTACTGCCTATCTTCCGTAAGGGTCAGTGTCTTTTTTAACAATAACACAAGAAATATCTTGGTAAAAGTGAGTTACTTAATATAAGCCATTAAAATAGTAGCAATTACCAGTTTTTCCCTTGCTAACATGCAAACTGTTGTGAACTAGTAAAAATCAGACTTCTGAAGCTTATACAGTCCCTCCTTTTTCTATTATTTCTATTACCAGTGCCTGTGTCATCCAAGGAACTCCATTCTGAATAGAAAATAGTCCAACTCATCCATTTTGTATGTTTTTTCCATTTATTCTCCTCTAAGAGTATGATGGTTTCTGGTCTTACATTTAGGTCTTTAATCCATTTTGAGTTGATCTTTGTGTATGGTGTCAGGGAATGTTCCAACTTCATTTTTTTGCATGTAGCTGTCCAGTTTTCCCAGCACCACTATCATAGAATCTTAATACTGATGTAAACTGTTTCCTGGATAGCTTCACTTCCTAAAAGAAAATTCTTATACAGGTAGAATTAGCTTGGTCACATAGGAAATAAAATTGCATCCTTTATAGCTCCTTGGTCTCACTGATATTTTCATAGCAATCAGATTAATGATACTGTACATTTTTTACTTCAAAAATAATAATCACAGAACTGTGGAACTTGGAGAGGTCTCAGAGAGAAATGAGCCCTAACTTTTCACTTCATAGCAGAGGAAGCAAAGGTCAAAAGGGCTAAGTGATCTGTTCATGTCTCTGGAACTCAGATCTCTAGGCTTCTCCTCCTAAGTACATTCCACAGGAATTTCACTTACAAGATCAGAGATTCTTTGTAATTCTGAGACAAGACCATAAACTGCATTGCTGTACTTTCTGAAAATTCATAGCCTCCCATACTACCATTTTAAAAGCAATTATACTCCTCACTTCAATTGCAAAGTTAAAGATTTCCCCGCCTCTGAATATCTGTTAACATCTGAAGAAAACATTTCCAGTGATAGCATCAAAACACATCTTTAGCTTTTGCTTTATTCTCAGTCCTTGATATAGCTTAGCAGGTCAAAAAAAAAAAAGGCTATTCTAAAGTGAAAGGACACCCGTGTGACATTTCTTACTGAGCAAGACAAAAATCAAAGCACATATTCACAGCCTCAGAAGATTACAATACACAGACCAATGAGCATACATTGCAAAACAACTGTGGCAATTGTTACTGCCTATCTTCCGTAAGGGTCAGTGTCTTTTTTAACAATAACACAAGAAATATCTTGGTAAAAGTGAGTTACTTAATATAAGCCATTAAAATAGTAGCAATTACCAGTTTTTCCCTTGCTAACATGCAAACTGTTGTGAACTAGTAAAAATCAGACTTCTGAAGCTTATACAGTCCCTCCTTTTTCTATTATTTCTATTACCAGTGCCTGTGTCATCCAAGGAACTCCATTCTGAATAGAAAATAGTCCAACTCATCCATTTTGTATAGATTTCAGCTCTCTTTAGTTTTAAGGCACTGCTGTGTATCTAGGGAAATAAAATCATTTAGCAACAAAAAGATTTCTAAAACTGAGAATTATCTTAACTGTTTGTGATAGTTTTATAAGTGTATGAATGAGCCATGGGCATGTGGATCCCCTAGTCTTAGTCAAGCCTTCAGAATACCACAGCACCAGCTGATGTTTTGACTGTAAATTCATCAGAGACTTGAATCACAATCACCCAACTAAGCCTCTTCCAATTCTTATACCACATCATGTGACCATTTTGAGAGACAGAGTTTTTAAGGAGGTAATTGAGGGTGAGGTTATGGGATGATCTGATAGACTGATGTCCATTTAGGAAGCAGAGGAAACACCAGAACTCACTCACCAGAGCTGACTCTCTCTACATGTGCACAGAGAAAAGGCCATGTGACAACAGAATAAAAAGGAGACACCTGCAAGCCAAGGAGAATGGTCTCAACAGAAACCAAGGCTGCTGGAACTTGAACTTCCAGCCTCCAAAATGATGAGAAAACAAGTTGTTTCTGTTGTTTAAGTGACTCAGCATGTGGTATCTTGTTATGGTAACCTAACCTAACACAGTACAGAGCCATTCTATAATCAAGCTCACAATGATTTGTAATCAAATTTAGCGATTTGTCTCAGATGAGTATAAAACTATACTTACCTGATGCCTGTAAGTTTTATCCTTGATTGTAAAGAGTTTCCCTTTTTCAAGCTTACTAGACAAAAATCAAAGCACATATTCACAGCCTCAGAAGATTACAATACACAGACCAATGAGCATACATTGCAAAACAACTGTGGCAATTGTTACTGCCTATCTTCCGTAAGGGTCAGTGTCTTTTTTAACAATAACACAAGAAATATCTTGGTAAAAGTGAGTTACTTAATATAAGCCATTAAAATAGTAGCAATTACCAGTTTTTCCCTTGCTAACATGCAAACTGTTGTGAACTAGTAAAAATCAGACTTCTGAAGCTTATACAGTCCCTCCTTTTTCTATTATTTCTATTACCAGTGCCTGTGTCATCCAAGGAACTCCATTCTGAATAGAAAATAGTCCAACTCATCCATTTTGTATAGATTTCAGCTCTCTTTAGTTTTAAGGCACTGCTGTGTATCTAGGGAAATAAAATCATTTAGCAACAAAAAGATTTCTAAAACTGAGAATTATCTTAACTGTTTGTGATAGTTTTATAAGTGTATGAATGAGCCATGGGCATGTGGATCCCCTAGTCTTAGTCAAGCCTTCAGAATACCACAGCACCAGCTGATGTTTTGACTGTAAATTCATCAGAGACTTGAATCACAATCACCCAACTAAGCCTCTTCCAATTCTTATACCACATCATGTGACCATTTTGAGAGACAGAGTTTTTAAGGAGGTAATTGAGGGTGAGGTTATGGGATGATCTGATAGACTGATGTCCATTTAGGAAGCAGAGGAAACACCAGAACTCACTCACCAGAGCTGACTCTCTCTACATGTGCACAGAGAAAAGGCCATGTGACAACAGAATAAAAAGGAGACACCTGCAAGCCAAGGAGAATGGTCTCAACAGAAACCAAGGCTGCTGGAACTTGAACTTCCAGCCTCCAAAATGATGAGAAAACAAGTTGTTTCTGTTGTTTAAGTGACTCAGCATGTGGTATCTTGTTATGGTAACCTAACCTAACACAGTACAGAGCCATTCTATAATCAAGCTCACAATGATTTGTAATCAAATTTAGCGATTTGTCTCAGATGAGTATAAAACTATACTTACCTGATGCCTGTAAGTTATCAGTATCCTTCATACCTTCATACTCTCCTTGATTGTTTTTTTTTTTAATTTTTGAAAAGATTGTTTCACATTTTTTCCATATTCTGTTTCTGTATTCTGTTTATGTGCCTGGGTCTAGTGTAGTTTTCTGATAGAAAGGCAAGGAAGGAAGGAAAAAACTAGAAAGCCCAAGTTTGCTTTTGTGTTGGAAAAGCACTGTGATCCATTCTCGTGTTGGACTACTATATGCTCATTAGAGTTTGAGTTCCTTCAGGGCAAAGATTATGGCTTATTTCCTTTTTCATAATAAGTTTTATAAAGAAGGCACACAATGCAGATTTATTGAAGTTAATTAAATTTACTCCAAATTTACTAATTTTGATAAAATGCAAAACTACAAATTACAATTTAATTTTAAAATCCTGAAAAAATTTTAAATCTGAGACAAAATTATGTAAAACCTAATATTGTTTATTTGATCATTGAGTCATTTCTTATGCAAAGCACTCATTTATATAATGAATTATTAACTTCTTTAAATATTTCAAGCAAAACAGAAACAGGATTTGGATTAGAGTTGATCTTTTTAAATCCTACAGTATCATCATCCTACTTAGAATCCTTCAACAGGTCGTTACGACACTTAGAAGGAGCTAGAAACACCTTCCGTTGGTTTATGTATGCCCACATGATCTCACCCCTGCGTACTTGTTTGACCTCATTTCAAATAACTCTCATGATTGTCCACTGTAAGGCCATACCAGTCAATTTTTCTTCAGATAAGTCAACCTACTGCCTAAACTTGTTCTTCCTTTTCATCTTTCTTCTTTTTCTGTCATTTAAGTTCAAGATTAAATGTCATCTCTTGAAAGGAGCTCTTCAGATTCCACAATTTCACAGTCACCCTCGCTCTTTTCCATGACCCTATTCCCGTGCTGCTCAGTGTGTATTATAATCAAGTATTGTATCCACCTGTTTATAACTTGTCTTTCCTTACTGAAACCTAAGTTCCAGCCTAGCAGGGAACTTAACTGTTGTATTTATTGCTGGCTATCTAGGGTTCAAAGCAATAACTTATAGATACTACTCAATAATTGCTTAATACATGGATGAATAAAAAAATGAATACATGGTCAGATGATAAGTGACAGAACTTAATGATGATTCCTAAAATATTGATTTAAGCCAATGGATGGCAAGTGATATTATTTAGGGAGAATGAACACTTAAGAAGGGAAAAAGTTAGGGGTTTTTTAAATAAAGAATTTTGGCTGACTCACATTACATTTCATATTGCTATTATTACAAATTTTCAATTTCAAGTAGCAAGTTATTAGGTGAACACCAGTTCTGGATATCAATGGTAAACTCAATGATAGAATTACAGAAACAAACATCTGAACACTTTTAATAATAACAGCAATCATAATAATTAACATATCATATTTATTTGTGTGTGTATACACATGAATGAGCCTGGGATTATTCAAGTAGTAAAGACCTATGAAGAAAAGACAAAAAGATGAAAGAAAAATTATGCAGAAACAAAGCCAGAGAAAATGTCAGAAACTAAAAGAGGAAAATCCTCTCAGAAGAAGAAGGACCTTCTGTGCTAGATAATCCTGAAAGTTGCCAAAGAGGAGAATGAGGAGATCTCAATTGGATTTTCATAACAGAAGTAGGTAGGTAAGAGGTGACCATCTTAAAAACAATCTCTGTTTGGGTGTGAGGTATGTGAAAAACCAGGAGGAAAGCATTAAAGAAAGAAGAAAGTGGAGAAGCCAACAATGAGACATTTTTCAAGAATCTTCTACCTAATGCAAGTGTATTTTCTGAAATGAAAAGGAGTAGGTCAGGGGAATTTATTTATCAGAAAACGTAGAATATGTTTCATGCTGATAAAATCATAGTGTTGAAGTCATTATACTAAGAGCTCCTTGATATCAAATTACAAACTAGGGAAATGTCAGAATACAAATTAAATCTATATTATAAGCTCACAAACTCACCTTAACCTTCCAGAAATATGGAGCTGTACCTTCTTCCCACCCAACACACATTGGCCTCTGGATAAAAAGATTTAATTTAAAAATGAATAGCTTGGGGCTTTGCTGGTGGTCCAGTGGGTAAGGACACTGTCTTGCAGTGCAAGGGGCGCTGGTTCGATCCCTGGCCGGGGAAGATCCCACGTGCTGAGGAGCAGTTGGACCGATGTGTCTGATTACCAAGCCGGAGCTCTGGAGTGCATGCACCCAGAGCCCGTGCTCTGTGAGAACAGAGGCCACCGCAATGCGAGGCCCACTTGGGCCAAAGAACAAAGATAGGTGAAAGTAGATAAATGAAAGACCAATAGAAATGGCCTGCCCTTCCCCCTCCCTCCCCAACCTCCCCACCCCAACCCCACAAAAAATGAATAGCTTGCTAGCACATTTAAAAAAAGAACCCTACTGCTGGCCTCATTCAATTCTTCTTTCTAGGTTATGGCAAGTTGTGATGATTAAATATTAAATAAGAACAACAGCACAAAAATGAATGTGAGAGTGTGATTTCCAATCTTGTTCCCACTGATAATTCACATTTCAAACTGGAGTTCCTTTTGTTTCTTTCCTAGAGCACAAAAACATTGTCTTGACTGACTAAAATGAAAAAAACCAAAAGAGTAGTGTTTAAAGAAGAAATGATATTATTCTTATTTGTCAGTATTTGTGGCTTAATTGTACAATCCCGAGTCCCTTAAAAATCAGAGAAAGTGACTTGCTTTATTTAGCAAATAGCAAGTCTTGTGGGGGGGTTTCTCAATGGTTCAGCAGTAATGAATTTACCTGCAATGCAGGCAATGAAGAAGACAGGCGCTTGATCTCTGGATTGAGAATATTCCCTGTATTCTTTTTGGGAAAATCCCATGGACAGAGGACCCTGGAGAACTATGGTCCATGGGGTTGCAGAGTCAAACATGACTGAAGCGATTAAACACGCACAAGACTTGGAGTGTGGGGACAAGTGATAATCTACAGTTCCCATTAAATAACAGTTGTAGAATATGTTCGATTCAGACATTATCAATACATCTACCCCCAAAATCTCAGCAAATTTAGCAAATGCAAGTTCTGTGGCAGGCACTATATTTTATATGGAAGCTAGAAAAGCATATTCCAGGAAATACATTGCAAATAGACTTTGTTATTGATATCCAATGCCTAGAGTCTTATCTAGGAAATAAGCATGTTTTTACACGTAACGGTAAGTAAATTAGCAGATATTTTTCTTGTTTGAATCACCCTTTGAAGTAGGCATCATGCAGAACAGAACTTGAAGAGCTAGGCTAAACACAGTGCATTATTCAGAGCCTTGATTCATCATACTAAATCTAAAACAAGAAGTTTAAAACAAAAGCTACTTAATATCTTCCTAAAACAAATTAAGAATAATAATATGGGTAGTGCTTACTGTAGCCTAAAGGCAGATGGGTGCTTAAAGTCTGTGGCCAGTACTTCAGTACATACATTGGTTAGATTGATGTTGCTGCCACTTGCATATGTCTGTTTGTGCCATTGTGCCCATGTACCATGTGTCTGCCCTGTGATTTTGGAAGAAATTGCTCTGTTTCCAAGCAACCATTACATAGCAAATGATTGCTCAATATATCACTAAAGCCCAAAGACATAATATGCATGCAACTCAAAGCCATCTGCTCTTCCAAATGCTGGAGTTCCTTTTGTTTCTTTCCTAGAGCACAAAAACATTGTCTTGACTGACTAAAATGAAAAAAACCAAAAGAGTAGTGTTTAAAGAAGAAATGATATTATTCTTATTTGTCAGTATTTGTGGCTTAATTGTACAATCCCGAGTCCCTTAAAAATCAGAGAAAGTGACTTGCTTTATTTAGCAAATAGCAAGTCTTGTGGGGGGGTTTCTCAATGGTTCAGCAGTAATGAATTTACCTGCAATGCAGGCAATGAAGAAGACAGGCGCTTGATCTCTGGATTGAGAATATTCCCTGTATTCTTTTTGGGAAAATCCCATGGACAGAGGACCCTGGAGAACTATGGTCCATGGGGTTGCAGAGTCAAACATGACTGAAGCGATTAAACACGCACAAGACTTGGAGTGTGGGGACAAGTGATAATCTACAGTTCCCATTAAATAACAGTTGTAGAATATGTTCGATTCAGACATTGTCAATACATCTACCCCCAAAATCTCAGCAAATTTAGCAAATGCAAGTTCTGTGGCAGGCACTATATTTTATATGGAAGCTAGAAAAGCATATTCCAGGAAATACATTGCAAATAGACTTTGTTATTGATATCCAATGCCTAGAGTCTTATCTAGGAAATAAGCATGTTTTTACACGTAACGGTAAGTAAATTAGCAGATATTTTTCTTGTTTGAATCACCCTTTGAAGTAGGCATCATGCAGAACAGAACTTGAAGAGCTAGGCTAAACACAGTGCATTATTCAGAGCCTTGATTCATCATACTAAATCCAAAACAAGAAGTTTAAAACAAAAGCTACTTAATATCTTCCTAAAACAAATTAAGAATAATAATATGGGTAGTGCTTACTGTAGCCTAAAGGCAGATGGGTGCTTAAAGTCTGTGGCCAGTACTTCAGTACATACATTGGTTAGATTGATGTTGCTGCCACTTGCATATGTCTGTTTGTGCCATTGTGCCCATGTACCATGTGTCTGCCCTGTGATTTTGGAAGAAATTGCTCTGTTTCCCGAAGCAACCATTACATAGCAAATGATTGCTCAATATATCACTAAAGCCCAAAGACATAATATGCATGCAACTCAAAGCCATCTGCTCTTCCAAATGCTGTTTATTGAATAAATAGGTGTCAGTTTAATCTGTGGACATTTATAAACCAATCAGGTGAAGGAAAACAGTGTTGAAATTGGCTTTAAAAGATGGCCGGGGGGATCTTTGATAAGTACTTAAAATGATTCTTGGGATCCTAATGTATAGTAAACATAAGACTCCCAAAACATACATCAGACATGGCTAAGGTAGATATTGAGCAAGGAGAAGCAATTTGCAGATTTGATCAAGGAGGAAATGGGAGAAAATGAACAGAAGAGCTCCTCCCAGTGAGTTGACTTGGTTCTCCAACTCAAGAGAGTGACTTTTACATTGTCTGACCAGCAGGAGTTTCTATTACTATGAACCAGTGATTTCTGTGTTTTTCTTTTACTTCCAGGATAAAACTATTTTGGGGTTTATGTTCTCCTTGTTTCACCATTAGATAATCTAGTTGTTGCTGGGAAGAGTGTGTGTAAATAATGTATCTGGTTTTTTATCAATAGGTCTCTAGACCCAAAGGACATTTGTTGTAAATATTACTCAAAGAGCCTAGATTTTTGAAATGAATGCCATGGATGATGGACTATAGGGCTGATAGCACCGGGAAAGGCTGAATATGTTCCATATAACAGGACTAATGAAAAGCTTACTGGTAACCAGAGGGTCTAGTTGGATGCTAGCCAATTATACTGACTGTTTTGGAGCACACACTAGGATATAGGCCAACCTTCTTTGCAGTAAGATTGGGCATACTAAATCCAAAACAAGAAGTTTAAAACAAAAGCTACTTAATATCTTCCTAAAACAAATTAAGAATAATAATATGGGTAGTGCTTACTGTAGCCTAAAGGCAGATGGGTGCTTAAAGTCTGTGGCCAGTACTTCAGTACATACATTGGTTAGATTGATGTTGCTGCCACTTGCATATGTCTGTTTGTGCCATTGTGCCCATGTACCATGTGTCTGCCCTGTGATTTTGGAAGAAATTGCTCTGTTTCCCGAAGCAACCATTACATAGCAAATGATTGCTCAATATATCACTAAAGCCCAAAGACATAATATGCATGCAACTCAAAGCCATCTGCTCTTCCAAATGCTGTTTATTGAATAAATAGGTGTCAGTTTAATCTGTGGACATTTATAAACCAATCAGGTGAAGGAAAACAGTGTTGAAATTGGCTTTAAAAGATGGCCGGGGGGATCTTTGATAAGTACTTAAAATGATTCTTGGGACCCTAATGTATAGTAAACATAAGACTCCCAAAACATACATCAGACATGGCTAAGGTAGATATTGAGCAAGGAGAAGCAATTTGCAGATTTGATCAAGGAGGAAATGGGAGAAAATGAACAGAAGAGCTCCTCCCAGTGAGTTGACTTGGTTCTCCAACTCAAGAGAGTGACTTTTACATTGTCTGACCAGCAGGAGTTTCTATTACTATGAACCAGTGATTTCTGTGTTTTTCTTTTACTTCCAGGATAAAACTATTTTGGGGTTTATGTTCTCCTTGTTTCACCATTAGATAATCTAGTTGTTGCTGGGAAGAGTGTGTGTAAATAATGTATCTGGTTTTTTATCAATAGGTCTCTAGACCCAAAGGACATTTGTTGTAAATATTACTCAAAGAGCCTAGATTTTTGAAATGAATGCCATGGATGATGGACTATAGGGCTGATAGCACCGGGAAAGGCTGAATATGTTCCATATAACAGGACTAATGAAAAGCTTACTGGTAACCAGAGGGTCTAGTTGGATGCTAGCCAATTATACTGACTGTTTTGGAGCACACACTAGGATATAGGCCAACCTTCTTTGCAGTAAGATTGGGACCTTGAATTAGTTTGGGTCAATAAAACACAGAAAGAAATGAGGCATTCCTACTTCCAAGGGTAAAGTTTAAAATGCTAGATTATCCTTTCTTTCTCTGCATCTCTCCTTCTCCCTATGTCTCTGTCTCTGTCTCTCTCTCTCTCTGTATCTCTCTGTCTCTCTCTCACCACAGATAAATGACTTTGGGAGAGTGGAACCACACTATAAAATTTACTATCCTTAAGTGACTCCACAGACTCCTAGGAGACCCGTGCTACTCACAATAGGCTATGACATGAGGAAATTATATATTAAAGCACTTAAAGCTCTTTGATTTCAGGGAGGTTTGTTGTGGCAGCTAGCAGTATTATTCTGTCTAATATGTGACTCATACACCCGTCTATGCCTTGCCTAAATCCTGCTTGCTTTGCTCATGGTTACTGAATTATGTCAGCTTAATAGCACACAGGGAAAAGGTGTCAGATCTATCCAAAGCAAGTGGCAAGTAAGATAGAGTCACCGTATTCTAGAATCTACAGTGATAGGACATTGGCATTTCCTTCTCTTCATTGGAAAAAAAATTGATAAACTCAAGTTATCCTCTCTTCTCCTCTCCTTTACTAAACACACACACACACACACACACACACACACACATACGGTTATTCATTCTCTGAGGTAGTCTGATGATAAGGGAGTAGAAATAACATCATTTACGCCTGAGGAGCTGTTCACATAACAAGAATATATCTCAAAAATTCAGTCATGCAGAAATTACAAAATGACCACACCTCTGTTTGTTAATATAAAACAGCAAAGAAAAATAAGACCATTAAGTGACGGTCATCCACTCTACATGAATATGAAATTATGAATCATAAAGCAAGGCAGGAGCTCAGGCTGATTTCTGATACAAGTCTAATGATGAGTCAATGGCGAAGCTATTTATAACCGAGTCAGTCCCAGCAAGAGATAAGAGCCTGTGCAAAGCTTCATTAAAACCGGTATTTCTGCCGGCAGCTACCTTACTAAGGAAATGCTTGTGATACCATCGATGCAGCAGTCCTGTGTAATAAACCAACAAATTCTTTGTATTCTTTCAGCATCAATCTTTGGAATGAGAATATTAACATAGTTACATAAACTGACCTCCAATTTTGAAAGCTATCTAAACCAGAATTCTCAAAGCTTTTTGTCTTTGGGTAAAAAACAGGATTTCAAGCCTTAGAAGGAATCTTTAACAAAAGCAAGAAAGCTAGGGTGATTTAACATAATGCAATATAAATGTGAAGTCGATTATATATAGCAAAATTACATTCTAAATGCAAGTACATCATAAGGAACATCATAAAGAAAGAATATTGAATGTTCAGTGTGGACTACTATAGTCACACTGCAAAAAATGTACTCAATAATTTGAAAACTCTATTTTGGGGTCTTGGGTGAACTGGTTTACACAAACCTAATATAGAGTATAAGCACAGTATGTAAACAATAGGCCCTCATTTTGCATTTATAGAAAGCAACTTTAGAGTTAATCCCATTCTGTTTAATTCAGATAATTATAAGGACCACCTATGCTGGGTTTACTGGACTGCTCCTTTACATCAATTATTTGGGACCCATATTAAGTAGCTTGAATAAGAATTATTATGAGTGTTGCTATAAATTTTTTTTAGCAGTCTGCACAGTATTAAGTTTCAGTCAGTTCAGTTCAGTCGTTCAATTGTTCCTTATTCTTTGTGACCCCATGAACTGCAGCACACCAGGTTTCCCTGTCCTTCACTAACTCTCAGAGTTTGCTCAAACTCATGTCCATTGACTCAGGGATGCCATCCAACCATCCCATCCTCTGCTGCCCTCTTCTCCTCTTGCCCTCAATCTTTCCCATCATCAGGGTCTTTTCCAGTGAGTTGGCTCTTCCCAACAGGTGGACAAAGTATTGGAATTTCAGCTTCAGCATAAGTCCTTCCAATAAATATTCAGGGTTAAGTTAATGAACTACCAGTCCATTGGAACAGGAATTCTCAGACTGTATGGTGCCTCAGGAGAACTTGTTAAACTCATTGCCAGGCTCACAATATCAGAATTTCTGTTTCAGTGGGTTTAGGGTAAGCTTTCAAAATTTGCATTTCTAACAAGTTCCCAGTGATGCTGACACTGCTGTTCCAGGGACCATACTTTGAGAGCCACCATACTAGAACATTAGATAATAAATGTGTATACCTGACAAAGGACCTCATTTAGACACCACCCATAAGAAATCTGTAAGCTAGTGATTATTCTATCTTCTGAGTTATCTTCCCTTGGTGATAATGAAAATATGAACATTTGCATGAAAATGAGAAATGTCTCTGGAACCTTCCAGTTTTAAAGTTATAAAGTGGATACTTTATAACATTTTTATAATACATAAAGATAAGACATAGAAAGCATTTGATCTGATATACTGCTAGCATATATTAAATTGAAAAATAAAAGAAAATAAGAAATACATCAGTTTGCAATACTATTTACTCAGTCTCTTCAAAATACCCAATCCATGTTTCATCATTATAACACTGCAGTGGAGAATCTAGTGCTGATACTCATGTCATAAATAAACAGTTGTCTCTCCCCATTTTTTTTTTCATTTTTTCAAGTTGGAAAATTATCTAAGACATCCTGGGAATGGGTTTCATGTCCTGTAACTTAAGACTGAGCTCTCTAATTCCTCTGCATTCTATAAAATGTGGAATACAGAAAACTTTATAGATTCTCCAAGAGTCCATTATTCCTTTTCAAAGCCAGTGTTTTCAGCTTGAAAAATCTATAATTTATATTTCAGTAAGCCCGTATTTTTTTTGTTAACTATCATCTGCACCTAAGGGAACCTCAGTATTTGCTCTAGAGAGGGCTATTCAGAATGCCCATCTGAAATAAACAGATTGGCCTCATAATTTCTCCTCTGTTGCCACTTAAGGAGAATTAACTGATTATGTCTCTCAGCTTTACAAAGACAATGAATGACCAGCTGCTGTGAATAACAACCCCCAATTCTAAAAGCATAATTTCAAAGAAAAAAAAGTTTATATAAATGAAGAGGGTAATATTTTCAGAGAAGCTTACAACATTTGATTCTAGGTTATTCAAATGACTATTTCAGGTCCTTTTTTTAACCTCATGATAGAATGAAAAATTAATGGAGACACTGATAAAGACAGAAGGCAAATAATTTTTAAAAAGCCTACGAAAGGCTTTGATAAAATAAATCTGTGCTGAGAGAGAGTTGAGCCAGGCTTTATAGCCCTTCTAGACTTCTATTGCAAATGCACAGAGCCATCACACTTGAATGAAGTGAATGACCCCTACACAGGTTTGCAAAAGCAAGAACAAGACTGCCAAAGGAATCTGAATACAATGAAAGCATTTGGGGAAAGCATTTTCCACCATTGAGAACTAAAAAGTGTACCTGGCCTCTGAGTTGCAGGGAATTTTTTCTATCATTATAAAAAGCTTTTTAAGATTAAAGGAAATCATCTAAGATTTTATCTGTAAAGAAGGTAGAGGAGGAAATAGGACACACAAAAAAACAGCAAGTGAGCAAAAATAGCAACACTGAATAAAAGCATATGAAACCTAAAGTACAAACATATTATTTATTCATTTGACAGTCTCTGGAATCAAACAAGAATTACATGTTCTGAATACATCAAATATTAGAATTTTCCAAGGATAGCAAAAAAATAAAAAGAAAGTGGAGGCAGTGATCATACTACATCCTAAAATGAAACTCAAGGAGTGTAGTTATTTTTACTCCCTTGAACACAATTAATTGCTCTCACTAACACCCTCCAGATTCTTGCTCTCAACATTTTCTTTGTTGTAAGGAGTCTCATACACTGTACTTATCTGTATTGGTCTCTAGGTTGCCCAGGAAGCAGTGATCATCTTATCAAAATTAGCAAAGAAGATTTCACTTATATGTCACCTTATTTAAACCTCTGATTTTTGAGATATCATACAATGATCTCCATTTTCCAGATGTACAAATGAAAGTGAAGTTATTTGACCAGGGGTCATAGTAGGTTCTATAGTAAGAATTTAAGCATCTGAATTCCAAGCTCCTGCTGCAAGTGGTGAATCGTGTTGATTCTTGAGGAAACAGCAACACAGTTCTGAATAATTCAAGAGGTAAAGCAGGAGTGGCAGCAGTAGCCACAGGGACAACCAAACCAAACAGCGAAGTGGACTCTCAGATTTGCCCAATCCTTTTGGGTAGCTCCCAATCTTTATTAGAGAAGAGAAGGAAAGGGAGGAGAATACATGCATGATACAGTCGCTATGCAAACATCCATACATTTTCTCTTCTTAAAGCTATTCTTTTTCAGAATATACAGTTCTATTCCACAGGAATCTACAGGATTCTGACAGGCTGCAATTTAAATAGACACACTTGCCTGGCTCCAGAGGTGGCTTACAACTAAGGAATATTTGTTTCTTTCTGGGGACAATTTGGGGCCAGGAACAAGAATGTCAAAGGAAAGCAATGCACAACCTAAATGTTGAGAGTTATCTTTTATTCGGCAGACTTTCTGAGGACTTCAAACCAAGGACACGGTATCTCAGATAACGTTGAGAAAACCATTCCAAAGAGGCAAGGCATATTACCGAGTCCAAGCTCGCTTGCTGCACAATAGACCAATGAATCCAAGAGAAGAGACGTTGAGGGAAAAAAAATGACTTTATTTCGAAAGCAGCTGATCAAGAAGATGGCAGGTTAGCACCTCAAAATAACCATCTTACCGGGGGCTGGATGCCAAGCTCTTTTATAGATCAGAGATGGGTCAAGCGAGAAAGCAAAGTAAAAAGGCTATTAATCTTGCAAAGGTCTCCTAGAATGACAAGCCTCAGGCAGGGAATGTTTAATTTTTCCCTTTCTCCATCAGCAGGTAGACAGGGTTCTGAACAATGGCACTTTAGTTTACAGTCAGGCAGAAGGGCAGGGTCCTCCAGGCAAGTCATTAAGCATGATTATAATAACAAAAGCAAGTCAAAGAAACTGTTTGCAATAAGGCCCAGATCTCTGCTGATCTGCCTCAGGGCCTTATTGCAAAAAATTGACTCCTTGACAGTGGATGGGCCAGAGGGTGATCAGCAGCTCCTGGGCAGCAGATCCGCTCTTAGGACAGCCTATGGCAGTGGTGAGGCAGGGGTGCCCTCTGTGCCTGGACGTCATCCAACATCAGCTCCAGCCTTCCTGGAGCCCCCTTCCTAGCCACTCCAGCAGAGGCTTTGCCTCTACCTTCTGAATAATTCAAGGGAAAGCTGGCAGCGCACAGGGACAACCAAACCAAACAGCGAAGTGGACTCTCAGATTTGCCCAATCCTTTTGGGTAGCTCCCAATCTTTATTAGAGAAGAGAAGGAAAGGGAGGAGAATACATGCATGATACAGTCGCTATGCAAACATCCATACATTTTCTCTTCTTAAAGCTATTCTTTTTCAGAATATACAGTTCTATTCCACAGGAATCTACAGGATTCTGACAGGCTGCAATTTAAATAGACACACTTGCCTGGCTCCAGAGGTGGCTTACAACTAAGGAATATTTGTTTCTTTCTGGGGACAATTTGGGGCCAGGAACAAGAATGTCAAAGGAAAGCAATGCACAACCTAAATGTTGAGAGTTATCTTTTATTCGGCAGACTTTCTGAGGACTTCAAACCAAGGACACGGTATCTCAGATAACGTTGAGAAAACCATTCCAAAGAGGCAAGGCATATTACCGAGTCCAAGCTCGCTTGCTGCACAATAGACCAATGAATCCAAGAGAAGAGACGTTGAGGGAAAAAAAATGACTTTATTTCGAAAGCAGCTGATCAAGAAGATGGCAGGTTAGCACCTCAAAATAACCATCTTACCGGGGGCTGGATGCCAAGCTCTTTTATAGATCAGAGATGGGTCAAGCGAGAAAGCAAAGTAAAAAGGCTATTAATCTTGCAAAGGTCTCCTAGAATGACAAGCCTCAGGCAGGGAATGTTTAATTTTTCCCTTTCTCCATCAGCAGGTAGACAGGGTTCTGAACAATGGCACTTTAGTTTACAGTCAGGCAGAAGGGCAGGGTCCTCCAGGCAAGTCATTAAGCATGATTATAATAACAAAAGCAAGTCAAAGAAACTGTTTGCAATAAGGCCCAGATCTCTGCTGATCTGCCTCAGGGCCTTATTGCAAAAAATTGACTCCTTGACAGTGGATGGGCCAGAGGGTGATCAGCAGCTCCTGGGCAGCAGATCCGCTCTTAGGACAGCCTATGGCAGTGGTGAGGCAGGGGTGCCCTCTGTGCCTGGACGTCATCCAACATCAGCTCCAGCCTTCCTGGAGCCCCCTTCCTAGCCACTCCAGCAGAGGCTTTGCCTCTACCGGTGGCTGCACGTTGACCAATTCCCAAAGGTCACAGTGGGTCAGGCAGAACAGCAAAATTACTGTTCATGAAAGAAACCCAAGTATCTCAGATTAAGGAGTGTGGGTGTGCATGCCCAGTTCTATCTGACGGATTGCCACGCGGTGGACTGTAGTCTGCCCAGTTTCTCTGTCCAAAGGATTTTCCAGGCAAGAATACTGGAGTGGGCTGCCATTTTCTCCTCCAGGTGATTTCTTTTACCATTGATCTACTTGGGAAACCCAAGGAATTTAGCCCCTTTAGAGAAGAGGGCTAAAATGAGAAACTGTGAGAGTTTCGCTCACTGTAGTCATTTCTTTGATATGTACCTAAGCTACCTGAGGCTGGTATCTTTGATGTCTGCCATCCTGAGTTTCCCCTCAGGGGTGGCAGCAGGATCCACTTCTAGATGGGATTAGCAGTAGGCATCCATTTTATGTCTCCATCCTGACTTCCCTCAGGGCTTACAGTCTTTAATATGATGGTTTTATGGTTACAACATCCTTTATTTACTAATATTTAGTACTCAAGGTCAAGATGGGCCAAACGGACTGCCTTGAGGGAGTTCTGGGAGAAAGGGGTTGGTCTTTCTCCTGTTTACTAACATCTCAAATAGAAAAAATAGTGCAGTGTTAGGGGTTTCACTGGGAAGATTTCTTGTTTGGAATAAAGTTGACACAAAAGAAAAACTGAGAATGAGAGAAACAATAAGAACTGATATAAACCAAGTGAAAAATGAAAGTGTTAGTCGCTAGGTTGTGTCCAACTCTTTTGCAGCCCCACTGGGACTATACCTCACCAGGCTGCTCTGTCCATGAAATTCTTCAGGAAAGAATACTGGAGTGGATAGTCGTTCCCTTCTCCAGTGGATGTTCCCAACCCCAGGACAGAACCCAGGTCTCCTGCATTGCAGGCAGATTCTTTACCATCTGAGCCACCAGAGAAGCCCTAATGATTTCTTCAAACCCATGAATCTTTGCACCCTGAATTCAGCTGTGTTTAGTCATGTCAGATCAAAAACTATTTATTTGATCAAACTTTTCAGTTGATTACCATCATTTCTGTCATGGTCCGTGCGTGGATTGGAAAAGAATGTCCAAGCGTGAGGCAGAATGAGAGGAAAATAAAGCCTATTAGAGTGGGAGATGCTGTTAGAAAGTAGGCTGGCTCAGGGGAGAGCTGAATGCTTCTGCAGTCTTGCACTCAGTTTTTATAGCCTCACAAAACAGAGAAAATTCCTACTAGAATGGCAGCATTAGGTGATTGACTAGGATGCTATAGGGTATATAGTGCTGTACTTAGTTGCTCAGTCGTGTCCAACTTTGCAACCACAGGGACTGTAGCACGCCAGAGTCCTCAGAGTCCTCTGTCTGTGGGGATTTTCCAGGCAAGAATATTGGAGTGGGTTGCCATGCACTCTTCCAGGGGATCTTCCCAACTCAGGGATCGAACCCAGGTCTCCTGTATTGAAGGAGGGCTGTTTACCATCTGAGCCACTAGGGAAGCCCAAAAGGTGTATAATAAGGTGAATATTTTACATAATATGGGGCCAAGAACTGGCCAGTTTAGATCTATCTGGAGGGTCATGGCAACAATTGTTATGGGGCTTGGTCAGTTCCAGAGATTTTTATCCTGTAGCCTTGGTACAGGGATCCACAACTTCCAGTCAAAAATGTGTTCATTAACCTGATACCTTTGTTTTCTGAACTTAAAATAGGATTTATATCTTTAAAACGCCAATGCTACTGAAAGGGGGTATTAAGACTCAGTAGTTTAGATGAAAACAATTCTTGCAACTATAAAAATTACATAGCTAACACTATGTGCCACACACTGTCTAAAGCACTTTATACAAATTCAAGTTACTTAATTCTCACAATGGTATTTTCATAACACTCATTTTATACATAGGAAAAATGAGTCTCAGGCTAAATAATTTTCTTAAGGTCACACTGGTAATATGTTATTGGTCAAGATTATCTTTTTTTGTGTGGGGATTGGGAAGCACTTTCTATTGATCTTTCATTTACTTATCTTTGTTCTTTGGCCTGTGTGGACCTCCCATTGCAGTGGCCTCTCTCGCTGCAGAGCACCGGCTCCTGGTGCATGCGCTGCAGAGCTCCGGCTCAGTAGTTGGACACATTGGTCCAGGCCGCTCTGCGGCATGCGGGATCTTCCCAGGCCAGGGATCGAACCGGACCCCTTGCACTGCAAGACGGTGTCCTTACCCACTGGACCACCAGGAAAGCCCAAGACATCTTTTAAGATCAGTTCCAGTTACTGTCTTGGTTCACAAAGCTATAACAATACCATAGACAGTGTAGCTTAAACAACAACCATTTACTTCTCACACTTGCAGACAGTAAGAGGTCTAGGGTCTAGATGCCATCAGATTCAATGACTGGTAAGAACCCCTTTTCTGGCTTACAAATGACACTCTTCTTGCTGAGTCCTCACTCGAAGGGCAGATGGGGGCAGGAGAGAGACAGAGACACAGAGACTGAGAATGTGAACATGCTTTCTGATCTCTTTTTACAGGGCACTAGTCTGATCATGAGGACAGGAACCTCTTCTAAACTCGACGATTTTCCAAAGACTCCACCTCCTAATACCATAATACAGAGGTTGGTGTTTCAACATATGATCTTAAGGCCACATAAATATTCAGTTCATAGCAAAATACCAGTTTGCATCTTCTAGGGTAGCCCAGTTGAGGTGATGCATATATATTTGTATGAACTTCCAAGCTTTCTCACACTCTTTTTCATTAAGTGGTTTGCATATACTACTGATGCTCCATTAAGTGGGTTGGGTGATCGGTGTGTAAATGACCTACATTACAATAACCCAGAGACATGGAGGGGGAAGGATGGACTCTCAGCCATCTCACTATCTTCATGGTATTAGCCACAAAATTACTTCTGTAATTAAGATCGTAGAAAAATATTATACAAATTTGGAGTCTAATAATGTATAAATCTATTATAGCCTGAAAGTGTTCCCCATTTACAAATAAACGTGTGTTTAAAATGAACCAGTGGCTTCCCTGGTGGTCCAGTGGGTAAAGAGTCTGCCTTGCAGTGCAAGGGGCACTGGTTCCATCCCTGGCCTAGGAAGATCCCACATGCCGTGGAACAACTGGACTGGTGTGTCCAATTTCCAGCCAGAGCTCTGGAGTGCCTGCACCCAGAGCCAGTGCTCTGCAGCGAGAGAGGCCACTGCAATGGGAGGCCCAGACAGGCCAAAGAATAAAGATATATGAAAATAAATAAATATAAAACCAATAAAAGAGGCCAAAATTTTAAAAAAATAGTAAGTAAAATAAAAATATAAAATGGACCAACTAATACTTGCCGATATATTCTTGACAACATTAGAAATATTCAATATGGTAACCCATCAGACAAAATATATTCAAGGGACTTTCAACTCCAGAATTAAAATATTTCATAAGGAAAACATACATATTCAATGAGAGACTCCCTTAGGCTGCAAGGCCATCAAACCAGGCAGTCCAAAAGGAAATCCATCCTGAGTGTTCATTGGAAGCTCCAATGCTGAAACTGAAGCTGAAGCTCCAATACTTTGGCCACGTGATGCTAAGAATCGACTCACTGGAAAAGACCCCGATGTTGGAAAAGATTGAAGGCAGGAGAAGGAGACAATGGAAGATGATATATTGGATGGCATTACTGACTCAAGGGATACGATTCTGAGTAAGCTCCAGGATATAGCGAAAGACAGGGAAGCCTGGCAAGCTGCAGTCCATGGGGTGGTAAAGAGCTGGACACGACTGAGCAATTGAACAACAACAAAAAAAAGGTTGTTTTTTTTTTTTCAAATGGAAAACTATGGTCATGTGTTACATTATTCAAAGGAAAGTATTTTGATGAAGACAATGTAAGTTTAGATTGAAATATGGTAAGAATGGTGATGATGATGATGAAACATCTGCCAAAGAAAATAAGAGTAAATATTCTTTCACATCAATGACATCAAGTTATCCCCTCTTTGCAAAATTTTAGCAGGTTTCTCTCTTTGTTTTATCTTTTTTTATCTCTTCTGACAGGCCATCAATTGGAAAGTGTCTAGAGGGACAACAAACTATATGGTCAAGTAGTAAATACGGCTCTTCAGTATTTTAAGTTTTATATTGTCATTATCATTAAAGAAAATTTATCAAAATATTTAATGGCCTTACTTTGATAGATGAATATTCTACAGAAAATTAATGCATCTCTATAAAAACAATCACTGGGATTTTAATTTAGGGAAATAGGTTTAGTTTAACAGACAAAATGCTATTATTTATTTTTATATTTATGACACTTATATAAAACCAGGATGAACTTTTGGATCACTTTTCTCAATATACACTAAAAAGGATGTCATGGAACAGCTAGTCATACTATAACTTTGCAGAATGACTTATATGATAATGAGGTGGGAATATGCAGGAATCCAGGAGCCTGAAGTTTGTCCCATGTTCTGGACAGTATTCTCATAAGGATCGATGAGACAGATGTATAGCAGCACACATTATGGGGTCATTTTATATACACACACATATACTCTCATCATTATTTCATATACAAGACTAATAACTAGACAGAGAAAAAGTGCCAGACACAGAGACTGCCACATAATAGGTGCTAACCATACTTTTTATTTTTCAGTTGGTTTTTTAGTAAGAGTGCAAAGACTAAATGGGAATAAGCCTCTAGCACCCAACTACATTACATTCAGAGTTTGTACTCTGACATGACACACAAGATGCGACAACGCAGTAGAGGAAGAGAAAAGTGCTGTAAGCCTGCCTCCACCATTCACCATGAGTAACCCAAGAAAGGAAATTAGTTTATATAGTTTCAGGTTCATTGATTTTTTTAAAAAAATGATAATTTATTAACTATTCTTTTCTTTTTAAATAGAACTATAGTTTGAAATAGTTCTATAAAATAGAAACTATTCATTTAAATATGACTGGTTCCAGGTGTGAGAATTTGTTTTTATATCTCTCCTAACACTAAATTTTCTTTCTTTCTATATGTATCATTATGCAGTAACATATGATATGCATCCCATTCTCCATGTGACCAGAGGAGGGTCTGTGAGCAGCTCTGGGTTTACCTACTAACAATTTAGATACCTGGGCTTCCTAGGTGGAGCTAGTGGAAAGAGCCTGCCTGCTAATGCTGGATACCTAAGAGACACAGGTTTGATTCCTGGATGGGGAAGATCCCCTGGAGGAGGGCAAGGCAACCTACTCCAGTATTCTTGACTGGAGAATCACCACGAACAGAGGAGTCTGCAAAGCTACAGTCAGGGTTGCAAAGAGTCGGAAGCAATTGAAGTGACTTAGGAGGAACATAATTCAGATTCCCAGGAAAGGCTGGGTTCACAGGCTCTCTCTGAGACCTATGTACAAAATCCCAGATATAGCTCTGAACTGAATCCCTGGAATTGAACAGCTATTCCTGAATCAGTTACCAGAACCAGGGATGCACAAGCCTGCATAACATGACTACTCTGACCACCTTAACAGAGGCACGGTGTGATTTCAAGCCCAATGTACTGGAGGAGAAGTGAGTTGCCAAAGGAAACAAGGAATAGGGAAAAGTTCAGAATTACAAGTGAAAATTATTTGTAATCATACCCAACCCATATCTAATAAACTGTGAAAGTGGAGCGAAGATTTTTTCAGGAACATGAGTCTCTTAGTATTTATTTTCTATATTCTGTTTTTCAGAAAACTGTTGGAGAATGTATTCCAGATGAAAGAAGGAAAACACCAATAAGACAAATAACCACGGGAATGAAGAGATAAGGTTTCCAAGAAGAGAGAGGCAAAAGAGACTAACCCCTCAAGATGCTGGCAAAGGCTATCTGTGGCAAGTTCTTGATAGCTGTTCTAGATGATGCAGAAGCAGACAGAAGATTTCAAAACAAAGCGATAAAATACTTAATGAACATGAGGATTTAGAGAAGAATTTTGTATTTCTGTCAGAAAGCTTTGATAAACAGTATATTAAAACTCAAACAAAAGGGAAAATGTGATGATTAATACATATAGAAGAAAAACATTTCTAAAGAAAAAGTAATGATTGGCTTTGCTGTGAACAATATTGTGTAGTCATAATAATTCAAATACTCAGTACTGAATGAACTGAAACTGGTTATATAAATACATGTAAATATATGTAACTGTAATGAAAAGAGGAAGGAAGAGGAAGCAGATATAGATGAGGGGGATACAAAAAAATCATCTTTCATTGCACTGTGGAATATTGAGTTAAACTGACAAATAAAAATAGGCAAATTAATCATGTTTATAAACATGGAGATAAACTTGTAAAGAGAACTTGAAGACTAAAAATAGAAGACTTGAATGTGACTACCTCTGAGGAGTAAGAATTGGGAAAGGAAGGGACTAGGAGAGATGCTTTCAATGATAAGTCATGACTGTTTAAATTGTGAATATGTGTTATCTGAATGTATACAAAATACATATGATATATACCACATGTAGGATATATTTTCATAAATTGAAAATTGAAATTTCTATAAACAAATGCATGAAAATAAATAATAGATGAGTTTGGAGAATAAAGAGAATTTTCCAAAAAAAACAGTGAAGATTTCAACAGCTGACTTATGATGACCAACTAAGGAAAAAGGGAATATTGTTCATGGTTTTTCTGTCTGGTTATTACATTACTCAACAAACACAGTATTAGATATTTTCTTTGACGTACTTCGGTTTTTTTTTTTTTTTTTTTTAATTGGAGGATAATTGTTTTACAATTTTGTGTTGGTTTCTGTCATACAAAAACATCAATCAGGCATAAGTATACATATGTGCCCTCCCTCTTGAGCCTCTCTTGCCACCTCATCCCACCACTCTAGGTTGTCACAGTACTGCCCTGAGCTTCCTTTTAATTTAACAATGCTTTGAATTTCTTTTTTTTTTTTTTAAAGATTTATTTATTTATTTATCTAGGTGGGGAAGGAGGGGGACGGGCGGGCCACTTCTATTGGTCTTTCATTTCTCTATTTTCATCCGTCATTGTTCTTTGGCTCCTGTGGGCCTCCCATCACGGTGGTGTCTGTCGCTGCAGAGCGCCGGCTCTGGGAGCATGCGCTCCAGAGCTCCAGCTCGGTAATTGGACACATCGGTTCAGCCGCTCCGCAGCACGTGGGATCTTCCCAGGCCAGGGATCGAACCTGCGCCCCTTGCACTGCAAGGCGGTGTCCCTACCCACTGGACCACCAGGGGAAGCCCTGCTTTGAATTTCTAAGAAGGAACCTGTAATTATTTTAGTTTACGATTTCATCATGTTAATCCCCCATTTAATTGTGGTTGTGTTAATATAATTTATTGTATATAAATGTCAAAAAAGACGAGTTCAAAATTGGGTGTGTGGGGAAACTTGTAAAGAGAACTTGAAGACTAAAAATAGAAGACTTGAATGTGACTACCTCTGAGGAGTAAGAATTGGGAAAGGAAGGGACTAGGAGAGATGCTTTCAATGATAAGTCATGACTGTTTAAATTGTGAATATGTGTTATCTGAATGTATACAAAATACATATGATATATACCACATGTAGGATATATTTTCATAAATTGAAAATTGAAATTTCTATAAACAAATGCATGAAAATAAATAATAGATGAGTTTGGAGAATAAAGAGAATTTTCCAAAAAAAACAGTGAAGATTTCAACAGCTGACTTATGATGACCAACTAAGGAAAAAGGGAATATTGTTCATGGTTTTTCTGTCTGGTTATTACATTACTCAACAAACACAGTATTAGATATTTTCTTTGACGTACTTCGGTTTTTTTTTTTTTTTTTTTTAATTGGAGGATAATTGTTTTACAATTTTGTGTTGGTTTCTGTCATACAAAAACATCAATCAGGCATAAGTATACATATGTGCCCTCCCTCTTGAGCCTCTCTTGCCACCTCATCCCACCACTCTAGGTTGTCACAGTACTGCCCTGAGCTTCCTTTTAATTTAACAATGCTTTGAATTTCTTTTTTTTTTTTTAAAGATTTATTTATTTATTTATTTTGGGCGGGAGTCGGGTTGGGAGGGAGGGGAGCGGGCGGGCCACTTCTATTGGTCTTTCATTTCTCTATTTTCATCCGTCATTGTTCTTTGGCTCCTGTGGGCCTCCCATCACGGTGGTGTCTGTCGCTGCAGAGCGCCGGCTCTGGGAGCATGCGCTCCAGAGCTCCAGCTCGGTAATTGGACACATCGGTTCAGCCGCTCCGCAGCACGTGGGATCTTCCCAGGCCAGGGATCGAACCTGCGCCCCTTGCACTGCAAGGCGGTGTCCCTACCCACTGGACCACCAGGGGAAGCCCTGCTTTGAATTTCTAAGAAGGAACCTGTAATTATTTTAGTTTACGATTTCATCATGTTAATCCCCCATTTAATTGTGGTTGTGTTAATATAATTTATTGTATATAAATGTCAAAAAAGACGAGTTCAAAATTGGGTGTGTGGGGAACCTGTTTGAATGGCTGAATAAAGGCAATCATGACACAGACATTATTTAACATCTGCTGATGTTTTGGCTAGATGAAAAAATTCATGCTATAAAAGATTTTATGTATCACTGCAGTAAGTAGTGCAGTTTTAATTGGAACTATACAATTGTATTTAAATTTCACTTTAGTGGAGTTTCCTAAGAAAGACATTTCATTTTTATATCCTCTTTACAACTTGACTTGTATGTTTCTCAGCATGGGCATCAAGGAATTTTTTTTTTTTTTCCGTAAAGCCATTATGGATACTCTGAGTGGAACTGAGAGAGCTGATGATGAATTCTGTATCCCCTAACAGAGATAGAAATTAAAACATTTGCAAAGGCCTGTCCTTAATTCCTTAATTTTCAGGAAATTGTATCTGATGAGAAATTCAATTGTCCTTATCTCAGACTTGAAGAGGTAGCATAATGGATTCAGGATCCGGGTTGCCTGATGTAAAAATCACAGCTCTGCCCTTAATCAGCTGCGAGGATTTGGACAATTTATTAAGCTCTTTGTGCCTCAGTTTTGTCAACTACAAATTGGCACTTACCAATTACATTGACTATGACTGAAAAACAAAGGCATTTAGCATCCGCCACTGTGGAGATTGATCTCTGTGCTGTGACAGCTACTGTCTCTCAACACTCCTCAGGGAGCTCAGGGTGGAGTGAGGCACTCTGTGCTCCATACTCCTATGCAACAGACCTTTAGACAGGCAGATGTTTTTAGGAACAGATTTTTATTATCTCAATCCTTTTATCTCTTCATACCTAGAAAAACACTAAATCCCTCCATGGTGAATTAGATCCTTATGACTAACCAAAACCCCCTTTGTAAAATGAGTGTTTAATAGTACTGACACCCCCACTTCATCAAAACCTTATATATTGATTTTCCTCCTGCTTCCTCTTTGGAGCAGTCTCTCAGAGTCATCTGAGGTGCTGCCTACTAGGCTGCAGTCCTAACTGTGCTCCAAATAAAACTTAATCCACAACTCTCAAGTTTTTTATCCTTTTTTAGTCAACAGTTTCCTTCTCTGTAAAATTGGGATTAGTATTTTCATGAATATTAAGTGTTAATGTCACCTCTCCAACGATGACATACAGATGGCCCAAAAACACATGAAACGATGCTCAACTTCACTAATAATTAGAGAAATGCAAATCAAAACTACAATGAGATATCACCTCACACCCGTCAGAATGGCCATCATCCACAAATCGACAGACAATAAATGCTGGAGAGGCTGCGGAGAAAAGGGAACACTCCTGCAATGCTGGTGGGAGTGTAAATTGATACAGCCTCTATGGAAGACAGTCTGGAGATTTCTTAAAAAACTAAAAATAGAAGCACCATATGACCCAGCAATCCCACTCTTAGGCATATACCCTGACGAAATCAAAACTGAAAGAAGCACCTGTACCCCAATGTTCATTGCAGCTCTCTATACAATAGCTAGAACATGGAAGGAACCTAGATGCCCATCAACGAACGAATGGATCCAAAAGCTCTGGTACATATATACAATGGAATACTACACAGCTGTAAAGAGAAATGCAGAAGAATCAGCCCTCATGAGGTGGCTGGATCTAGAACGTATCCTAAAAAGTGAAGTCAGTCAGAAAGAGAAGGACAAATACAGTATATTAACACATATATATGGAATCTAGTAGGATGGTGATGATGGCACATGCAGTGAAGCGACAGAAAGACAGACATGGACAGTGGACATATGGACATTTTGGGGAAGGAACAGTGGGTGAGAGGCGTAAGGGAAGTAGCATGAAGGCCTGTACTATCATAAGTGAAGAAAATAGCTCTAGTCATTGCTCTGTGAGAAAAGGGGATCCTTCAGGGGTGCTGTGTGATGGTCGGGAGGGAGGAAAGGGGGATATACAGATTTTTATTATCTCAATCCTTTTATCTCTTCATACCTAGAAAAACACTAAATCCTCCATGGTGAATTAGATCCTTATGACTAACCAAAACCCCCTTTGTAAAATGAGTGTTTAATAGTACTGACACCCCCACTTCATCAAAACCTTATATATTGATTTTCCTCCTGCTTCCTCTTTGGAGCAGTCTCTCAGAGTCATCTGAGGTGCTGCCTACTAGGCTGCAGTCCTAACTGTGCTCCAAATAAAACTTAATCCACAACTCTCAAGTTTTTTATCCTTTTTTAGTCAACAGTTTCCTTCTCTGTAAAATTGGGATTAGTATTTTCATGAATATTAAGTGTTAATGTCACCTCTCCAACGATGACATACAGATGGCCCAAAAACACATGAAACGATGCTCAACTTCACTAATAATTAGAGAAATGCAAATCAAAACTACAATGAGATATCACCTCACACCCGTCAGAATGGCCATCATCCACAAATCGACAGACAATAAATGCTGGAGAGGCTGCGGAGAAAAGGGAACACTCCTGCAATGCTGGTGGGAGTGTAAATTGATACAGCCTCTATGGAAGACAGTCTGGAGATTTCTTAAAAAACTAAAAATAGAAGCACCATATGACCCAGCAATCCCACTCTTAGGCATATACCCTGACGAAATCAAAACTGAAAGAAGCACCTGTACCCCAATGTTCATTGCAGCTCTCTATACAATAGCTAGAACATGGAAGGAACCTAGATGCCCATCAACGAACGAATGGATCCAAAAGCTCTGGTACATATATACAATGGAATACTACACAGCTGTAAAGAGAAATGCAGAAGAATCAGCCCTCATGAGGTGGCTGGATCTAGAACGTATCCTAAAAAGTGAAGTCAGTCAGAAAGAGAAGGACAAATACAGTATATTAACACATATATATGGAATCTAGTAGGATGGTGATGATGGCACATGCAGTGAAGCGACAGAAAGACAGACATGGACAGTGGACATATGGACATTTTGGGGAAGGAACAGTGGGTGAGAGGCGTAAGGGAAGTAGCATGAAGGCCTGTACTATCATAAGTGAAGAAAATAGCTCTAGTCATTGCTCTGTGAGAAAAGGGGATCCTTCAGGGGTGCTGTGTGATGGTCGGGAGGGGAGGAAAGGGGGGGATATACATGTGACTAATCTGAGAACATGCATGTCTGTGAACAACAAAACTCTGTAAAAGTTAAAAGTAAAATAAAGGTTTTAAAAAAAAAAAAAAGTGTTAATGTAGGTAAAGCACTTATAGCAGTGTCTTGTTATAAGACTACTCCCTCTCATCTTTTTTGTTGCTGGCCAAATCTTGCCCTTCTTTGCCCACTGAAGCCAAATGAGAACTACTGAGACAGAGTTTGGAAGAAATAGAAAAGTGGCTTTTATTCTCAGCTGGTGGAGAGGGGAACACAGTAGGCTCATGCCTCAAGAAATCTCCACCCCCACCATGAGAAGTTTAGGGTCTTATATAAGGCAGGGGTTACAATCAGGAATCAGTGGTGAGAAACAAAGGTGACAGGATCTTGATTTCTTCCTCTTGCATTGTTTCAAAGAGAGTCATAAACTGGGGTCAGTAATTCAGTAATTAAATCTGTCAGTTAGGTGGCTCTATGGCCTTCTTTCTGATAAGTAACTAGAAGGGGAAGGGTTCTGTAAGAGTAAACACCAGATAGAGGATGTAATTAGCATAGAGTCAAAGGAAAATAGGTGCAAGGTATACCTTCTGCAGAGTTAGGGGGCAGAAAAACAAACTTAGTTACAGACCATCAGAATTAAGAGCAAAGTAAAAACCTAGGAATGTTCAGGCCTGCTCACTGCTCTCATTATATTCTTTGTTCTCAGGAAAGGGAAAGAGAAACACTCATTCCTCTTTTTTCCTTTTCACTGCAACATTTTCAGTGGATAGATGATGTATAAGTTGTCCATTGTCTATGATAAGATAGAATAAATTTGAATACTACACTGTGAATTGCTATTTGTGTCATCTCTCAGTTCATGTCTTAGTGGAATTTGTAACTAGATTCAAAAAGCAATAGAGGATGATTAAGTATTACATTGAAATACAAAGTCAAAGTATTAGTATCAAAAATGTGGATAATTCACAGGAAAAAAAAGGTAAAAAACATGATCCCTGTTTGAGTGTTTAATTAATTAAAGAATTGTTATCACTCTTGATGGAGTCTTCACCAAATTTCAGTGCAGGGATTGAAGAAATGGAAGGCAGACTGGAGAGTTAAGAGAAGCAACAACATAGTTCAAAAAAAATTGACTTTCCTAACAGTTACTGCACCAGCCCTGTGTCAACAGGATGATTGACCAGAAAACAAGGTTAGCTTGAAGGTGAGTCAGCATCAACTCAGGGACCACAGCCTGCAGCACCAAGGCCACCAGAAGGTGAGATGGGCCTTGCCCTTCTTTGCCCACTGAAGCCAAATGAGAACTACTGAGACAGAGTTTGGAAGAAATAGAAAAGTGGCTTTTATTCTCAGCTGGTGGAGAGGGGAACACAGTAGGCTCATGCCTCAAGAAATCTCCACCCCCACCATGAGAAGTTTAGGGTCTTATATAAGGCAGGGGTTACAATCAGGAATCAGTGGTGAGAAACAAAGGTGACAGGATCTTGATTTCTTCCTCTTGCATTGTTTCAAAGAGAGTCATAAACTGGGGTCAGTAATTCAGTAATTAAATCTGTCAGTTAGGTGGCTCTATGGCCTTCTTTCTGATAAGTAACTAGAAGGGGAAGGGTTCTGTAAGAGTAAACACCAGATAGAGGATGTAATTAGCATAGAGTCAAAGGAAAATAGGTGCAAGGTATACCTTCTGCAGAGTTAGGGGGCAGAAAAACAAACTTAGTTACAGACCATCAGAATTAAGAGCAAAGTAAAAACCTAGGAATGTTCAGGCCTGCTCACTGCTCTCATTATATTCTTTGTTCTCAGGAAAGGGAAAGAGAAACACTCATTCCTCTTTTTTCCTTTTCACTGCAACATTTTCAGTGGATAGATGATGTATAAGTTGTCCATTGTCTATGATAAGATAGAATAAATTTGAATACTACACTGTGAATTGCTATTTGTGTCATCTCTCAGTTCATGTCTTAGTGGAATTTGTAACTAGATTCAAAAAGCAATAGAGGATGATTAAGTATTACATTGAAATACAAAGTCAAAGTATTAGTATCAAAAATGTGGATAATTCACAGGAAAAAAAAAGGTAAAAAACATGATCCCTGTTTGAGTGTTTAATTAATTAAAGAATTGTTATCACTCTTGATGGAGTCTTCACCAAATTTCAGTGCAGGGATTGAAGAAATGGAAGGCAGACTGGAGAGTTAAGAGAAGCAACAACATAGTTCAAAAAAAATTGACTTTCCTAACAGTTACTGCACCAGCCCTGTGTCAACAGGATGATTGACCAGAAAACAAGGTTAGCTTGAAGGTGAGTCAGCATCAACTACAGGGACCACAGCCTGCAGCACCAAGGCCACCAGAAGGTGAGATGGGAAGACCAATATCAGTGGAGTTAGAGAAGGACATTGTTAACCGAGAGGAGAATATTTTCATAACCTTGAGACTCCAGTAGGAGAAAGTAGAGATATGCAGGTGGACTACTATGTGACTCTAATAAGAAAGTGCTTCAGGAGGGCGGAGGACAACCTGAGCTGAGGTTGCTTTCAGGATAGTTTTGGTATACCCTTATCTCCCAGCTTTTCATTCTCTTATTTGGGTCACACTGTGAAATATGGATGACACAAATATTACAGAGAAACTTCACCAATATTAGGTAAGTGATTTGTATAAAGCATACTCTGTCTATACTCTTTAAAAGCAGCATACTTCTATCTGTGGATGTAAAAATGTACCTGTACCTTGTTTATAGATTTGGTCTATAAAAGACATTTTCTCTGTAGCTAAAGTGATAGTTGCTCAGTCATCAGTCATGTCTGACTCTATGTGACGTCATGGACTGTAGCCACCTAGGCTCCTCTGTCCATGGAATTCTCCAGGCAAGAATACTGGAGTGGGTTGCCACGCCCTCCTCCAGAGGATCTTCCTGACCCAGGGATTGAACGTGGGATTCCCACATTGCAGGCAGATTCTTTACCATATAGGCCACCAGAAAAGCCCATGTTAGATAAACTTATGTACATATATCTGTGTACACTCAAATGTATATATGCTCAGTATTATCCATGGGGCAAAATAATTTCAAAATGCTCATGGATTAAGGCCCCCATAATTTATTTACAATGCACCAGTATAATCATTAATGAGAGAGATATTGGAAATCATCCATTAACACTGTTGTCAAAATTTTTTAAAAAAGACGCCTTTAGCTTAATATTATGAATGTTATTAGAGTGAAAATTTTCTATTTGGGAATGATTTAGAAAAACAGAGTGGAGGAATACAATGGACTATATTTCATACTCTACTCCCCCACAACCAAATTCATATGTTGAAATGCCCAGTGTGATGTTTTAAGAGAAGGGACCAGGCTTCCCTGGTGGCTCAGTGGTAAAAGTCTGCCTGCCAATGCAGGAGACATTGTTTCAATCCCAGCTCCTGGAAGATCCCACATGCCATTAAGCAGCTAAGTCCATGTGCCACAACCACCACTGGTGCTCTAGAGTCTAGGAGCTCTAACTACTGAGCTCATGTGGGAATATGTGGCTCAACTGCTGAAGCCCCCATTCCCCAGAGCCCACGCTCCACAAGAAGAGAAGTCACCATAATGAGAAGTCCATGCACAACAAATAAAGAGTAGCCCCCATCCATCACAGCTACAGAAAAGCCTGTGTACAGTAAAATATGAACAGCCATAATAAATGAATTTTTTTTTTTTAACAAAAAAAAAGCTGGAACCTCTGGGAGGTGATTAGATCATGAGGGTAAAACCCTCATGTTTAGGATTCATGTCTTTATAAAAGAGATCTTAAATAACTTCTTCACCCCTATGCCATGTAAGGACAGAGCAAAAAAATTACAGTTTATGAACCAAGAAGTAGCTTCTCATTAGATGGCAAATCTTTTTTTCTTTTTGCGGGGTGGGGAGGGAGGGGTGCGGGTGAGCCACTTCTATTGGTCTTTTATTTATCTATTTTCATCCATCTTTGTTCTTTGACCCGTTTGGGTCTCCCATTGCGGTGGCCTCTGCTGTCGCAGAGCACTGGCTCTGGTCGCATGCGCTCCAGAGCTCCGGCTCGGTAGTTGGAGACATCGGTCCAGCCACTCCGTGGCACATGGGATCTTCCCAGGCCAGGGATCGAACCGGCGCCCTTTGCACTGCAAGGTGGTGTCCTTACCCACTGGACCACCAGGGAAGCCCCAGATGGCAAATCTTGATCTTGGTCTTCCCAGTTTATGAAACTATGAGAAATATATGTTTGCTGCTTATACACCATTCAGTCTAGAGTATTATGTTGTGTCAGCCCAAATGGACTAAGATAAAGAAAATAGAATACTTAAAAAAACATACAATACCTATTTATGCTTCTACAGAGTTAAAAGCATATATGTGCATGCATATATGTGTGTATATATATGTGTTTCTATGTTCAACGCTATTGTCAGCCTTAGGAGCTCATTATTTTCCATTCATGCTATTTCCTATAATTGACACTGTATATACACTGAAAAAAACTGACATTACTGCACAGTCTGCTTGAAATTTTCAATACACCACAGTGCAAAGCCTTAAAGTTAAGCTGTTTCCACAGCAACCACAGTTTAGTTCCTCAAGCATAGTTGGATATTTTTTTCCTGTGGTCTTAACCTACATGTACCAGTAGGGCTTGCTGATCTTTGATGCAGGATTTATACGTTTTATTGGTTATATAAGCCTATGCCTCAAGTTTCTGTCCTGCATTTGAAAATCCAATAAAATTTTACATAGAAATAATTCTTGAGGTGCAAATTGGGGGAAAAAAGCATAATTGTAAGCAATTGGACATTCAGCTACATTTTTTGTAAAATTAATGACTAGTTCTTTCAAAAAGAAATAGATCTGTGTGTGTGCTCAGCTGCTCAGTCGTGTCTGACTCTTTGCAACAACCAGGAATGCAATCCACCAGGCTCCTCTGTGCAAGGGATTCTCCAGGCAAGAATACTGGAGTGGGTTGCCATTTTCTACTCCAAGGGATCTTCCTAACCTAGGGATCAAATCCATGTCCCCTGTGTTTCTTGCACCAGCGGACAGATTCTTTACCACTGTGTCATCTGGGAAGGCCACAGATTTGACGATTCATCTATAAAAACAACAAACCTAATGCGAGTTTTGAGAGGCCTCTACTTCACACACAGATACATACACATACCCTGGAGTGATTAAGGTTTCTCCTGTGCTATTAATAGATGCTCCGATGCTCAGTTGTGTCCAACTCTTTGCAACTCCACGGACTTTAGGTTGCCTGGCTCCTCTGTCTATGGAATTTTACAGGGAAGAGTACTGGAATGGGTGGCCATTTTGTTCTCTGAGGGATCTTCCATGTCCAGGGGTCGAGCCTGGGTCTTCTCCATTGCAGGCAGATTCTTTACCAACGGAGCCACTATGGAAGGCTACTGATTCTCTTCCACATGGCTTTCCACATATATGCCAGTGCATCATCTTTAGTTATTGCTGTATGATGGCTGTCTCATGTAGCTACAAAACTAAATGGTGTGTACTGTAGAAAATGACCTTTAATCACCCTTCTATAACTTAGTCTATAGTGTTTATACTCTTTTACAGGAGTACTTCAACTTCTGGAGAAAAAACCTGCCCAATTATTTCAATCACAAGTGATTTCTTTCCAACACACACACACACACACTCACACACTCATTCACTTACTCATTGAATTTTCTTTGAATCATCCAAAGTAATGGTTAGACTATATGAAAACCAATGTTGGGCCAATGAAATAGCCTAAAATATGAAGATAGTCATTTTCATTTCAGATGTTCAAATACTATTCATTGCCTGAATAATTCATTTATTTTTTGCTCAAAATTACTGGCCAAAATCATTCGACTGTGCAGTTTGGTACCTCTTCAAAATCATGGTTCATAAATACATATGACTTCTCAGTAATTCTTAGTACTGAATCTATTTTTAGTCATCCACAATCATTCACATTACTCAGAGAAGCATTCAAAATTTTTCGCATCCCCTTCTAGTTTCCTAACCCTTCTCCTTCAGCATAAAACTTCCTTACTATTTTACATGAAAGATGAATGTCATCAGGTGTGTCCATCATTAGCTGCTTCCACCTATCAAACCTACAAATTTTTATATACCAACAATTCCTTACATCTTGTCTCACAAGAAACAAATCTAGTTATATCTAAAGTACAACACCTCTACTCTGCATGCTATGTTCACTACCCTTGACCTTGAGAATTTTCTCCAGCCACAGATTTGACAATTCATCTATAAAAACAACAAACCTAATGCGAGTTTTGAGAGGCCTCTACTTCACACACAGATACATACACATACCCTGGAGTGATTAAGGTTTCTCCTGTGCTATTAATAGATGCTCCGATGCTCAGTTGTGTCCAACTCTTTGCAACTCCACGGACTTTAGGTTGCCTGGCTCCTCTGTCTATGGAATTTTACAGGGAAGAGTACTGGAATGGGTGGCCATTTTGTTCTCTGAGGGATCTTCCATGTCCAGGGGTCGAGCCTGGGTCTTCTCCATTGCAGGCAGATTCTTTACCAACGGAGCCACTATGGAAGGCTACTGATTCTCTTCCACATGGCTTTCCACATATATGCCAGTGCATCATCTTTAGTTATTGCTGTATGATGGCTGTCTCATGTAGCTACAAAACTAAATGGTGTGTACTGTAGAAAATGACCTTTAATCACCCTTCTATAACTTAGTCTATAGTGTTTATACTCTTTTACAGGAGTACTTCAACTTCTGGAGAAAAAACCTGCCCAATTATTTCAATCACAAGTGATTTCTTTCCAACACACACACACACACTCACATACTCATTCACTTACTCATTGAATTTTCTTTGAATCATCCAAAGTAATGGTTAGACTATATGAAAACCAATGTTGGGCCAATGAAATAGCCTAAAATATGAAGATAGTCATTTTCATTTCAGATGTTCAAATACTATTCATTGCCTGAATAATTCATTTATTTTTTGCTCAAAATTACTGGCCAAAATCATTCGACTGTGCAGTTTGGTACCTCTTCAAAATCATGGTTCATAAATACATATGACTTCTCAGTAATTCTTAGTACTGAATCTATTTTTAGTCATCCACAATCATTCACATTACTCAGAGAAGCATTCAAAATTTTTCGCATCCCCTTCTAGTTTCCTAACCCTTCTCCTTCAGCATAAAACTTCCTTACTATTTTACATGAAAGATGAATGTCATCAGGTGTGTCCATCATTAGCTGCTTCCACCTATCAAACCTACAAATTTTTATATACCAACAATTCCTTACATCTTGTCTCACAAGAAACAAATCTAGTTATATCTAAAGTACAACACCTCTACTCTGCATGCTATGTTCACTACCCTTTATTGACCTTGAGAATTTTCTCCAGCCATAAGTTTTTTGTAGTATATTGACAGTCTTTATCTCCACTGCTAGTTTCTTCCCTCTGCTTGTAAGTATGCACAAATTGTTTTTGCACTTAAAAATTAAAATCTAATAAAATAGAAAGTTAAAGCTTTACCTTTGAGTTTCTCACCATCTATGATTTCTTCTCTCACTTCTAAGATGACCAAAAGAATAGTCTAAACTAATCATATTCTGATATCACCTCATCCCATTTGTCAATCTAAAGTGCTTGAATTCTTATTACTACATTATTTCAATAAAATTGTACTAGTTAAGCCTTGCAGTAATGTTCTGATTGCTAAATCCAAAGTCATTTTATGTCCTCTTCTCCCTTGACTATAGCTTTCAGTAGTGGTTATTACTCTTTTTGAAATCTGTCTCAACACTTCAAATGCAGAATATCATCATCACACCCTCATCTGGTTCATCCCTAGGTTCTTCACAATCTCATTCACAAGACTTCCTTTTTGCCTTACTCTGTCCTACTCTCTCATCAGTCATTTTTACTTTCACTATTTACTCTCCTTTTCAGGTATTGCCTACATTATAATGACTTTGTTCAGATTTGAACAAGTTGCCTTCCCTCTCCTCCAGCCAACTGTATTTTTTAGTCTCATCTTTATTTGTTCAGTGATAACAAGAGGTGACCTAAGGGCAAACATGGAATACTGGAATTCAGAGTCAATTCAGTTATATCTACCATTTATTTCATAAATTGTTCAAAGTTTTATAACTTGTTTGCTCCTAATTATAATTTAAATGTAGCCACCCATCTCAATCCCTATATTCATCACCTTGTTTTTGCCCTACATAGACCTGAAATATTAAATTTGCCTTTTACTTAGGCATTCTACCTCCAATTTCATTCTCCTCCAATATGTTTTTAAATTTTCTGATTTTTTTCAAAAGTGAAAATTATACAAAATACTCAATAAATATCTGCTGAAAGAATACAAAAATGGACAAAAGATATACACATAAAGAATACAGACCAAGGGAATTTTTCATATTTCAAGGGAAGGGACAACCACAAGACCTTATGTGTCAATAGCTAATCTCATTTTTAAAAATGTCTCAATGAGTTATTCCATGTATCCATAATCTCCACTCTATATTCCTGTTTTTATGGCATCTAACATATGTCTTTCATTTAGTTCTTCAGGAGCCAGTTATTTTATGCTGGTGTTTTATTGGGGAACGCTTTTAAGACCAACACCTATAAGAGAAGTTGGACTATAATGAAGTTATAACAGGCTTCAGACAATTTCACAGGCAGATCTAGAGCTGGGATGGTCATTCCAAATTGACCTGAATTGAGGCAAGAGAACTGGTTCACTGTAACGCTAACTAGAAGAGTCATTAAATGGGGACTGCCAAGTCTGTCCCACTGAGGGTGAAGAACGTCTAATGAAGTAGCTCCTTTTGCCAGTGGATAGCTATAAACCACTATCATTCATGTCCCCAGTAGGTGGATGAATGAGCTGGGCCACTTACTCTCAAAAGGACTCTTTCAGTTTACTGATGGACAACTGACTTTCTTCCCCCCAAACCTCACATGAAACAAAAAACTTGCTGTACTTTCTTAGTTTCCTCTGGTCACCAGTCAATCCACTCATTCCAGTGTACACAGATGACAGAATTATTTCAAAATCAAAAATTCAATTTATTTATGTAACTTTCTTGACTTCTAATGATCTACAGATAAAAACTCAAACTTCTATCATATTGAAAGTGCTCTTAGTTTTGCTTTTCCAGCCCTATGGTGTCTTGGTTCCTAAACCAGAGTTCATCTGGATTTTTTCATGCCCAAGGCAACAATGGCCTTAGGATAATCCCTATTTTGCACATGTTCTTCTCTGTTTAGAGATGGAGAACTCCTCCTACTTCAAAAATCACCTTAGAGCTCTTTCTTTTGTAAAGCCTCTCCAACATCTTAAGGCAAGATCAAACACATCTTCTGTGTATCTTCTGTGTTTTCACTGCTATGGGCATCAACACTTCAAATATTCAGCATTGTACCTCCCTAATCTGCTTAAAGGGTTCTCTCCCTTCCTATCTGAATCTCTATAATATTAGTGCCCCCATATTTGCCAACACACAGTAACTACCAAATATAAGTTCACTGAATGAATGAAAGAATAAATGAATGGCATAGTTATTTCATTCTAGCCTATACATTTGAGTATCAAGTCAGCACATATGGCAAACACGTCTAAGAGATGATTATAAGACCATGTGTTTAATGTGCTTTCTCTATTTTACTTTAGTTTGTACTCTTTTTTTTCTCCATCACTCAGAAAGATAGAAATTATTTCCACCTACAATTTTCCTAAATGCCTGAAAATAACTAAATGTATGAGCAAAATTTTTCAAGCAATTATATAGAAGCAAACTGTCATACTGAGGCATTAAAGAGTTTTTCTAAGATTGTACCTTCCTTTGTTTTAATTCCTGTTTCTATTATTCTTTCCCATAAATGGTATAATATACTTAGACTTATATCTTTTTGTTTGATCATTGAATAGCTACTTGGATACCTGTGATTTTTAATATATTTTACAAATATAATGTAAACAACAATAAAATATATTATTCAATATACCTTTTGAAAGATTCCTGTAGAAATCAATTATTTAAACAAATATTTTATGGTGTTAATGTCTCACACTTATTTTCCAGTATTCCTTATATTAACATTTACAATATTATGACAATTTTTCTAGAAAATTATCAGAATGAACCATATCTTTATCTCTGTTAAAGGTAGTCATAAGAAGTCCAAGACTCTACTTTTAACTACCTTTGATCAGAAAACCCTCTCAGCTCTACCACAAAACATGTCTACAACTTGACCACTTTTCTAATTCCATTGTACAAAATTCTAAACAATGTCACAATCATACTTTTCAGGATACTAGAAAGATTTCTCCCTACTTCCAACCATAGACTCAGATCATCTACTAGACATTTGAAAAATAATAGTTGTGACTCTCCATAAGAGTTATATGGACTTTCCACATGGCAGTATAGGAGATGCTGGACACAAGGGTTCAATCCTTAGGTCAGAAAGATCCCCTGGAGAAGGGTATGGCAACCCACTCCAATATTCTTGCCTGCAGAATCCCATGCAGAGAGAAGCCTGGTGGGCCATGGGCCAAGAATCACAAAGAGTCAGACATGACTGAAGTGAGTCAGCACATATGGCAAACACGTCTAAGAGATGATTATAAGACCATGTGTTTAATGTGCTTTCTATTTTACTTTAGTTTGTACTCTTTTTTTTCTCCATCACTCAGAAAGATAGAAATTATTTCCACCTACAATTTTCCTAAATGCCTGAAAATAACTAAATGTATGAGCAAAATTTTTCAAGCAATTATATAGAAGCAAACTGTCATACTGAGGCATTAAAGAGTTTTTCTAAGATTGTACCTTCCTTTGTTTTAATTCCTGTTTCTATTATTCTTTCCCATAAATGGTATAATATACTTAGACTTATATCTTTTTGTTTGATCATTGAATAGCTACTTGGATACCTGTGATTTTTAATATATTTTACAAATATAATGTAAACAACAATAAAATATATTATTCAATATACCTTTTGAAAGATTCCTGTAGAAATCAATTATTTAAACAAATATTTTATGGTGTTAATGTCTCACACTTATTTTCCAGTATTCCTTATATTAACATTTACAATATTATGACAATTTTTCTAGAAAATTATCAGAATGAACCATATCTTTATCTCTGTTAAAGGTAGTCATAAGAAGTCCAAGACTCTACTTTTAACTACCTTTGATCAGAAAACCCTCTCAGCTCTACCACAAAACATGTCTACAACTTGACCACTTTTCTAATTCCATTGTAAAAAATTCTAAACAATGTCACAATCATACTTTTTCAGGATACTAGAAAGATTTCTCCCTACTTCCAACCATAGACTCAGATCATCTACTAGACATTTGAAAAATAATAGTTGTGACTCTCCATAAGAGTTATATGGACTTTCCACATGGCAGTATAGGAGATGCTGGACACAAGGGTTCAATCCTTAGGTCAGAAAGATCCCCTGGAGAAGGGTATGGCAACCCACTCCAATATTCTTGCCTGCAGAATCCCATGCAGAGAGAAGCCTGGTGGGCCATGGGCCAAGAATCACAAAGAGTCAGACATGACTGAAGTGAGTTAGCACACATGCTTGAATGCACGTGTAAGAGCTATATACGTCATAATGCTCTGCAATGTATATGATGACAGAGCTTCCTTTTTGTTTTCTATACCAAATTTTGACATCATCTGGCCACAAGTATTACGCTGAACACCTTCGAGAAAACTTTATCTAAGAAAAAAATTGTTTCTATTGTTTGTTTTTTTAAAGGATTTTTTTTTTTAATTTTGGCATCTTTCTGTATTTTTATTTTTTTCATTCATCTTCATTCTTTGGCATGTGTGGGCCTCCCATTGCAGTGGCTTCTCTCACTGCAGAGCACTGGCTCTGGGTACATGTGCTCCAGAGTGCTGGCTTGTAATTGGACATACCGGTCCAGCCGCTCCAAGACATATGGGATCTTCCCAGGCCAGGGATCAAACCAGCAGTACTTGCACTGCAAGGTGGAAGTCCTATTGTTTGCTTTTTTATAGAAGAAATATATGTGTATTTGTAGAATGATGAAATCAATTGAAGATAAACCAAATAATTGGTTAGGAAGATATCCAAAGGGCTCCCCTAGTCATCCAGTGGATGAAGAGTCCACTTGCAGTGCAAGGGGCATCAGTTCGATCCCTGGCCTGGGAAGATCCCACATGCCACAGAGCAGCTGGACTGGTGAGTCCAATTAAGTGCCAGCACTCTGGAGCGCGTGCACCCAGAGCCCGTGCTCTGCAGCAAGAGAGGCCACTGTGATGGGAGGCCCGCACAGACCAAAGAATAAAGATAGATGAAAATAAAATAAATAGAAAACCAATAAAAGAGGCCAAAATTTAAAAAAAAAAAAAAAGATGTTCAGAGAAATTTGATGGACTTAAAACCAAGAAAAAGCTAAAGGGTTTACCATTTCGAGAAGAGAAACATCTAGAAATTAAGGGAGGAAAATTATGTGCTGAGAATGTGGCTAGACTTTAATATTTCCTAGTTGTAAACTATGTAATAGGATAAATTATTCAAACACTTTAAGGGCTCAATATTCTTGTCATATGTAGTGTATTCATAACAAGAACTTATTGATCATCTGTGATATATTGTCACTCTGCTAGGCATTGAAGATACCATGGGGGAAAAGGAACAAGGATATTTGCACTGATTTATTTTATAATCTTACAGATCTTGGGACAAAAAAGTTACCATGTGATTAACTTAGAACTAGGATGAGAGAAGTACAACGTGTTATGGAAACAAAAGTCGGACAGATAACAGATGACAGCGATAAGGATAGTCCTTTTGAAAGACTTTTTGAAAGACTGGTAAGAGGAAAAGAGATTTAAAAGAGTTTGATTTTGGAAAAAGTGGTATGAAGATTTTGGAAAAATTATATGACTTTGGAAAAGCAGTGGTATGGAGATAACATTGCCAGACAAATCAAATAGTATATGCAGAAGCCTAGAAGAAGACAGAACTGGTTGAATACATATTAAACACAATAATTTAAAAAAATATATCATTAGGCCTGCATCACAGTATGTCAAAGCAGAGTAGGAAAAGATGAAGTTGGAGTAGTAGGCAGAAGCTAGATTAAAATATTGTGTACTTATAAAAAACTGACATGCACAGAAATCATCTGGGATCTAGATTCTGAGCCAGTAGGTTTGGAGTGGGGCCCTAATACCTAACAAGCTAACGAGTAATGGTAATTCTGCTGGCATATTTGCTGGCCAGCTTTGAGCAACAAGGATTTAAACCAAGTTCAGGTATTTGAATCTTGTATTTATTCCCATAAAGACTCATTTTAATAAGTCTAAATATAAAAGTGTGATCAAATTTGTGTTTTCTCAAGATCCTTTTCTCGCCTTATGAAGACTAAATTAGGAAGTGTAAGGTTTGTAGGTACAGAGACATACTAAGAGGCAATTATGAAATTGTAAATTATAGAAGTATCTGAGAGATGACTGTAAACTTGGAAAGTCACAGTGGGGATAATAAGATAAAGTTAGTAACTAGAATCAAGAGAAAACAATAATAATTGAGTACATGTAGAGAAGAAGGAAAGCATTACATAAGCACAATAACCAATTTTATGGTTACAGCAAATATATGGAACCTGATTATGATTATGTTAGTAATAAACAGCCAAAACATATTCAATATTTATTACATGACAAATTCTAATATTTATGCTTTAAAATTACTTGACTCACAAAAAAACATAAGCAAGATTCTACTGTTTTTCCATTTTATAGATGAGGAAACTAAAGCATGAGCTAAGAAATTCAGAATTAGTAGAGTACAGGACATGGCTTTTCAGAAAATTTCTATTATTATTATTATTTAAAATGGCTGGAAAACAAAGTGATTGAATGAATTCTTTTCTCACAATGCCTAATTTCTTGATGTTAAAAAGTCACTCTTTGGGCTTCCCTGGTGGTCCAGTGGGTAAGGACACCGCCTTGCAGTGCAAGGGGCAGCGGTTTGATCCCTGGCCTGGGAAGATCCCAAGTGCCTCAGAGCAGCTGGACTGATGTGTCCAATCACCCAGCCGGACCTCTGGAGCACATGCGCCCAGAGTCGGTGCTCTGCGACAACAGAGGCCACCGCGATGGGAGGCCCACACGGGCCAAAGAACAAAAATGGATGAAAATGGACAAATGAAAGACCAATAGAAGTGGCCCGCCTGCTCCCCTCCCTCCCCCCTCCACCCCACCAAAATAAATAAACAAATAGATCTTAAAAAAAAAAAGGTCACTCTTTAATGGAGAGAAGAAAATTTTGGGTGTGGAATACATAAAAGTGCTGAAACAGAGTGAAAAATATACAGAATGGGAGAAAATACCTGCTAACTCTATATCCTATAAGGAGTTAATATGCAATATATAAAAGAAATTCCTACAAGTCAATAAGTTTTTAAAACCCAAGTTAACAATGGGTAAGGACTAGAATAGGTATTTTTCCAACGATGACATAGAAGTGGTACGAGAGATAAAAACAATACTAAGAGGCAATTATGAAATTGTAAATTATAGAAGTATCTGAGAGATGACTGTAAACTTGGAAAGTCACAGTGGGGATAATAAGATAAAGTTAGTAACTAGAATCAAGAGAAAACAATAATAATTGAGTACATGTAGAGAAGAAGGAAAGCATTACATAAGCACAATAACCAATTTTATGGTTACAGCAAATATATGGAACCTGATTATGATTATGTTAGTAATAAACAGCCAAAACATATTCAATATTTATTACATGACAAATTCTAATATTTATGCTTTAAAATTACTTGACTCACAAAAAAACATAAGCAAGATTCTACTGTTTTTCCATTTTATAGATGAGGAAACTAAAGCATGAGCTAAGAAATTCAGAATTAGTAGAGTACAGGACATGGCTTTTCAGAAAATTTCTATTATTATTATTATTTAAAATGGCTGGAAAACAAAGTGATTGAATGAATTCTTTTCTCACAATGCCTAATTTCTTGATGTTAAAAAGTCACTCTTTGGGCTTCCCTGGTGGTCCAGTGGGTAAGGACACCGCCTTGCAGTGCAAGGGGCAGCGGTTTGATCCCTGGCCTGGGAAGATCCCAAGTGCCTCAGAGCAGCTGGACTGATGTGTCCAATCACCCAGCCGGACCTCTGGAGCACATGCGCCCAGAGTCGGTGCTCTGCGACAACAGAGGCCACCGCGATGGGAGGCCCACACGGGCCAAAGAACAAAAATGGATGAAAATGGACAAATGAAAGACCAATAGAAGTGGCCCGCCTGCTCCCCTCCCTCCCCACCCCACCCCCACCAAAATAAATAAACAAATAGATCTTAAAAAAAAAAAGGTCACTCTTTAATGGAGAGAAGAAAATTTTGGGTGTGGAATACATAAAAGTGCTGAAACAGAGTGAAAAATATACAGAATGGGAGAAAATACCTGCTAACTCTATATCCTATAAGGAGTTAATATGCAATATATAAAAGAAATTCCTACAAGTCAATAAGTTTTTAAAACCCAAGTTAACAATGGGTAAGGACTAGAATAGGTATTTTTCCAACGATGACATAGAAGTGGCCAAATGGTTAAAAGACATTGTTAAAAGTGTCTTATTAAAAGACACTTAACAGCACTGCTAGAGAAATTCTAAACCATACTTGTTAGAATGGAAAGCTTTAAAAATTGTTGATTTCCACAATGATTCAAACTTCCTTATTTTCTCTGTGCTAATTTAGTCCATAGGTTGAGTTCAGTAGAGAAAACTATTTTTCTGTTAGTGTACAAGAAGAAAACCTGATGATTCCTTCTAGTTCAACTTGAACTTCAAGTTCAAGTTGAAGTTCAAGGGATCTTAATGTTTTCATAGTTCATAACTAAATAAACCAGAATGCAAATGTATGTCATATGCTTATTTCTCATTCAGAGACAAGATTTCATTTTGTTTCTGACTTTCAATTGAGCTTATCATCTTTCCCTAGACAGCGATGAGAAAAAGTCCTTCTTGAAAGTTAGAGCTGAATTCACAACGGGTAGTCTGTTTCCTAATGTGATATGAGGTACAAATTATTAAATAAGCAAAAATATATAGATATGTTACTCTGGATGGTGCATAAGTATGTGCATAATCCTATTCCATTTTCTGCTTTATTTGATATATAATTTTTCCTCTACTGTTCTCCATAAAATGTAAATCTTCTCAATTATAAGGCAAGTATTCTTTTGTATCAAAGCTTATATACCTTATAAAATAAAGAGCAACTATCTTTACATATATGAAAAGAAAACATGGATCCATGTTTTACCTACTTTAATCAATTGATTATTATAATTTTGATTCCTATATTCATAAATATTCTGGACATTTTATAAAATGAAAAATAGACTTTTCTGTATTTTCTAACACCTGGGATTATAATATATGTCATTTCTAAGCATTAAAACTGAAATGAGTCACATAGTTTCATTTTAAACATACATATGTATGTAAAAATAGTAGGATTTATTAGCAATAATCATATACATGGCAAATAATTTTATTGAATGAAATAATTTAAACTTTTCATTGTATATTCTACTGAAGTATGTCTGAAATATTGAATGCCATCTAATACCATATTTTCTTTCCTGTATCAGCAGTACCTTACTATTAAACAATTCTGAAGATAGAGAACCAATTTGACCAGATATATTTAATTTTTTTTCTTTTTTGCCTCTAAGTCATTGTTTATTTTTCATCCATCTTTATTCGTTGGCATGTGTAGGCCTCCCATCGCAGTGGCCTCTCTCACTTCAGAGCACCGGCTCTAGGCACATGCACTCCAGAGTGCTGGCTCATAATTGGACACACCCACCCAGCCGTTCCTCAGCACATGGGATCTTCCTAGGCCAGGGATCAAACTGGTGCCCCTTGCTGTGCAAGGTGGATGCTTTAGACACTGGACCACCAGGGAAGCTCTATATTAAATTTTTAAATATTTACATTTTATACTAGATTATTGAAGATAATAACCACCTATATATTTTGTCACATTTTTTAAAATTCAGGCCTTTAAAATGAGAAGTTTTTTAAAAATGATAGAAACGGGAGTATTATTTCAAGAAACAAATAGGAATTTCATTTTATTGTTGAGAGCTGAAACCACATTCACTATAAAAGGAAGTTCTTTAAGTTGACATTTAAGGGGAAGAAATAAAAATTAAAATAGTGGATATGTAATTTTTTAGTTATAAAAATCTTTTGTTTCTCTTTTCATTGAATACATATTCAAAGGTAGCAATAGAAAATAAACTTAGAAGAAAAACTGAAAAATATTACTTACTCCATGTTTGGGTGTAATGAGGTAAGAATATCAATTTATAATATTAGGAATTATTTGGAATCTTTCCCAGTTCCTCCATATTCTGTTTTGTGAACTTTTTAATAGTTTAAGATTTAGTTTATTTTGTGGCTTTGCTTATTCTATTATACTGCCTTCAACCATACAGGTCAAAGAGTTTTATGAGTGTTTTGCTAATAAATGTCGTCCTGCTTTCTATAGTTGCATTTAGTTTGGCATAAAAACATGACCTTTTATGCAGCAGTACAAATAAAGAATGAATAGATGTTACTCTTTTTAAAGGTCTTGCCTTTGCTTAGTTAATCTTATAGGTCTTGCACTTTTGGGCATTTTATTGAATAAAATAATTTAAACTTTTCATTGTATATTCTACTGAAGTATGTCTGAAATATTGAATGCCATCTAATACCATATTTTCTTTCCTGTATCAGCAGTACCTTACTATTAAACAATTCTGAAGATAGAGAACCAATTTGACCAGATATATTTAATTTTTTTTCTTTTTTGCCTCTAAGTCATTGTTTATTTTTCATCCATCTTTATTCGTTGGCATGTGTAGGCCTCCCATCGCAGTGGCCTCTCTCACTTCAGAGCACCGGCTCTGGGCACATGCACTCCAGAGTGCTGGCTCATAATTGGACACACCCACCCAGCCGTTCCTCAGCACATGGGATCTTCCTAGGCCAGGGATCAAACTGGTGCCCCTTGCTGTGCAAGGTGGATGCTTTAGACACTGGACCACCAGGGAAGCTCTATATTAAATTTTTAAATATTTACATTTTATACTAGATTATTGAAGATAATAACCACCTATATATTTTGTCACATTTTTAAAATTCAGGCCTTTAAAATGAGAAGTTTTTTAAAAATGATAGAAACGGGAGTATTATTTCAAGAAACAAATAGGAATTTCATTTTATTGTTGAGAGCTGAAACCACATTCACTATAAAAGGAAGTTCTTTAAGTTGACATTTAAGGGGAAGAAATAAAAATTAAAATAGTGGATATGTAATTTTTTAGTTATAAAAATCTTTTGTTTCTCTTTTCATTGAATACATATTCAAAGGTAGCAATAGAAAATAAACTTAGAAGAAAAACTGAAAAATATTACTTACTCCATGTTTGGGTGTAATGAGGTAAGAATATCAATTTATAATATTAGGAATTATTTGGAATCTTTCCCAGTTCCTCCATATTCTGTTTTGTGAACTTTTTAATAGTTTAAGATTTAGTTTATTTTGTGGCTTTGCTTATTCTATTATACTGCCTTCAACCATACAGGTCAAAGAGTTTTATGAGTGTTTTGCTAATAAATGTCGTCCTGCTTTCTATAGTTGCATTTAGTTTGGCATAAAAACATGACCTTTTATGCAGCAGTACAAATAAAGAATGAATAGATGTTACTCTTAAATTAATGGTCTTGCCTTTGCTTAGTTAATCTTATAGCGAATCCATTGCCAACTATAATTTAGGAAGGGAAAACTAAGGAAATAAATGCAGTTGGGGAATTTTAGAAAAGAATAATAATTATAAAAGATGAGCATTTATTTTCCTTTATTTTTTTCCCTCTGTGTTACATTTATCTTTAAACAGCTTCTCTGCATTGCAAACATTTAAACATTGAACTAGGGTTTATGGACTTATCAGAAAGTGGAATTTGGAGGTGATGGTATTAAAAATTCAAAATATTTTTGGTACAAAGTATCAAATAATGTAAAGTATACTGATAGAATAAGAAAGATCAGCAACCAAAACAAAAAATGAGCAGAAGACCTAAACAGACATTTCTCCAAGAAGACATATAGATGACCAACGAGCACATGAAAAGATGCTTAACATTGCTAATTACTGGAGAATTGCCAATCAAAACTACAGCAAAGTGTCACTTCACACTAGTAGGACAGTCATCATCAAAATGTTTATAAATAATAAATCCTGGAGAGGGTGTAGACAAAAGGAAGCCCTCCTATACTATTAGTAGAAATGTGAGTCGGAGTCATTATGGAAAACAGTATGGAGGAGGTTTCTTATGAAACTAAAAGTTGAGTATTTTAGCTATTGTCACTGCACTGTGGGAATAGGGGATCCTGCAGGGGTGCTGTGAGATGGCCGGGAGGGGTGGGGTGGGGGAATGGGAGGGGGGTGGAGGAGCAAGGGGTCCAGGGATATACATATGACTGATCTGGTTATATATATCTCTAAACAACAAAACTCTGCAAAAGTAAAAAGTAAATTAAAAATAATTATAAAAAAAGAGGTTCAGCTATTTTATGACCCAGAAATTTCACTCCTGGCCATATATCTGAAAAGGACAAGAATTCTATTTCAAAAAGATACATGCATCCCAATATTCACAGCAGCAATATTTACAGTAGCTAAGATATGGAAGCAACCTAAATGTTCATTGATAAATAAATTTAGATAGTACGGCATACACACACACACACACACACACACACACTAGAATATTACTTAGCCAAAAAAATAAATGAAATAATGTCATTTGCAATAACATGGATGGACTTAGAGATTGTCATGCTAAGTGAAGTAAGTTAGAGAAGAACAAATCTCGCATATATGTGAAATCTAGAAAAATGACACAAATGAATTTACTTACAAAACTAAAACAAACTCACAGAGAAACTTACAGATACACACTACTATATATGAGATATATATACAAGGATCTAAAAGAATCTTTCATATACATGAAAGGACCTATGTGAAAGTGTTAGTTGCTCAGTCTGTCTGACTCTTTGTGACCCTATGACCATAGCCTGCCAGGCTCCTCTTTCCATAGGATTCTCTAAGCAAGAATATTGCAGTGGGTTGCCATGAGCTCCTCCAGGGCATCTTCCCAACCTAGGAATTGAACTCTCGTCTCTTAAGTCTCCTGCATTGTCCCGACCCACGGGCTTCGTCAGCGCAGACCTAGGATTCGTCAACGCAGGCCCTAAAGGGGGGGAGTGGGAATTGAGAGGACAAGAGACACGAGAAATGGAGACAAGACAGGCGTCTGATCAAGTCTCGTTTTATTGCAAAAACAAGGGGGTATTTATGCTACACAGAAACAGGAAGGAGCTACTCATAAACCAATCGTGTAAAAGGTCAGATGCACACGCGCTTCCGACCCCATAGGAATGCAAGGGAAGCATGCACTGATCACGAGCACGGAAACTAGGAACTACCTATCAGAGCAATGTGCACACGCCTTAAACCACACCCTGTTACATCCACCAAGCGCCATCTTTGTGCAAACATGATGATGTTCCTAAACTGGAAGCTGCAAAGCGCGGCCAGGGCTCATGCGTGAAAGGCTCCGCTAGGCGCCATCCCAAGCGGCGCACCGCAGCATTCATGCGCGGGAGGCTACAGAGTATGGCCGGTCCGCTCCGCGGTCCCAGACACTGCATTGGCAGGTAGGTTCTCTACCACTACTGCCTGGGAACAGGAAAAGTGAAAATTGCTCAGTCATGACCAACTCTGTGACCCCATGGACTGTAGGCTCCCCTGTTCATGAACTTCTCCAAGCAAGAATAGTGGATTGAGTTGTGGTTTCCTTCTCCAGGGGATCTTCATGACTCAGGGATCCAACTCATGTCTCCTGCATTGGAGGCTAGTTCATTACTACTGAACCACCAGGGAAGCCCACCTGAGAACATACATATATGTAAATATGTACATATGTGAAATAACACAGCATTGTAAATCAACTATATTTCAATAAAAAATTATTTTGAAAAAAGTAGATAAAAATATAGACAATAACTTGGAAAACATAACAACAAAATAGAATATAAACTATAAGTAATAAGTGAAAGGGGATGAATTCAATGAGGAAAGCAACATTTTATCCAATACTTTCATCCCTTCTATTCATTCAAAGTGAACAAAATCAATGTCCACATTTGCCATTCCAGACACACTATTTTCTCATGTGACAATGGGCACTCCATTGCTCCTGAAATGATCCACATACATTCTTGCTGCTGATAAATTGTTGGTATGCTTTCTCTCTAGACCAAACACATCCTTTGTCCTTTAAAATTTATTATCCAGCATATGCCCCTAATAAAATTTTATATACCATGCTGCCCTAAAATCCTATACTTATTTTAGTTGTATCATTTCACTGGGTTCTGCATATATAATTTTTAAAATTTATGTAGATGTATTAAGGATTCTTTTTCTCTGTAAAATAAAAAAAAAATAAGAAAAACTTTAGAAGGCTCTTATGAAAATGGAAAAAGCTTGCAGAAATATATATAGTAAGTTTTTTTTCTTTTCCCCCATTATGCGTCTTTTATTTTTTAATATTTATTTGCATCCATCTTTTATTCTTTGGCATGTGTGGGCCTCCCATTGCAGTGGCCTCTCTCACTGCAGAGCACTAGTTCTGGGTGCACTTTGCTCTTTGCTCCAGAGTGCTGGCTCCTAATTGGACACACAGATCCAGCCACTCCACAGCATGTGGGATCTTCCCGGTGTCCCTTGCACCGCAAGGTGAACTCTCTACCCACTGGACGACCAGGGAAGCCCTATAGTAAGTTTTATGTCAGTGTTATTTATGTCATAATATTAACCTTGTATCATCATTTATGCTTATATATCCCACTTCAGCAAATATAATGTAGACCACTGAGTATCTGCTGTGTTTTCAGTGTGTCTTTCATGAAAGTGTTCAGTAATGCGTCCCCATCATTTTTCATGTTCAACTTTGTGTTTCCTATCTTTAAGGGTTCTGTTTCTCCTATTTTGAGCTTTGTTCCTCTTATTTCTCTACATTGTACTTAGAAAGTATGGTACAAAAGGCCATCAGCTGAAACTCAGAGTTACTCTCCAGCTATATCATAACTAACAGAACAATTTCCTCTGCAGGTAATCTTGTCTGCATCTCTACAATCAAGTCTTATTGCTCAGCCTTTTCCCTTGCTCAGCTCTAGAGTAAGTAGAATCTTAGATATTAATGTTCACTCCAGGGAATTCTAGTTGAATCATTTATAGATAAATTCAGGCTATAAGAATAGACTGCTTTTTTCTCTCTTGGAGGACTGGTAATTGATGTGGGACTGGACAGCATTATACAGTGGAAAGGATTTAAATTTGAGAATCATACAGAGAGAGAAGTATGTTATATTTGAACTCTTTTATTCATATAACCTCAGAAGAACTGCCCAGCCTCTCTGGACCTCACTTAACACATTATTGAAAAAAGCATTCCAAATGTTGATCTAGTAAGAAATTATTGGTTTTTACACTTGTGGCACCTCCTCTAACCCATTTTCAAGAACCTAAATGCCAGTGCTAGGATACATTTTGTCTCTACAGAATCACAGAGCCTCTTTTTTCAATAGTTTACTTTTGTACCTAGATGCTTGTAGTGTCTCCTTCTCTCTAGAAAGTATCACTTTCTAGGTCTTGCATCTAACATACTAAAGTGATTGATATCTCCTATCAAACCAAATAAATAATTTGGGGATTTAAGTTAGACTTCAAGACTGTAATAAAGGTGTCAGTCTGTGCTGCAGTCATCTTAAGGTTTGGATGGGGGTGGATACTTTTCCAAGATTACTTTCGGACTGTTGACAGGATTGATATCTTTGTGGGCTAGCACACTGGGATTTAGCTTTCGCCCCCCCAGTGTTTGAAGGTGAACTCTCTACCCACTGGACGACCAGGGAAGCCCTATAGTAAGTTTTATGTCAGTGTTATTTATGTCATAATATTAACCTTGTATCATCATTTATGCTTATATATCCCACTTCAGCAAATATAATGTAGACCACTGAGTATCTGCTGTGTTTTCAGTGTGTCTTTCATGAAAGTGTTCAGTAATGCGTCCCCATCATTTTTCATGTTCAACTTTGTGTTTCCTATCTTTAAGGGTTCTGTTTCTCCTATTTTGAGCTTTGTTCCTCTTATTTCTCTACATTGTACTTAGAAAGTATGGTACAAAAGGCCATCAGCTGAAACTCAGAGTTACTCTCCAGCTATATCATAACTAACAGAACAATTTCCTCTGCAGGTAATCTTGTCTGCATCTCTACAATCAAGTCTTATTGCTCAGCCTTTTCCCTTGCTCAGCTCTAGAGTAAGTAGAATCTTAGATATTAATGTTCACTCCAGGGAATTCTAGTTGAATCATTTATAGATAAATTCAGGCTATAAGAATAGACTGCTTTTTTCTCTCTTGGAGGACTGGTAATTGATGTGGGACTGGACAGCATTATACAGTGGAAAGGATTTAAATTTGAGAATCATACAGAGAGAGAAGTATGTTATATTTGAACTCTTTTATTCATATAACCTCAGAAGAACTGCCCAGCCTCTCTGGACCTCACTTAACACATTATTGAAAAAAGCATTCCAAATGTTGATCTAGTAAGAAATTATTGGTTTTTACACTTGTGGCACCTCCTCTAACCCATTTTCAAGAACCTAAATGCCAGTGCTAGGATACATTTTGTCTCTACAGAATCACAGAGCCTCTTTTTTCAATAGTTTACTTTTGTACCTAGATGCTTGTAGTGTCTCCTTCTCTCTAGAAAGTATCACTTTCTAGGTCTTGCATCTAACATACTAAAGTGATTGATATCTCCTATCAAACCAAATAAATAATTTGGGGATTTAAGTTAGACTTCAAGACTGTAATAAAGGTGTCAGTCTGTGCTGCAGTCATCTTAAGGTTTGGATGGGGGTGGATACTTTTCCAAGATTACTTTCGCACTGTTGACAGGATTCATATCTTTGTGGGCTAGCACACTGGGTGTCAGTTTCTCACTGGCTGCTGTCCAGAAATCACCCTTAATACCACCCATGTGGCCCTTTTCATAGAGCAGCTCACAAGATCAGAATTTATTTCATCAGAACTTGCAAACAAGAGGGCAAGAGGGAAAGTAAGAGCAGTATGGAGTTCACGGTCCCTTGAAAGCTAACATCGGAAGTGGCACTGTAATCATTTTGCTTCTCCTTCATCCAGTCAGAGAAGGTGAAAGTACCTGGGAAGGTTTCAGAAGATGTCTACAACTGTGATGACTCCAGGAGGTTGGCTGAGTTACACAACTGTTAATCAGGTTTCAGGAAGTAGACTAGAATAAAATGATGAATAATGTATTGTTGGTCTTAGAAGAGTTCATAATTTGTTTCAGAACCAATGGGTCTGTTTTACCATACACAGGCTACCATGGGAGAACAGATTTCTAATCCAGTCTATGAGATCAGAAAACATTTCCCAGTGGAGACAATTAAGCTCATTTTTGACACATAAAATGTGGAGAAGGGGCAGCATATCAAACAGGAAAACAGTTATGCAGATGTAGGGCACAACACAAGACAGGACGTTATGGTGCGTGCTCATAATAGGGTCCATGCTGAACCTTTCAGAAGACACCACAAGATAATAAATTCCTTCCAGAGTGTGCACAAAGAGCTCTACAGTAAAACTCTAATAGATATTACTAGCTTGTTCCTGCTCACTCTCCCCAGGCTCACCTGATCCTTAAGAGGCATTCCTAGATGGTTATTCTAGAACCTATTGCTCAATACAGGCAATATCCAAACTCAGGCTCCCAAGGCAATTAGCAATAATCACAAATTACTTCCCCACACAAACCCCAAAGTCTTTGCAGAGACCAATGCCATTAGCTACCCTAATATCCCTGCTTATTCTCATAAGCAAGCATTCAAGTTAAGATACAATCATGTTAGACAATTTCCTATAAGTGAACTTTTCATTTGTCTTATTGTTAAGCAAAAGGTGTCAGTCTGTGCTGCAGTCAATTTTCTTTTCCAAGATTACTTTCACTGTTGACAGGATTCATATCTTTGTGGGCTAGCACACTGGGTGTCAGTTTCTCACTGGCTGCTGTCCAGAAATCACCCTTAATACCACCCATGTGGCCCTTTTCATAGAGCAGCTCACAAGATCAGAATTTATTTCATCAGAACTTGCAAACAAGAGGGCAAGAGGGAAAGTAAGAGCAGTATGGAGTTCACGGTCCCTTGAAAGCTAACATCGGAAGTGGCACTGTAATCATTTTGCTTCTCCTTCATCCAGTCAGAGAAGGTGAAAGTACCTGGGAAGGTTTCAGAAGATGTCTACAACTGTGATGACTCCAGGAGGTTGGCTGAGTTACACAACTGTTAATCAGGTTTCAGGAAGTAGACTAGAATAAAATGATGAATAATGTATTGTTGGTCTTAGAAGAGTTCATAATTTGTTTCAGAACCAATGGGTCTGTTTTACCATACACAGGCTACCATGGGAGAACAGATTTCTAATCCAGTCTATGAGATCAGAAAACATTTCCCAGTGGAGACAATTAAGCTCATTTTTGACACATAAAATGTGGAGAAGGGGCAGCATATCAAACAGGAAAACAGTTATGCAGATGTAGGGCACAACACAAGACAGGACGTTATGGTGCGTGCTCATAATAGGGTCCATGCTGAACCTTTCAGAAGACACCACAAGATAATAAATTCCTTCCAGAGTGTGCACAAAGAGCTCTACAGTAAAACTCTAATAGATATTACTAGCTTGTTCCTGCTCACTCTCCCCAGGCTCACCTGATCCTTAAGAGGCATTCCTAGATGGTTATTCTAGAACCTATTGCTCAATACAGGCAATATCCAAACTCAGGCTCCCAAGGCAATTAGCAATAATCACAAATTACTTCCCCACACAAACCCCAAAGTCTTTGCAGAGACCAATGCCATTAGCTACCCTAATATCCCTGCTTATTCTCATAAGCAAGCATTCAAGTTAAGATACAATCATGTTAGACAATTTCCCTATAAGTGGGAACTTTTTCATTTGCACCAAATATAAAACCTGTTATTGTTGCAGAAAAAGTTTTTAATGAAAGAAAAGTATTAGAATTAAAAAATTCATTAAAAACTAGTATAAAAATCTAATGGGCAATTTTAAGGCTTTATCTCTGGGAATGTTTGTATGCTGTTGACTATCCCTCCTTGAAACTTTCTTTTTTCTTGGCTCTTTGAATACAGTCCTTCACTGATTTATGTCCTTCACCTCTGAGTACTCAATGATGTATAAATAATTCCAGGTCACTTATAAATCAGTAGATGTTACTGCCTTGAAATGAAGCCAACTATCCCACATTTACCTAATCTTAGAATTTATGTAATAAATCTGGACTGCATTTGACTCAATGAAGAGAGAAGGTCTCCTTTTCTCAAAGATGAGGGCTTTCCTTGTAAATGTAACTATTTCTTTTCTGCAGATCTGGTTGCTCTGGAAAGTTTTAAGTTTTTATATCTGCTAGCTCCAACTTGCACATGGTTCTAGAATTCCATGTTATTAATTATTTCCCCATCTCTCTATGACTTAGCTTCAGGGCTTCTGCAGTTATGGGCAAGAAAAAAAATTCAAAGAACTGCAGAAAACAAGTGACTTTATCATCACAAAATCTAGAGCTGTCATCTGTGCTTTATATGTATATCTTTTTTTTTTTTTTTAAAGATTTATTTATTTTATTTTATTTTGGGCGGGAGTCGGGTTGGGGAGGGAGGGGAGTGGGCGGGTCACTTCTATTGGTCTTTCACTTCTCTATTTTCATTTGTCTTTGTTCTTTGGCTCCTGTGGGCCTCCCATCGCGGTGGCATCTGTCGTTGCAGAGCGCCGGCTCTGGGCGCATGTGCTCCAGAGCTCCGGCTCGGCCATTGGACACATTGGTCCAGCCGCTCCACGGCACGTGGGATCTTCCCAGGTCAGGGATCGAACTGGCGCCCCTTGCACTGCAAGGTGGTGTCCTTATCCACTGGACCACCAGGGGAAGCCCTATATGTATATCTTTTTTAAGGTGAAAACTGGTTTGCTGTTCTAATGCAGTTTATGTATTTAAAGTTGTCACTGAACTTGTTATAATATTGGTTCTGTTTTATGTTTTGTTTTTTTTGGCCATGAGGTATGTGGGATCTTACCTCCTCAGTTAGGGATTGAATGTGCACTCTCTCCATTGGAAGGTGAATTCTTAACCATGGGATTGCCAGGGTATGCTTTATATTTTAAGGGAACACAGATTTGCTATAGGCATACTAAAATTTATTATAGCCTTAGAATTAGAATGTAGAACACAATATGGAAGAACACATTTTATCACTGAGCAGCTCACAAATTGTAACTGGTGATTTCATCTGTCATAATACTCGTTTGGTCTTTAGATGTGTCCAACTCTTTGCAACCGCATAGACTGTACCCACCACGCTCCTCTGTCCATGGATTTTCCCAGGCAAAAATACTGGAGTGGGTTGTCATTTCCTTCTCCAAAGCATCTTCTGAACCCAGGGACTGAATCCACATCTCTTGCATTGGCAGATGGACTCTTGAGCCACCAGGGAAACCCTAGTACTAAAGCAGACTAATTGCATGGCCCCTCCAATTACCAAAAACTGTGTTCTTTAAATGTCCAAAATGAATGATTTTCTTAAAACATAATAATGGTTAAAAATATATACAAACAGACAAATAATGCAATTTAACTTGGATTGAGGGCAGAGAGAATTTGGGAATACAGACTAAAGAGTCAAAATGCCCTAGTGCAAAGCCAGATCTGCAATTTAGCTTCATTATTTTGGACAGATTGCTTAACTACACTGGTTATACTCTTCTGCAAAGTGGAAAATAGCAGCACCCATCACATGAAATTTTGTGTGAATCAAGGAGCTAAGCTCCTGTGGGCCTCCCATCGCGTGGCATCTGTCGTTGCAGAGCGCCGGCTCTGGGCGCATGTGCTCCAGAGCTCCGGCTCGGCCATTGGACACATTGGTCCAGCCGCTCCACGGCACGTGGGATCTTCCCAGGTCAGGGATCGAACTGGCGCCCCTTGCACTGCAAGGTGGTGTCCTTATCCACTGGACCACCAGGGGAAGCCCTATATGTATATCTTTTTTAAGGTGAAAACTGGTTTGCTGTTCTAATGCAGTTTATGTATTTAAAGTTGTCACTGAACTTGTTATAATATTGGTTCTGTTTTATGTTTTGTTTTTTTTGGCCATGAGGTATGTGGGATCTTACCTCCTCAGTTAGGGATTGAATGTGCACTCTCTCCATTGGAAGGTGAATTCTTAACCATGGGATTGCCAGGGTATGCTTTATATTTTAAGGGAACACAGATTTGCTATAGGCATACTAAAATTTATTATAGCCTTAGAATTAGAATGTAGAACACAATATGGAAGAACACATTTTATCACTGAGCAGCTCACAAATTGTAACTGGTGATTTCATCTGTCATAATACTCGTTTGGTCTTTAGATGTGTCCAACTCTTTGCAACCGCATAGACTGTACCCACCACGCTCCTCTGTCCATGGATTTTCCCAGGCAAAAATACTGGAGTGGGTTGTCATTTCCTTCTCCAAAGCATCTTCTGAACCCAGGGACTGAATCCACATCTCTTGCATTGGCAGATGGACTCTTGAGCCACCAGGGAAACCCTAGTACTAAAGCAGACTAATTGCATGGCCCCTCCAATTACCAAAAACTGTGTTCTTTAAATGTCCAAAATGAATGATTTTCTTAAAACATAATAATGGTTAAAAATATATACAAACAGACAAATAATGCAATTTAACTTGGATTGAGGGCAGAGAGAATTTGGGAATACAGACTAAAGAGTCAAAATGCCCTAGTGCAAAGCCAGATCTGCAATTTAGCTTCATTATTTTGGACAGATTGCTTAACTACACTGGTTATACTCTTCTGCAAAGTGGAGAAAATAGCAGCACCCATCACATGAAATTTTGTGTGAATCAAGGAGCTAATATTTGAAAAATAATTGAAGAGCAGTTGGCACACAGATGCTGTAATAAGCTTGAAAGATTATAAGTGAAATAAAATATCTCTTCAATAGGTCAATACATGTAAGTAGTAAAAGTAATAGTTAAAAATGACTTAACAAAAACAATTGTAATTAATACTTTGAAGGTTCCTGGGGTGTGGTGATGATGTTCTTGATTGCAATCATTTCTTTACTAGGGATTTATCTGTCAGCAGTAGTAGCAGAAATGGGCAATTATCCACATTAACTTCTCTACCAGTGTTTATCATTGTTGTTGTGCTAAAATAGGATTGAGAAATTCATTTCACTAAAGATAAATACATACGGTCACAAAGTTAAGAGATTACATGTAAATAATGTATAATATTTTATGGATTTTTCTTAAATCTTCCTTTGAATTCTTTTTAAAATAAACCTATTTTATAAAATGAGTAGATAATTATAAGTAAATTTCAAATTGCCCTTCAAAATATCACTGAGGGGCTTCACCTGGTGATCCAGTGGGTAAGGACACCACCTTGCAGTGCAAGGGGCGCCGGTTCGATCCCTGGACTGGGAAGATCCCACGTGCTGCAGAGCAGCTGGACTGATGTGTCCAATCACCAGGCCGGAGCTCTGGAGCGCATGAGCCCAGAGCCGGTGCTCTGCAACGACAGACGCCATCACGATGGGAGGCCCACAGGAGCCAAAGAACAAAGACGGATGAAAATGGAGAAATGAAGGACCAATAGAAGTGGCCCGCCCACTCCCCTCTCTCCCCAACCCAACCCCAGCCCAAAAATAAATAAATAAATAAATCTTTAAAAAAAAAAAAATATCAGTGAGGTGAAACCTAGATAAATGCAGTTCTTCTTAAAGAACTCTATATCATTATTTATAGAGCGTAATGTTCTTTTTTGCTAGCACTATTATGGCCTGAAGTATGGTGCAGATACTCTCATCAGAAAGTAAATGACGAGGGAATTTGTTTCAGATATCTAGTGTGGACACACAGTCAATACTATCTCTTCTCAGACTATAAGGCTCCATGAAGGTCCATGCCGATATGCCTGTTTCACTGTATCCTTAGCCTTTTCCATACTGTAGCCCAGCACATACCAGGAACTCATTAAATACATAACAAATGAATTAATCCATGCTTGCTCTGTTCTCAATCAAGGATCAAATTTTCCAAAGAAACTTTTGGTTCTCTGGGCGAAGGATTCTTTTCTTTTCCTTTTCCAAGTCATTCTCATTTCATTTTTCATATCTACCTTTTCATTTCAATATTCAATCCCTAATATCATCTTTTTTTATTACCTGAATTCCTTCTCTATATCAAGCACTACTTGTCATTTCCACTAACTCTCTCATTACTTTATGACATAGATTATATTAACTTCATTTAACAAAAGAAGAAACTCAAATTCAGAGAGGTGAAGTGATTTGTAAACACTAGTCAGTGATTTAGTATCTGCAATTGGTAATTTTGTCCAGCTCCAAAGTACATCTCTTTCCAGTAATCTAGATTGTCTATCTATGAGGCAGATTGTCTCTCTGTGTTTATATATGAGAGCATACCTGGTAGTCAAGAATCTGCCTGCAATGCAGGAGACCCAGGTTCAATCCCAGATTTGGGAAATCCCCTTGGAAAGTGTATGGCAACCTACTCCAGTGTTCTTGACTGGAGAATCTCATGGACAGAGGAGCCTGATTGACTACAGTCCCTAGGGTAGCCATGCATATGATTGAGGGACTAAGCCGGTGCTCTGCAACGACAGACGCCATCACGATGGGAGGCCCACAGGAGCCAAAGAACAAAGACGGATGAAAATGGAGAAATGAAGGACCAATAGAAGTGGCCCGCCCACTCCCCTCTCTCCCCAACCCAACCCCAGCCCAAAAATAAATAAATAAATAAATCTTTAAAAAAAAAAAAATATCAGTGAGGTGAAACCTAGATAAATGCAGTTCTTCTTAAAGAACTCTATATCATTAGTTATAGAGCGTAATGTTCTTTTTTGCTAGCACTATTATGGCCTGAAGTATGGTGCAGATACTCTCATCAGAAAGTAAATGACGAGGGAATTTGTTTCAGATATCTAGTGTGGACACACAGTCAATACTATCTCTTCTCAGACTATAAGGCTCCATGAAGGTCCATGCCGATATGCCTGTTTCACTGTATCCTTAGCCTTTTCCATACTGTAGCCCAGCACATACCAGGAACTCATTAAATACATAACAAATGAATTAATCCATGCTTGCTCTGTTCTCAATCAAGGATCAAATTTTCCAAAGAAACTTTTGGTTCTCTGGGCGAAGGATTCTTTTCTTTTCCTTTTCCAAGTCATTCTCATTTCATTTTTCATATCTACCTTTTCATTTCAATATTCAATCCCTAATATCATCTTTTTTTATTACCTGAATTCCTTCTCTATATCAAGCACTACTTGTCATTTCCACTAACTCTCTCATTACTTTATGACATAGATTATATTAACTTCATTTAACAAAAGAAGAAACTCAAATTCAGAGAGGTGAAGTGATTTGTAAACACTAGTCAGTGATTTAGTATCTGCAATTGGTAATTTTGTCCAGCTCCAAAGTACATCTCTTTCCAGTAATCTAGATTGTCTATCTATGAGGCAGATTGTCTCTCTGTGTTTATATATGAGAGCATACCTGGTAGTCAAGAATCTGCCTGCAATGCAGGAGACCCAGGTTCAATCCCAGATTTGGGAAATCCCCTTGGAAAGTGTATGGCAACCTACTCCAGTGTTCTTGACTGGAGAATCTCATGGACAGAGGAGCCTGATTGACTACAGTCCCTAGGGTAGCCATGCATATGATTGAGGGACTAACACTTTCATGAGGCAGGTTATCTCAAGGAATAAGATATATTTATTTTATGTTTGTGGTCAGACAGACATATGTTCACACAAAACATTTTAGTTTCATGTTTTCCCATTTGTGTGTCTGACTGCTTTAATTTGAGGTTTAAAACTCCAACCTCTTAATCTTTGGTTTGGAATGTCTTTTCTCAGTTTCAGTTTCTGGCTTCTGTTTTACATTTCTAGGAATTAATTTTAATACAAATGAAACAAGTGTGTGTGTGTGTGTGTGTGTAAATAATTACAATAATGTTAACAACAACTGACAGAGGGATTAATATGACCTGCATATACTAGACATCAGTCTGACCAAATGTTTTTGCAAAAAGAGGAAGCATATTGTACAGCCACCCTCTTCTTCCACCTCTTTATTTGATTCCAGAGCCTTTTATTATTCCCCTGGTGATTCTAAAAGCAGCTATAAAGTTTCAGGTAGTCAGTCATTATGTATTCCCCAGACTCTGAATGCCTTACAGATTCTTGATAGATCTGTTGAAAAATGAACACAGATAGAATGAAAGTAATAAATAGAGATTGAAACTGGTTAAAAATGCTACTGTAATGCTGCAATAATGTCAACCCATTCCTTCCCCAGCAACCAGAGATTATAGTTACTTGAAAAAAACAATAAAAACCCTATGTCATTCTTTAGAACCCTTGGGAAGTCACTGAATCTTCACAAAGCAAATGCTTCTAGAGAAACCCTTTGAGTACAATGAGATTTTTGGAGAGAAAAAAACAACAATTTGATCCAATTTCTTTTTACAGATCCTCACCATGGGGAAGGGATGATTTTTGCTACCATCATGCTCACCTGGGATCAAAGAAGACTAGAGTCTGCTAGCAGGCTTTGTTACAATCACATTTATATCTCCCTTGCATTCTTATGAAGAGGCTGTTTTTACATGGTGAACATATTCCAAATGTAAACAAAGAAAAATTAAGCTGAAAGCTGCTAATGTTAAGTTTTGAGCTTGCAGAAAATATCAGCTAGTGAAGAACAGCTGCCAGAATAAGACTCTTGTACTCACAGAGATGATTTTTCTTACAAAATTTGAAAGAAATTGTAATGATGAATCATAAGCTCTGCTATAAATAAATTATGACTGCAAATTGCCACATACAGAAATATTCTCATTAAAGTCCATTGTTTTTGAAGACAAAATTGCCTCATTTATTATTTCAGCAGACTCAGTCCAATTTAGAACAATTAAAGCTTGCATTACCAAGCACGCTTGATATGCACTGAAAATACATTAAAAGAGAAACAGGTGCTGTTCCAATTTAATAGGATCAGTCACTGACTATCTACTATGTGAAGCATGCAACTTTGTTGTGGAAACAATTTAGAGTGTATCACTGAAGGGATGGCCATTTTCCAATCGGCCAAGGACAGTGTGGCCTTATCCTATGCCAACTGGTTCATTCATTCATTTATTCAATCAATCTTTTCCATTTCTACCACACCTACTATAGAGAAAGCAATTGGCCGAGAATGATAGGAAATCCAATGATAAAAACCACTGTCATTTAAACTCATGTGTATTCTCTAGAACAGTCAAAATACAGGTAATGAAATAAAGGTAATTTAAAATTGAACCTGAATTGCACATGTAGTGTCAAGAAGCTGAAAGGAAGGGAAACGAAGCTCTTGATTGAAGAGGCCAAACAAACCTGTGACAGACTGACATATGAACTGTGGACTTAAGACTATAATATTACTACATTTTTTAATACGAAAGAATAATGTTACTAGTGGAATCAAGAGTAAAAATAGAGCAAAGGGAGTAATAGTGAAGAGTTCAAAAATAGAGCCAAAAAAAAAAAAGTTGGAATGGTAAATAGAATGTATTTCTTTTACAGATCCTCACCATGGGGAAGGGATGATTTTTGCTACCATCATGCTCACCTGGGATCAAAGAAGACTAGAGTCTGCTAGCAGGCTTTGTTACAATCACATTTATATCTCCCTTGCATTCTTATGAAGAGGCTGTTTTTACATGGTGAACATATTCCAAATGTAAACAAAGAAAAATTAAGCTGAAAGCTGCTAATGTTAAGTTTTGAGCTTGCAGAAAATATCAGCTAGTGAAGAACAGCTGCCAGAATAAGACTCTTGTACTCACAGAGATGATTTTTCTTACAAAATTTGAAAGAAATTGTAATGATGAATCATAAGCTCTGCTATAAATAAATTATGACTGCAAATTGCCACATACAGAAATATTCTCATTAAAGTCCATTGTTTTTGAAGACAAAATTGCCTCATTTATTATTTCAGCAGACTCAGTCCAATTTAGAACAATTAAAGCTTGCATTACCAAGCACGCTTGATATGCACTGAAAATACATTAAAAGAGAAACAGGTGCTGTTCCAATTTAATAGGATCAGTCACTGACTATCTACTATGTGAAGCATGCAACTTTGTTGTGGAAACAATTTAGAGTGTATCACTGAAGGGATGGCCATTTTCCAATCGGCCAAGGACAGTGTGGCCTTATCCTATGCCAACTGGTTCATTCATTCATTTATTCAATCAATCTTTTCCATTTCTACCACACCTACTATAGAGAAAGCAATTGGCCGAGAATGATAGGAAATCCAATGATAAAAACCACTGTCATTTAAACTCATGTGTATTCTCTAGAACAGTCAAAATACAGGTAATGAAATAAAGGTAATTTAAAATTGAACCTGAATTGCACATGTAGTGTCAAGAAGCTGAAAGGAAGGGAAACGAAGCTCTTGATTGAAGAGGCCAAACAAACCTGTGACAGACTGACATATGAACTGTGGACTTAAGACTATAATATTACTACATTTTTTAATACGAAAGAATAATGTTACTAGTGGAATCAAGAGTAAAAAATAGAGCAAAAAGGGAGTAATAGTGAAGAGTTCAATCTAGAATGATGGAGCATTAAAGAAAGTTGTGGTAAATGAGACTAAAATCAAAGTCAGCCAGGTCAGAAGCTTAGACAAGCAAATGGCTCTAGATTAATATTAGGCACAATTGAGAGTATGTAAATATATTAGTCGTGATCAGAATAAGCAGGAATGTATAGGAAGAGTTATGTATATCCCAAGTACTGGGGTAAATCTTAAAAGAATAAAAACAGTATATACTTCTAAATTAATATCTAGAGAAGTAGGGTATAATGATAAAACATATCCAGTATATATGCAAGCAAAAACAACCACCAAATTTTAAAATTAATTAATTTCAATGGAATGTTAATATATAAAAAATACAGAACTCAAAATCAACATGTATATTAGAAAATGGAAAAAATTGGAAATTAAAGAGCTTAGATGCCAGTCCAGAATTTAGAAAAATGGCAGATACATCTGGAGAATGTTGAGGGGAGAAAATCAGAGAAATAATATATTAATAAAATAGAAAAGAAACAATGGTAAGGATATCAAAATTCGTACTTTGAAATATCCACTTAAAGATAATTCTGGCATGAGTGAAGATTTAATAATCCAAAATCAGAAGAGACAAAGAAACTGCTAGAGGTTTTTCAGATATTAAACCAACTAATGCAAGGGTATTATGAAATATTTTATGCTCCAATCAGAAAATGCATATTGAAGGAAAGCTATGACAAACCTAGACAGTGTATTAAAAAGTAGAGACATCGCTTTGCTGACAAAAGTCCATATAGTCAAAGCTATGGTTTTCCAAGTCATGTATGGATGTGCGAGTTGGACATCGCAAAGAAATTGTGCTTTTGGACTGTGGTGTTGAGAAGATTAGGAAATAGCAGCAGTAAAATAGGTAAAAATAAAGGTAATTTAAAATTGAACCTGAATTGCATGTAGTGTCAAGAAGCTGAAAGGAAGGGAAACGAAGCTCTTGATTGAAGAGGCCAAACAAACCTGTGACAGACTGACATATGAACTGTGGACTTAAGACTATAATATTACTACATTTTTTAATACGAAAGAATAATGTTACTAGTGGAATCAAGAGTAAAAAATAGAGCAAAAAGGGAGTAATAGTGAAGAGTTCAATCTAGAATGATGGAGCATTAAAGAAAGTTGTGGTAAATGAGACTAAAATCAAAGTCAGCCAGGTCAGAAGCTTAGACAAGCAAATGGCTCTAGATTAATATTAGGCACAATTGAGAGTATGTAAATATATTAGTCGTGATCAGAATAAGCAGGAATGTATAGGAAGAGTTATGTATATCCCAAGTACTGGGGTAAATCTTAAAAGAATAAAAACAGTATATACTTCTAAATTAATATCTAGAGAAGTAGGGTATAATGATAAAACATATCCAGTATATATGCAAGCAAAAACAACCACCAAATTTTAAAATTAATTAATTTCAATGGAATGTTAATATATAAAAAATACAGAACTCAAAATCAACATGTATATTAGAAAATGGAAAAAATTGGAAATTAAAGAGCTTAGATGCCAGTCCAGAATTTAGAAAAATGGCAGATACATCTGGAGAATGTTGAGGGGAGAAAATCAGAGAAATAATATATTAATAAAATAGAAAAGAAACAATGGTAAGGATATCAAAATTCGTACTTTGAAATATCCACTTAAAGATAATTCTGGCATGAGTGAAGATTTAATAATCCAAAATCAGAAGAGACAAAGAAACTGCTAGAGGTTTTTCAGATATTAAACCAACTAATGCAAGGGTATTATGAAATATTTTATGCTCCAATCAGAAAATGCATATTGAAGGAAAGCTATGACAAACCTAGACAGTGTATTAAAAAGTAGAGACATCGCTTTGCTGACAAAAGTCCATATAGTCAAAGCTATGGTTTTTCCAGTAGTCATGTATGGATGTGCGAGTTGGACAATTAAGAAGGCTGAGTAACAAAGAAATTGTGCTTTTGGACTGTGGTGTTGGAGAAGACTCTTGAGGATCCCTTGGACAGCAAGGGGAACAAACCAGTCACTCATAAAGGAAATCAGGCTTGAGTATTCACTGGAAGGACTATTGCTAAAGCTCCAATACTTTGCCCACCTCGTGTGAAGAGATGACTCATTGGAAAAAATCCTGATACTGGGAAAGATTGAATGCCAGAGGATAAGGGGACAACAGAAGATGAGATGGTTGGATAGCATCACCAACTCAATGGATGTGGGGCTCTGAATTGCAAGAGGACCATTGCAAGCATAAAGAAGCTTAAGCACATTGTTTCAGCTTGGAGCTAAGATGGCGCCTATAGGAAGGGACATGGGAATGAAGGGAAGCTTAAGCGCATTGTTTCAAGAAGCTTAAGCACATGTCTGCAGCTAAGATGGCGCCTACAGGAAGAGACAGGGCGTGATCTAAATTGTTAATTGATGGTCAAAATTTCTTATTGGTTCCCCTGGCTTCCGCGCTCGTGAATGATTGCTTGGCCTTTAGCTTGATTGGTGTAATCTGTAGGAAGTCCCGTGCAAAACCCCCTTCACTTGCCTATAAAAGCTGTGGAGCTTCTTCAATAAAGCGGAACTACTTCGATGGAACCCCCGTCGCGTCTGATTGTCCCAGGGGCTGCGGGCAGGCAGTTCAAGATTTGCCTTTCTCCGAGATCTCCCGGTTCAGCCAGGGGCAATCCCGCTGCCTTCCCTTTCTGCGGAAGGTCCCTGCAAATGAACATGTGTTTGAGCAAGCTCAGTGAGATGGTGAAGGACAGGAAAGTCTATGGACTGTGGCCTGTCAGGCTCCTTTGACCATGAGATTCTCCAGGCAAGAATATTGGAGTGCCTTGCCAAACCATCCTCAATAGGATCTTCCCAATCCAGGGATCAAACCCATCAAAGAAAATGCATATTGAAGGAAAGCTATGATAAACCTAGACAGTGTATTAAAAAGTAGAGACAGCACTTTGCTGACAAAAGTCCATATAGTCAAAGCTATGGTTTTTCTAGTAGTCATGTATGGATGTGCGAGTTGGACAATTAAGAAGGCTGAGTAACAAAGAAATTGTGCTTTTGGACTGTGGTGTTGGAGAAGACTCTTGAGGATCCCTTGGACAGCAAGGGGAACAAACCAGTCACTCATAAAGGAAATCAGGCTTGAGTATTCACTGGAAGGACTATTGCTAAAGCTCCAATACTTTGCCCACCTCGTGTGAAGAGATGACTCATTGGAAAAAATCCTGATACTGGGAAAGATTGAATGCCAGAGGATAAGGGGACAACAGAAGATGAGATGGTTGGATAGCATCACCAACTCAATGGATGTGGGGCTCTGAATTGCAAGAGGACCATTGCAAGCATAAAGAAGCTTAAGCACATTGTTTCAGCTTGGAGCTAAGATGGCGCCTATAGGAAGGGACATGGGAATGAAGGGAAGCTTAAGCGCATTGTTTCAAGAAGCTTAAGCACATGTCTGCAGCTAAGATGGCGCCTACAGGAAGAGACAGGGCGTGATCTAAATTGTTAATTGATGGTCAAAATTTCTTATTGGTTCCCCTGGCTTCCGCGCTCGTGAATGATTGCTTGGCCTTTAGCTTGATTGGTGTAATCTGTAGGAAGTCCCGTGCAAAACCCCCTTCACTTGCCTATAAAAGCTGTGGAGCTTCTTCAATAAAGCGGAACTACTTCGATGGAACCCCTGTCGCGTCTGATTGTCCCAGGGGGCTGCGGGGCAGGCAGTTCAAGATTTGCCTTTCTCCGAGATCTCCCGGTTCAGCCAGGGGCAATCCCGCTGCCTTCCCTTTCTGCGGAAGGTCCCTGCAAATGAACATGTGTTTGAGCAAGCTCAGTGAGATGGTGAAGGACAGGAAAGTCTATGGACTGTGGCCTGTCAGGCTCCTTTGACCATGAGATTCTCCAGGCAAGAATATTGGAGTGCCTTGCCAAACCATCCTCAATAGGATCTTCCCAATCCAGGGATCAAACCCACATCTCTTACATCTCCTGCATTGACAGGCAGGTTCTTTACCACTAGTCTTAGTCCCACAAAAAATGGGGCTCAGAACATCCTTGACATAGGACAATATGTTTTTAAGAAAATACAGTTGCCGCTATGGAAAAATACATTAAATATATCTATTTATAAATATGACTACTAATATTTTAAGGTGTAATGAATATGAAATAGTACTCACTAAGTTTACCTGTTCTGTCACTTGTAAAGTCAAATTATTTACATTTCTGAGATCTCCTTTTGTAATTCAATGTATTGTAACATCTAACTATATATAGATTTTCAAATATTTAGTGAATCCCTCACTTGGTAATCTATGAAATTTAAATTTTCTTCACAAAATCTCTGTACACGTACACTGTCCTGAAAATATCCATATAAGTTATTAGAGGAATAGCTAGCATTCAGACAAATGAATCTGCCATTTATCACATTTGATTGAGGAATGAGCTTCATTAAGTGTTACTGACTCTCCTTTCTGAAATGTTCCATCTTGATCACCTCTTCCTACCTCCTGTGAGGAACAACTAAATAGTATACTCATTCTGAAGCTTCTGAAAAACTCAGCAAGAAGTGAAAATAAAAGGGCTTCTATAGTTCTAATTTTTGTTTAGGCTGTGGAGAGGGTTATTCATACAGATTACTTCTTACCATAGAATGAAAAAGATCCTTAGGTTTATACGACATTGTTAAACACAATGAGGAAAAATCAATAGTGGAAGGCATTTACAAATATTCTGTGTGATATGTGAAAATATGGAAAAGAAGTTGTGATATATTATTAAGTGGAAAAAATAAGTAGATTATAAAGCAGTGTGTGAATTCTGATCCTGTCTTTCTTATAAATGTACAAATGTATATATATATATACACACACACATATGCGCATGCACATGCACACACACACATAAATATATAAGTGTGTTACTAAGACTGGGAAAACTTCACCTAGGTGTTAACATGCTATTTTTACTAAGTGGTGTGATATAACTGGAGAAATTTACTAACTTCATTTTGCTCTTCTGTTTTCAGAAGTCTATAATTCATCTCCTGCATTTTTGACAGGCAGGTTCTTTACCACTAGTCTTAGTCCCACAAAAAATGGGGCTCAGAACATCCTTGACATAGGACAATATGTTTTTAAGAAAATACAGTTGCCGCTATGGAAAAATACATTAAATATATCTATTTATAAATATGACTACTAATATTTTAAGGTGTAATGAATATGAAATAGTACTCACTAAGTTTACCTGTTCTGTCACTTGTAAAGTCAAATTATTTACATTTCTGAGATCTCCTTTTGTAATTCAATGTATTGTAACATCTAACTATATATAGATTTTCAAATATTTAGTGAATCCCTCACTTGGTAATCTATGAAATTTAAATTTTCTTCACAAAATCTCTGTACACGTACACTGTCCTGAAAATATCCATATAAGTTATTAGAGGAATAGCTAGCATTCAGACAAATGAATCTGCCATTTATCACATTTGATTGAGGAATGAGCTTCATTAAGTGTTACTGACTCTCCTTTCTGAAATGTTCCATCTTGATCACCTCTTCCTACCTCCTGTGAGGAACAACTAAATAGTATACTCATTCTGAAGCTTCTGAAAAACTCAGCAAGAAGTGAAAATAAAAGGGCTTCTATAGTTCTAATTTTTGTTTAGGCTGTGGAGAGGGTTATTCATACAGATTACTTCTTACCATAGAATGAAAAAGATCCTTAGGTTTATACGACATTGTTAAACACAATGAGGAAAAATCAATAGTGGAAGGCATTTACAAATATTCTGTGTGATATGTGAAAATATGGAAAAGAAGTTGTGATATATTATTAAGTGGAAAAAATAAGTAGATTATAAAGCAGTGTGTGAATTCTGATCCTGTCTTTCTTATAAATGTACAAATGTATATATATATATACACACACACATATGCGCATGCACATGCACACACACACATAAATATATAAGTGTGTTACTAAGACTGGGAAAACTTCACCTAGGTGTTAACATGCTATTTTTTACTAAGTGGTGTGATATAACTGGAGAAATTTACTAACTTCATTTTGCTCTTCTGTTTTCAGAAGTCTATAATTCATATACAGTTTTATATAAAAATAATGAAAATTATTCAACTAATCAAATCATAAAAAATATTAGTACTAGTTTCTTAATATTTGCATGGATAATATGAAAGTGCCCTCGATAACCAATCAGGTGACTTTAATCCAGATTCTGGCTTCAGTTCTTACTGACTATGTAAAAAAAGTGTGAGCCTTAGATTTCTAGTGGGTTTACATTTCTCATTTGAAGAATGGAAATGAAAATATCTCATATGTTGCTGGGAATGTGAAATGAGATTAACATGCAAAGATACTCTGCAAGCTCAACTCTTTTTAAAAATCTAACATTGTTTTGAAGTAATTGCTATTTGTGTGCTTAAGGTTTTTAAGCTGGATTCAATTTTCTTAGATTAAGATTTAATCTTACTGCTGACTGGTTTGTATATTTGAAAGAAAATATGAAAAGCTATTTTAAAATACAGAAAGCTTTGTATAAAAAAAAAACTTCAGTCAAACCATTAGTGTTGAGAATAATATGTTCCTGATAAGAAATACATGTTCCCATGTATCTTTTTTAAAAAATCCTAAATGTATTCTCAAAAAGTATTTTTCCTAGTATTATGTATTTTTATTTTAAATATGTGAATGAATAATTATCTCACAGAGCTTTATGATTTTAAACAAAATGAATCAGATTAATTTAGACATTTTTATTCACTATCAGATTTAGGAAGGAAAATGTTTTTAAATTTGAAATACATTCCCAAATTACTTTGTGTGATATGTGAAAATATGGAAAAGAAGTTGTGATATATTATTAAGTGGAAAAAATAAGTAGATTATAAAGCAGTGTGTGAATTCTGATCCTGTCTTTCTTATAAATGTACAAATGTATATATATATATACACACACACATATGCGCATGCACATGCACACACACACATAAATATATAAGTGTGTTACTAAGACTGGGAAAACTTCACCTAGGTGTTAACATGCTTTTTTTTACTAAGTGGTGTGATATAACTGGAGAAATTTACTAACTTCATTTTGCTCTTCTGTTTTCAGAAGTCTATAATTCATATACAGTTTTATATAAAAATAATGAAAATTATTCAACTAATCAAATCATAAAAAATATTAGTACTAGTTTCTTAATATTTGCATGGATAATATGAAAGTGCCCTCGATAACCAATCAGGTGACTTTAATCCAGATTCTGGCTTCAGTTCTTACTGACTATGTAAAAAAAGTGTGAGCCTTAGATTTCTAGTGGGTTTACATTTCTCATTTGAAGAATGGAAATGAAAATATCTCATATGTTGCTGGGAATGTGAAATGAGATTAACATGCAAAGATACTCTGCAAGCTCAACTCTTTTTAAAAATCTAACATTGTTTTGAAGTAATTGCTATTTGTGTGCTTAAGGTTTTTAAGCTGGATTCAATTTTCTTAGATTAAGATTTAATCTTACTGCTGACTGGTTTGTATATTTGAAAGAAAATATGAAAAGCTATTTTAAAATACAGAAAGCTTTGTATAAAAAAAAAACTTCAGTCAAACCATTAGTGTTGAGAATAATATGTTCCTGATAAGAAATACATGTTCCCATGTATCTTTTTTAAAAAATCCTAAATGTATTCTCAAAAAGTATTTTTCCTAGTATTATGTATTTTTATTTTAAATATGTGAATGAATAATTATCTCACAGAGCTTTATGATTTTAAACAAAAATGAATCAGATTAATTTAGACATTTTTATTCACTATCAGATTTAGGAAGGAAAATGTTTTTAAATTTGAAATACATTCCCAAATTTCTTTGTAATTGTTGCCTTGAAAGATAACAGTAACATTTTCCACAACTACTTCTGGTAGAGGCTGGGGTGGCTGTGCCATTTGTCCCAATGTACATGTATTTCACTCCAAGTGAACATAGATATATTATGAAATGAAGTACTTGTTTTGTAGATATTAAGGAGAAATGTTCTGAGAATCTTGTCCTCAGGCAATAGAATGGCAAAACTTTTTACATTCAAGCAGGTTTACTTGTTATACCTACAATGTGTATCTCAACCTTATGTCTATTTCAGCTTTTAATATTCGAGATCTGTAGCAAAATCTTTGTATTTTCTGACATTATACTTTTCTCTGGTTATTAATCAGTCCACAGCATGTATTTGTATACAGAGAAACTAGAGTACTTTGCTAAGTGTGAAGATTAAAAGGAAGAAAATAACAAGTCACAGACCTATAAAACAGTCAGATTTCCTATTTTAGGTAAGAAATCAACATCCTAAGGATTTTCTTTTTCCTGGTAGTTTTACTGATATTGATTTAGTGCTTAATAAAATTTGAGAGTTCATCTTCTATCCCATTATTCCTCTTTCTACAGAGTATCTATATCTATATATAAATAGATAGATAGATAGATGATAGATAGATAGATAGATAGATATAAAACCCTTGACTGTGTTAGGTATAATTTAGCTTCTAAACATGCTGGTCTGGGACTAAATCTGAATTCCTTATGAAGAACGAAGCTGTGCCAAATGGAGTCATTTAAGATGCTGAGGCTCCTAGGAGTCTCATGTGTGGTCTGCATGTGTGGTCTGTAAGCCATGTTCATTAGAGACACTTTCCAGCAGTATTTTATCAGATTCCTACCAATTGACAAAGGTTGAGAGCTGGGTTGTCATGTTTCTTGATGTTTATACTATTAAAAATACAAACCTACTCAACACTTTAAGTAAATATTCTTTTCACCTTGTAAAGAGTTCTTTCTGATTAAAAGCACACCCCCCACATGATGTAGAAGTGACAAATGTTCTACTTTTTAGAGAAAAGTGGTGAAATGTTTTCTCCACCAATCTGTCTCTATAAATATTTATCAGAAATCTTTATGATGCAAAGTAGTTCTTCACATTGTCCTAAAATCCTTCATCTGCACTAATTTTTACCCTTTGGTAATGTGCCATTTGATTCTCTGTCATGCTTAAAATAGAATTTCACTGAAAAGGAACAAACATGGGTGGTCACAGCTAATGATCTATTACTTGGGTATTTGAGCATAAAGAGACTTCATGACTCGAGGGAATAAAGAAAAGTACAAATGAACACTTTTAATCACAGACTAATTTTACTTGTCCAGAAATATTGTACTGTTTATAGAAAGCTTCTTGAATGCCACACTATTGTTTTAAAATTAAGGCCTTTATTTCTCTTTAGATGTATGTCATATTCCATTTCTTTGCAGTGCTATGCATTTATGCCTCTTTAGGTTGTAATGCCTAACTCTGAATAGATCAACAATCACAAGTGATCCACAAAGTAAAAGAGATGAACTTTCACATCTGTACTCTGTGTGCCTTGAACATCACCTGGCACTTAGCTGAATAAATAAATCACTACGGTCTATTTGCCTCTTATACTCCAAGGATGCTATACAGTGTTTAAACTCAGTATCTGTATTTTCCATATGGGTGAACTCAGCTTTATGCTTAGCTTTTCATCAACAGATGCTCACACGTTTTATTGTAATTTTTTAAATTTAACTTTTAATCTTAGGTTGTGGCTATTCAGCTATATGCATTGGTTATTCCACTAATGTTGGTTTTATTAATTCATCATATTGTTCATAAAGTTTTGCATGGTTGTAATAGGTTCTTTTGAAACAGTGCAGTCCAATTCTGAAGTTTGACTTACTATAACTATCTAAAAATCCTTGAGTACTTTGTTCAAAAGTTAACTTTCTAAGCAATTTTGATGAAATTTTACTACTCAATGGAATGAAAGTAGCTGAGTCAGACAATTGTGATGAGGATTTATTCACAACATTACTATTCCATTTGCAAAAGAAGACCAAGATATAAAGTGAATATTTTTAAAATAGAGCCTAAATTTCATTTATAGATAAGAACAGAATATATATATGTATATGTGTGTATATATATGTGTGTGTATATATATATGTGTGTGTATATATATATATATATATACACATATATATATGCTATTTAGCCCTTAGAAATCTTTGTGTTTATTCAATGATATATTAAATAACAGTGTTTGTATAAATTTGGCAAACACAATTGTCCTATACATTCTCTAAAAATAGATAACACGTACCTCTCAAAAAGAGCTATTTGAAACATAAAAGAATTCACTTGCTAATGCAAGATATGTTGGAGACAGGGGTTCAGTCCTTGAGTGAGAAAAATCCCCTGAAGGAGGAAATGGCAACTCGCTCCAGTATTTTGGCCTGGAAAATCCCATGGACAGAGAAGCCTGGTGGGCTACAGTCCATAGTGTCTCAAAAGAGTTGGACATGACTGAACAACTGAGAACAGCACAAAGAAAATGGAAAAATCCTTTTTTTTGAATTTTCAGAAATTCCTAGATGGGTGCTATCAAAGGCAACCAGATTTCAAGTTCCAAGGTTTAGGTAGAAACTGTCTTCACTGACCCACTAAATTACAATGCCCAAAGATTCATTCTTCTTTAATATTTAGTTAATAGTTTATATGATCTTCATCTTTTATTTCCAGTATGGAGAAGTTGCATCATGAGATGAAACCTGTGTTTCCTACCCTAAAGGATACAGAGATGGCACAAAGGAAGGTTAGCTTTCCTTAGGTGATATCCTGTGAAGAGAGACTATGTACTACTGAGTATAGACAATGCCAGCAATGTGCCAAGAGTCCAGAGAAGGAAAAGGATGACCAAACTGGTGACATCTCAGGGTCATCTGAATCTAGTGATGAAGAATAGATTGGGAAATGATTAATGGACGTTGTGGCATGTATGTCAGAAGAATCCTATGTTTAGGAGAAGAAAGTGGTACAAAAAAAAAAAAAATCACATAAGTGTGAAAGAATCATGGACCACATTCAGAAAAATAACAAGCAGCTAACCTAAGAGAGATATAGCACAAGAGAAGTTGGAAAAGGAAGTGACTTTAAAATTCTGTAGCTTTATGCCTTCTGTAAATCAGGAAATGAAAGTAACTACTTGGGGATTGCATACAGATATCTCTGTATGAAAATATACCCGCGTGTGAGTGCAGGAAATGTGGAGAGAGAAAAATGCCTGTATCTGAAATAGGTCAGCTGATTACACAGCACCTGGAAAAACCTCAGTTCATAAGCTTATTTTGGAAAGTTTTCATTCTGTTCAAAGCAAAGGAGAAGGGATACAAGAAAGGAGACAGAAAGGTCTGAAAATAACCTGGTATTTTGCCAGAGTGAAGCAGTGCATGTAAATGTGGAAAAATGAGAAGAAGGGGAAAGACTGAATATTTTAAAGTCTTTGTATCAGTTCTGCACAAACTCAACCATCGACTACAACCAAAATCACAGAGATTTATCAGGAAAAGTCATTTGCAAATGACAATTTGAAAAAGTGGCCTGTATGCCCCTTGCATAAATAAGATTTGTTAATTCCAACACTGGTTCCTCTTACAAATTACCTAAAAACAACCTAGTCAGGAGAAATTCTTGCATTCTTTTTAAATTATACCATTGTTATTTACAAAAATGAAAATGTAGCTCTCAACTAACTAAATGGAAGGAGATAAGACTTCCCTCAAGCATTTTGCAGAGAGAATGACCTGTTAAAGCCCAACCCAAATTCACATACTAGTGTTGTTTTCATAATAATGATGCCTGACTCTCAGTTCTCCAAACTATTTTACAGATCAGTAAAGGTTGCCTAAGATAAGAGTTAAAGAAATCTATCCCTACTCCATTACCCTTAAATTAATACAAAAATGTTCTCAGACTAAAATAAAATGCCAATAGAAAGAAAAAGTCTCAGAATCCAACAGTTCAGAATAGAATTTGGGGAGTACATATGCTATCAATCCAATCAATAGAAAACAAAAAATTTAAAAATGTGACATATATAAATATGTGTTCAATTTTGCTCAGATGTAAAGTTTGTGGTAAAGATTTATTGAAATATAATAAAAATTAGAAAAGAAAAAAATCAGTATTTAGTTTTCAAGTTATACTAAGCAAAAAACAGATCTATGAGTCACTGAAAGCCTAACTATAGTAAATCTTCACTATTTAATGTAAAGAAAGGAAACACTGCCATGAATAAAAATGACTCCAAATTGTGGAACAATTTTAGAAGAAACAGATTTTCTAACCACTCTTCATTTTAAAGATGAGGCTATAGATGGTCACATCAATGTAAATTAATCAGTTCATGTGATATCCACACACTGCTAATATGTATTCTTATCTGACATTTATTTTAAGACATTTCTTAAAATGGGCACCAAGGTATACATTTCATATATTACATAGAGGTGTGTTTATCTGAGAAATCGCTATCTATATAGTGGTTTGATCACTACATTATTTCAGGTTGAATATTACTGATTTCAAGATTTAGGCATTTAAAAATTCAGATGATAGATTTAACATTAAAAATGAGAAGAAGGGGAAAGACTGAATATTTTAAAGTCTTTGTATCAGTTCTGCACAAACTCAACCATCGACTACAACCAAAATCACAGAGATTTATCAGGAAAAGTCATTTGCAAATGACAATTTGAAAAAGTGGCCTGTATGCCCCTTGCATAAATAAGATTTGTTAATTCCAACACTGGTTCCTCTTACAAATTACCTAAAAACAACCTAGTCAGGAGAAATTCTTGCATTCTTTTTAAATTATACCATTGTTATTTACAAAAATGAAAATGTAGCTCTCAACTAACTAAATGGAAGGAGATAAGACTTCCCTCAAGCATTTTGCAGAGAGAATGACCTGTTAAAGCCCAACCCAAATTCACATACTAGTGTTGTTTTCATAATAATGATGCCTGACTCTCAGTTCTCCAAACTATTTTACAGATCAGTAAAGGTTGCCTAAGATAAGAGTTAAAGAAATCTATCCCTACTCCATTACCCTTAAATTAATACAAAAATGTTCTCAGACTAAAATAAAATGCCAATAGAAAGAAAAAGTCTCAGAATCCAACAGTTCAGAATAGAATTTGGGGAGTACATATGCTATCAATCCAATCAATAGAAAACAAAAATTAAATATGTGACATATATAAATATGTGTTCAATTTTGCTCAGATGTAAAGTTTGTGGTAAAGATTTATTGAAATATAATAAAAATTAGAAAAGAAAAAAATCAGTATTTAGTTTTCAAGTTATACTAAGCAAAAAACAGATCTATGAGTCACTGAAAGCCTAACTATAGTAAATCTTCACTATTTAATGTAAAGAAAGGAAACACTGCCATGAATAAAAATGACTCCAAATTGTGGAACAATTTTAGAAGAAACAGATTTTCTAACCACTCTTCATTTTAAAGATGAGGCTATAGATGGTCACATCAATGTAAATTAATCAGTTCATGTGATATCCACACACTGCTAATATGTATTCTTATCTGACATTTATTTTAAGACATTTCTTAAAATGGGCACCAAGGTATACATTTCATATATTACATAGAGGTGTGTTTATCTGAGAAATCGCTATCTATATAGTGGTTTGATCACTACATTATTTCAGGTTGAATATTACTGATTTCAAGATTTAGGCATTTAAAAATTCAGATGATAGATTTAACATTAAAAAATTAATATATGAAATCAATGTATTAAATACTTTAATTTAAAATTAACATTTTAAATTGTATATTTTCTTCAGAGACAATTTTCATTAGTGAAATTGAATTTGGAGAGATAATGCTACTCCAAAGAAAGAAGAGAAACTACACAAGGGGCCTCATTTCAATATAAGATATCCAAGCAACAAACATCAGCAAAATGTTTCTGGATTATCAGTAGTCTGTAAACATTAGCAAATCCTTCAGTTGTTTGACTTGAAGATTAAAAGACATTGAAGTAAAATCTGTGTTTTTATGCAAAGTGCATATTTCTCATCAGTATGGAGACAGTCTCTAGATTAAAATGAATAGTCTGGTGCCAGACCACCTGGGTTTAAACTCTGGCTCTTCCAGTTACTGGCTGTAGAGCCTGAGGCGTAGAGCCCTGCCAAATTAAAAGAAAAATGTCAGACAATAATAAAAATGTGTGTCTCTATGTACACTTACCTAAATATTCTTCTGTATTTTGAGTAAATGTAGAAAGCTGATACAAACTTTTGTATGTATATACATACATAGGTGTTATAGTGTATATGAGCGTGTGTGTGTGTGTGTGTGTGTGTGTATAGAGAGATGATAAACAGAGCTGCATCTCTGAACTGCCTAATCTGTTTGCATGCCACTGTCAAACGTCATAAACGTGCCCAGCAAGTGGTGACAACTGTCCACACTCAGGAACAGGGGATTGATTAGAAACAATTGCTCTGCTTGTATAATAACACTGGATCCTAAGACAAACACAACCTGTCTTTATTTAAAATTTGGATATTTTGCTTCTTATGGATTTATTTGATTTTTCTTTCTAATTCATGGCTTTAAATATTATTAGCTCTAATGATTGGGTTTCTCAGCATCCTTAAATTTTACATGAGAATAAGGTTCCTCACTTGACTCAAGGCACCACTTCAACAAAGAGTAGCCTTGCTCACCACAACTAGAGAAAGCCTGAGCGCAGCAACAAAGACCCAGTGTAACCAAAAATAAAGTGCATGCTGATGCAATAATTATGAATACTATGACAGAAAGATATTAGAAGAAAGGAGGGTGAATGCAAGCAAGTGACACACCAAAAGAAGGTAGCCAGAGCCTAGATTTCTTCCATGTGCTTTAGCTCCTCCCCTTTGCCCCTAAGCCATCCAGGCTAAGGGTTGTCAGAGCCTGGCTAGCTTTTTTGTGGAAGAATTAGAATTCAAGCCCTGGCCTGTGGGAAAAATCGCCTGCATGACAAGAACATGCAGCATAATGTCAGTAAGATATTACTTTCCAACAGCTTTTACAGGGAAATATATTATTCTTAAGAATTTAGACAGAAATAAAAGTGTTATTTATGTTTTCTGGAAGATCTTATTTCTTTATTTTCTGTACTTTGAATAGCAGAGCCTCATTTCATGAATATTCTAATCAGGTTGAAAATGATAGTCATAGCAGAGACTTCCCACAAATGGCAACAACCAAGTAGAGTAAAGCAACAAATATCTGCCTTTAGCAGCAGGAGAAATTTCTGGTTTTTTTTTTCACAAATAGCTCCAGTGGATCTTGGGTATTCATATCAAGAACCCTAGACAGTTTTAAAGAAAGAACTGACATGCTTTGCTTCTACATTTGCCATTACACCAGACTGAGTTTTATATTCTCTGGCTGTTCTCTCAGTAATTAGTTCATTTAAATTTACAAAAAATGTAAACTAGGACTCTACTGGTTCTAAAAGAATGAACTAACCTTGTGAATGACTGAATAAATGAATGACCCACTGACAGAAAAAGTACAAAATGTCTGACATGTTTTCTTATTCTTGACACCCCTGTTAATCTTCCATGGAAAACCCCGAAAAAGTGACAAAATGTCTGGATATTTTGCTTCTTATGGATTTATTTGATTTTTCTTTCTAATTCATGGCTTTAAATATTATTAGCTCTAATGATTGGGTTTCTCAGCATCCTTAAATTTTACATGAGAATAAGGTTCCTCACTTGACTCAAGGCACCACTTCAACAAAGAGTAGCCTTGCTCACCACAACTAGAGAAAGCCTGAGCGCAGCAACAAAGACCCAGTGTAACCAAAAATAAAGTGCATGCTGATGCAATAATTATGAATACTATGACAGAAAGATATTAGAAGAAAGGAGGGTGAATGCAAGCAAGTGACACACCAAAAGAAGGTAGCCAGAGCCTAGATTTCTTCCATGTGCTTTAGCTCCTCCCCTTTGCCCCTAAGCCATCCAGGCTAAGGGTTGTCAGAGCCTGGCTAGCTTTTTTGTGGAAGAATTAGAATTCAAGCCCTGGCCTGTGGGAAAAATCACCTGCATGACAAGAACATGCAGCATAATGTCAGTAAGATATTACTTTCCAACAGCTTTTACAGGGAAATATATTATTCTTAAGAATTTAGACAGAAATAAAAGTGTTATTTATGTTTTCTGGAAGATCTTATTTCTTTATTTTCTGTACTTTGAATAGCAGAGCCTCATTTCATGAATATTCTAATCAGGTTGAAAATGATAGTCATAGCAGAGACTTCCCACAAATGGCAACAACCAAGTAGAGTAAAGCAACAAATATCTGCCTTTAGCAGCAGGAGAAATTTCTGGTTTTTTTTTTCACAAATAGCTCCAGTGGATCTTGGGTATTCATATCAAGAACCCTAGACAGTTTTAAAGAAAGAACTGACATGCTTTGCTTCTACATTTGCCATTACACCAGACTGAGTTTTATATTCTCTGGCTGTTCTCTCAGTAATTAGTTCATTTAAATTTACAAAAAATGTAAACTAGGACTCTACTGGTTCTAAAAGAATGAACTAACCTTGTGAATGACTGAATAAATGAATGACCCACTGACAGAAAAAGTACAAAATGTCTGACATGTTTTCTTATTCTTGACACCCCTGTTAATCTTCCATGGCAATAAAACTTGCTCAGTGAAAAGGACAGTTTTTTGACTGGGAAAAATAAAATTAGCCCCAAATGTCACTGGAACATTTTTGAACTGAGAAGAATATGCCAACTTGAGGGAATTTTTTTCTGTCAAATATTTGTCTAGGAGAAATGACAGAACCAGTCAATAATAAAAAGTTTCACATTTTACAATAATAAAGTGTTCTGAATATCTAAAAGTATACAGGAGAGATTTGCAGAAAATCAATTGCCTATTATTAATAAACATTTAAAACAGACATTTATATTAAAGTCATTGTATAGGTTGTAAAGAATATGTGCTCTAATGATAATTAATTATTACTGTTTCTTGATAATGAGTTGCAGTTTTTTAAAAATATAAAATTAGATAGCAAATTGATGTGTTTTTAAATAGTTACTTCATGGATATGGACAAATCAAATATGTTTCATCCTCTATACTCATTCAAGGTTTTATTAATATATATATAAATATTAATAAATATTTCCTGGTGGCTCAGATGATAAAGAATCTGCCTGCAATGTGGGAGACCTGGGTTTGATCCTTAGATTGGGAAGATCCCTGGAGAAGGGGAAAAGCTGCCTACTCCAGTATTCTTGCTTGGAGAACTCCATGGCTTGTCCATGGAGTCACAAAGAGTCAGACACAACTGAGTGGCTTTCACTTTCACTTAACATATGTATATATTACTTTCCATGTGGAAAGTATATAATGGGTGTTTACTAATAAATATAACATAGTCTCTGTTCTAAATTAGTTTATATTCCAAAGAGGAAACACTCAGGCAATTACAAGGCTACTTGATTTGTGCTATGACAGCACCCAAGCAAGATTAATCTTGGGATGAGATGGTAAAGAAAGGTTTTGTGTGTATATGATGACTAGATGAATCTTAACAAATGGTAAAGAAAGGACATTTGCCAGTACATCAGATTGAGTTTTATATTCTCTGGCTGTTCTCTCAGTAATTAGTTTATTTAAATTTACAAAAAATGTAAACTAGGACTCTACTGGTTCTAAAAGAATGAACTAACCTTGTGAATGACTGAATAAATGAATGACCCACTGACAGAAAAAGTACAAAATGTCTGACATGTTTTCTTATTCTTGACACCCCTGTTAATCTTCCATGGCAATAAAACTTGCTCAGTGAAAAGGACAGTTTTGACTGGGAAAAATAAAATTAGCCCCAAATGTCACTGGAACATTTTTGAACTGAGAAGAATATGCCAACTTGAGGGAATTTTTTTCTGTCAAATATTTGTCTAGGAGAAATGACAGAACCAGTCAATAATAAAAAGTTTCACATTTTACAATAATAAAGTGTTCTGAATATCTAAAAGTATACAGGAGAGATTTGCAGAAAATCAATTGCCTATTATTAATAAACATTTAAAACAGACATTTATATTAAAGTCATTGTATAGGTTGTAAAGAATATGTGCTCTAATGATAATTAATTATTACTGTTTCTTGATAATGAGTTGCAGTTTTTAAACATATAAAATTAGATAGCAAATTGATGTGTTTTTTAAATAGTTACTTCATGGATATGGACAAATCAAATATGTTTCATCCTCTATACTCATTCAAGGTTTTATTAATATATATATAAATATTAATAAATATTTCCTGGTGGCTCAGATGATAAAGAATCTGCCTGCAATGTGGGAGACCTGGGTTTGATCCTTAGATTGGGAAGATCCCTGGAGAAGGGAACAGCTGCCTACTCCAGTATTCTTGCTTGGAGAACTCCATGGCTTGTCCATGGAGTCACAAAGAGTCAGACACAACTGAGTGGCTTTCACTTTCACTTAACATATGTATATATTACTTTCCATGTGGAAAGTATATAATGGGTGTTTACTAATAAATATAACATAGTCTCTGTTCTAAATTAGTTTATATTCCAAAAGAGGAAACACTCAGGCAATTACAAGGCTACTTGATTTGTGCTATGACAGCACCCAAGCAAGATTAATCTTGGGATGAGATGGTAAAGAAAGGTTTTTTGTGTGTGTATATGATGACTAGATGAATCTTAACAAATAAGAAGCTAATTCAAATTCTGATTATCAAGTAGATAAGAATATCCCTAAAAATCTCAGTCTGTGCAAAATATGCCAATTGTGGTGGCTGATACAATGAGAGGAGCTTTTGAGAAAAAAAGCCCCAATCCACTTGTCCAAGTTACAGCTCTGGTCCAAATGCAGGCATTTTCTAGACTCCACTGTGGCTGCTCTTCTGACCTGGAAGGGTGACCTCTGTTTGAGAGAAGTGAATTTTGTCACTGTTCTTTAAAAAGCAAGAATAGCAGAGTTGGCAGTTTAAAAAGCTGTCAAGAGAAAGACTAAGAGAGAGAATAGAAGCCATAAGTAGTCCGAGATTATCAGGAAGTAGACAAGGGTAATTGGTGGTAATTGGTAGATACCAAGTTGAGGGTGAGGCAGTCAGTAAGTGGAAAAAGAAGAGAAGCACCACTGAAAACAGTAACTGCTGAGTCAAAGGCAGAAGAAAAGAAAGAAGGTCTCAGCTTTTGGTCTAGTTTCAGTCTCCATACAACCATCTCACTTTAATCTCCTTCATGTTTCCTAACTTCTCTGTCTACTCATTGATCATTGACATTTAAAGTAATGTTGCCAGTCCCTTGCAGCCAAATGGGTTTAACTCTAAGAGAAGTTATCAGTTTTCATTATGATCTACAGAAATATATTTTAAGTTCCCCAAATCATTGAAATTACCTTAGTGAGAATACTATTATAAGAAAACAGGGAAAGAGAAGAAAGCCTAAAACAATAAAGATGTGGAGAAGATCACATAACTTAGACTAAGTAAAGTTGTATGCATTCAATCTTATTTATAAAAGGGAAAAACAAGGAACATATTTCTTGCTAATATCTTGCTGCACACAGTGACATGTAAATCAATATGGAAGAACCAGGTGTCCACACTGGAGTTCTGGCTCACTCCTTGAAACTGGTACACATCACTGTGGAAAACAGCTCTGCAGTTCATCTGGTCAATCTGCATAACAATGGCAATTATCATGGTCCAATAACCACAGAGCTCACCTTTTTCACTGATGCTTTGACTTTGTCCCTGAGTTCCTTACTTAAGTAGACAGAGTCAGCCTCTCTCTGGATGTTTGCTTATTTAGAGGCTGAAAGGATAAGAGAAGGACAATGGAGTAACATTGAGCCATTGCTGAATTATATGCTGGATCCTTTTGGCTGATACAATGAGAGGAGCTTTTGAGAAAAAAAGCCCCAATCCACTTGTCCAAGTTACAGCTCTGGTCCAAATGCAGGCATTTTCTAGACTCCACTGTGGCTGCTCTTCTGACCTGGAAGGGTGACCTCTGTTTGAGAGAAGTGAATTTTGTCACTGTTCTTTAAAAAGCAAGAATAGCAGAGTTGGCAGTTTAAAAAGCTGTCAAGAGAAAGACTAAGAGAGAGAATAGAAGCCATAAGTAGTCCGAGATTATCAGGAAGTAGACAAGGGTAATTGGTGGTAATTGGTAGATACCAAGTTGAGGGTGAGGCAGTCAGTAAGTGGAAAAAGAAGAGAAGCACCACTGAAAACAGTAACTGCTGAGTCAAAGGCAGAAGAAAAGAAAGAAGGTCTCAGCTTTTGGTCTAGTTTCAGTCTCCATACAACCATCTCACTTTAATCTCCTTCATGTTTCCTAACTTCTCTGTCTACTCATTGATCATTGACATTTAAAGTAATGTTGCCAGTCCCTTGCAGCCAAATGGGTTTAACTCTAAGAGAAGTTATCAGTTTTCATTATGATCTACAGAAATATATTTTAAGTTCCCCAAATCATTGAAATTACCTTAGTGAGAATACTATTATAAGAAAACAGGGAAAGAGAAGAAAGCCTAAAACAATAAAGATGTGGAGAAGATCACATAACTTAGACTAAGTAAAGTTGTATGCATTCAATCTTATTTATAAAAGGGAAAAACAAGGAACATATTTCTTGCTAATATCTTGCTGCACACAGTGACATGTAAATCAATATGGAAGAACCAGGTGTCCACACTGGAGTTCTGGCTCACTCCTTGAAACTGGTACACATCACTGTGGAAAACAGCTCTGCAGTTCATCTGGTCAATCTGCATAACAATGGCAATTATCATGGTCCAATAACCACAGAGCTCACCTTTTTCACTGATGCTTTGACTTTGTCCCTGAGTTCCTTACTTAAGTAGACAGAGTCAGCCTCTCTCTGGATGTTTGCTTATTTAGAGGCTGAAAGGATAAGAGAAGGACAATGGAGTAACATTGAGCCATTGCTGAATTATATGCTGGATCCTTTTCGCTGGTCATTTTACCTAATCCTAACAGTATCTCTATGATTTAGGTTATCCTTTCTCTGTAGATGAGAAGATTGACATCAGAAAGTTGCCTAGTGGACATACTATTGGGATTTGACCTCAAGTCTGCCTACTACCAAATCACCTATAACATGATGCCTCCTAAATCCATTTCTCAGTCTTTGTTTAGCTCTCACAACTGACTTTTTATCCTGAAACACTAAATACAAAGGTCACCAGGAACTACAGTTGCTACTATAGGCCACACAGGCACAACCATGGTTCTAAAGAAGCAGATGTTTGAGACTAGAGAGTGGTTAGTTGTTCTAGATGTACTCTGCTGGGGTGATTATCTATTAATCTACAGAAATTCTCACCTAAGAGAGTGAAGACACATCTTCCAACACAAGTCAAACACACTGAGATAATGACCATCACAAGTTAAATAATACTACTCCCTCAATTTTCAACCGTTCTCTCCCTTCTCCAAAGAGAGCAAAAAGGAAATAAGACATTTTGAAAATTTAATTATAAGATATAGATCTTAGGAATAATGTGTATCATTTGTTCTTATCCATTAATCTAATTGAAAGTCATTAAATAATCTAATTTTTATATTTCAAGAATATTTTTAGTGTGTGTTCATAATCTTTCATAGTGACACACAATAAAATCACATCAGGATGCAGCAGAAAATAGAAAAATTTAAGTAAAGTAAAAAGAATATGAAAAGAAAGTTTAAACTATTAAAACCTAGAGTGTGACTTGTTATCTTTCTGTGTTGGTGTTACGTTTTTAAATCAGATTCATGGGGATATAAAAAAATCAAATGAGTTTGAACTGGTACACATCATGTGGAAAACAGCTCTGCAGTTCATCTGGTCAATCTGCATAACAATGGCAATTATCATGGTCCAATAACCACAGAGCTCACCTTTTTCACTGATGCTTTGACTTTGTCCCTGAGTTCCTTACTTAAGTAGACAGAGTCAGCCTCTCTCTGGATGTTTGCTTATTTAGAGGCTGAAAGGATAAGAGAAGGACAATGGAGTAACATTGAGCCATTGCTGAATTATATGCTGGATCCTTTTCGCTGGTCATTTTACCTAATCCTAACAGTATCTCTATGATTTAGGTTATCCTTTCTCTGTAGATGAGAAGATTGACATCAGAAAGTTGCCTAGTGGACATACTATTGGGATTTGACCTCAAGTCTGCCTACTACCAAATCACCTATAACATGATGCCTCCTAAATCCATTTCTCAGTCTTTGTTTAGCTCTCACAACTGACTTTTTATCCTGAAACACTAAATACAAAGGTCACCAGGAACTACAGTTGCTACTATAGGCCACACAGGCACAACCATGGTTCTAAAGAAGCAGATGTTTGAGACTAGAGAGTGGTTAGTTGTTCTAGATGTACTCTGCTGGGGTGATTATCTATTAATCTACAGAAATTCTCACCTAAGAGAGTGAAGACACATCTTCCAACACAAGTCAAACACACTGAGATAATGACCATCACAAGTTAAATAATACTACTCCCTCAATTTTCAACCGTTCTCTCCCTTCTCCAAAGAGAGCAAAAAGGAAATAAGACATTTTGAAAATTTAATTATAAGATATAGATCTTAGGAATAATGTGTATCATTTGTTCTTATCCATTAATCTAATTGAAAGTCATTAAATAATCTAATTTTTATATTTCAAGAATATTTTTAGTGTGTGTTCATAATCTTTCATAGTGACACACAATAAAATCACATCAGGATGCAGCAGAAAATAGAAAAATTTAAGTAAAGTAAAAAGAATATGAAAAGAAAGTTTAAACTATTAAAACCTAGAGTGTGACTTGTTATCTTTCTGTGGTGGTGTTACTTTTTTAAATCAGATCAATTCTACATGGGGTATATAGGAAATCAGCTGTCAATGAGATATTGAAACAGAGGAGTCTACTATTTAACAAATGAAAGGCTAAGTAATAAAAAAAGGACTAATAATTTAGAGGGTTTTCTTCTGTAGTATCTATCAATTAGAATGCACACTCATATTGATAATTAATAATATCAATGTAATACCTTTAATTGATGTCTTAAAACTTAAATTACATAATAAAATTAATTATTTAATAGAAAAAGGAGACTAACCATGGACATGGTCAAGCAGAAGTCAGATTTTCGGAATATTACATAAGAATAATTCTATTACTGTACACGTGTTCCTTCTAATTCTATGAAACATTCATAACACACTGACTGATAAATACCGTAAGAAATTTAAACATAGTTCCTGTCTAGTAAATTATCTAAGATAATTTATATGAAAAATTATCCTCTTATTTAACTAAAAGTTAGTTGATGTGCCAAAAACAAGAAATTAATGTAGAAGGAATTGCCAAGAGCCTTGAGATGATTGTGTTACAATTATAGAAATACGATCATGAGTCTAAAGTACAAATAGAATTGCACATAATCCAAGTGTTTTCTATTTGAATCCAAGTTTTTAGAAACCAGGTCAACCTTACCTAGTTTTTCTGTTGAATCCAATGAGGCTTATTTCAGCTGAGTCTGTTATTGTTAGTTTTTCATAAGTGAAAAATACGCCATTTACAAACCCCCTCATTCCTGTTTACTCACTCTTAGATGAACTACCCAAATACTGCCAGAGCTACTAAAATTAAGAACTCAAAACCAGAAATTTGTAATCCTAAATTATGAATTCATCGATACCTTTCCCTTTTCACCAGCTTTATTTAGGTATGACAAATATAAAAATTGGGATATATTTAATGTATCCATTTAGATGAGTTGGATATGTGCATACACCTGTTACACCATCATGAAAATCAAGGTAATAAATACATTCATTACCTCCAAAAGATTAAAAAGAATATGAAAAGAAAGTTTAAACTATTAAAACCTAGAGTGTGACTTGTTATCTTTCTGTGGTGGTGTTACTTTTTTAAATCAGATCAATTCTACATGGGGTATATAGGAAATCAGCTGTCAATGAGATATTGAAACAGAGGAGTCTACTATTTAACAAATGAAAGGCTAAGTAATAAAAAAAGGACTAATAATTTAGAGGGTTTTCTTCTGTAGTATCTATCAATTAGAATGCACACTCATATTGATAATTAATAATATCAATGTAATACCTTTAATTGATGTCTTAAAACTTAAATTACATAATAAAATTAATTATTTAATAGAAAAAGGAGACTAACCATGGACATGGTCAAGCAGAAGTCAGATTTTCGGAATATTACATAAGAATAATTCTATTACTGTACACGTGTTCCTTCTAATTCTATGAAACATTCATAACACACTGACTGATAAATACCGTAAGAAATTTAAACATAGTTCCTGTCTAGTAAATTATCTAAGATAATTTATATGAAAAATTATCCTCTTATTTAACTAAAAGTTAGTTGATGTGCCAAAAACAAGAAATTAATGTAGAAGGAATTGCCAAGAGCCTTGAGATGATTGTGTTACAATTATAGAAATACGATCATGAGTCTAAAGTACAAATAGAATTGCACATAATCCAAGTGTTTTCTATTTGAATCCAAGTTTTTAGAAACCAGGTCAACCTTACCTAGTTTTTCTGTTGAATCCAATGAGGCTTATTTCAGCTGAGTCTGTTATTGTTAGTTTTTCATAAGTGAAAAATACGCCATTTACAAACCCCCTCATTCCTGTTTACTCACTCTTAGATGAACTACCCAAATACTGCCAGAGCTACTAAAATTAAGAACTCAAAACCAGAAATTTGTAATCCTAAATTATGAATTCATCGATACCTTTCCCTTTTCACCAGCTTTATTTAGGTATGACAAATATAAAAATTGGGATATATTTAATGTATCCATTTAGATGAGTTGGATATGTGCATACACCTGTTACACCATCATGAAAATCAAGGTAATAAATACATTCATTACCTCCAAAAGATTAAAAAACCTAATATGAGGTCTACTCTTTTGAGTCTTAGAATGTACAACATTATGTGGTTAATAGGCAGTGTTTCATAGCAGACCTCTAGAACTTATTCATCTTGTATAATTGATTCCATGCCCAAAAAGTCTCTACTACCCCTCCATCCACCCCTTGACCACCATTGTTCTACTCTCTGTTTCTATGAGCTTGATTATTTTACAAACTTTGCACAAGTGAAATGAAACCTAGACAGCATGTTAAAAAGCACAGACATTACTTTGCTGACAAAGTCTGTATAGTCAAAGCTATGGTTTGACTATATGTAACAGACAAGTTCTTCCTGTTGTTGGGTTGGAGCAGTGCTGGGAGCAAGTTCATTGTCAAACTTTTAGACTAAGGCTTTTCTTGGAACTTTGTTTCTGTCCACAGATACATAGTGAAGTTGAAGGGGACAAAAGAGAGAGAATGTCTCTACAAAACAAAATGAGAGTTTGGTGGCAAGGTACAATCTAGAATTAAAGAATTTTGCTTAATTCTGCAAATAAATCTTATCACTGGGTCAAAACATTGGTTTTCCAGGTTGCTTCCACATTTTAATGAATTAAATATCTCTTTGAAATCCTAAGACCAGTTTTCTTGGATAAATGTCTAGGAGTGTGATTGCTAGATCATGTGGTCATTTCATTTAATTTTTAAGTAACTCTGTACTGTATTACATCCTCACCTCAGGATATGGTTTGTTAAATCTCTTCAATTTATTGCACCAGTTTTTCAACCTTTAAACCTCCCCCGTTTTTCTGTTGAATCCAATGAGGCTTATTTCAGCTGAGTCTGTTATTGTTAGTTTTCATAAGTGAAAATATGCCATTTACAAACCCCCTCATTCCTGTTTACTCACTCTTAGATGAACTACCCAAATACTGCCAGAGCTACTAAAATTAAGAACTCAAAACCAGAAATTTGTAATCCTAAATTATGAATTCATCGATACCTTTCCCTTTTCACCAGCTTTATTTAGGTATGACAAATATAAAAATTGGGATATATTTAATGTATCCATTTAGATGAGTTGGATATGTGCATACACCTGTTACACCATCATGAAAATCAAGGTAATAAATACATTCATTACCTCCAAAAGATTAAAAAACCTAATATGAGGTCTACTCTTTTGAGTCTTAGAATGTACAACATTATGTGGTTAATAGGCAGTGTTTCATAGCAGACCTCTAGAACTTATTCATCTTGTATAATTGATTCCATGCCCAAAAAGTCTCTACTACCCCTCCATCCACCCCTTGACCACCATTGTTCTACTCTCTGTTTCTATGAGCTTGATTATTTTACAAACTTTGCACAAGTGAAATGAAACCTAGACAGCATGTTAAAAAGCACAGACATTACTTTGCTGACAAAGTCTGTATAGTCAAAGCTATGGTTTGACTATATGTAACAGACAAGTTCTTCCTGTTGTTGGGTTGGAGCAGTGCTGGGAGCAAGTTCATTGTCAAACTTTTAGACTAAGGCTTTTCTTGGAACTTTGTTTCTGTCCACAGATACATAGTGAAGTTGAAGGGGACAAAAGAGAGAGAATGTCTCTACAAAACAAAATGAGAGTTTGGTGGCAAGGTACAATCTAGAATTAAAGAATTTTGCTTAATTCTGCAAATAAATCTTATCACTGGGTCAAAACATTGGTTTTCCAGGTTGCTTCCACATTTTAATGAATTAAATATCTCTTTGAAATCCTAAGACCAGTTTTCTTGGATAAATGTCTAGGAGTGTGATTGCTAGATCATGTGGTCATTTCATTTTTAATTTTTTTTAAGTAACTTCTGTACTGTATTACATCCTCACCTCAGGATATGAGATTTCCGATTTCTCCATATCATTAACAACCTTTGTTATCTTTTGTTTTCTGAGCTTTTTCAAAAACTATTTTTTGAGGTATAGTTGATTTACCATGTTGTGTTAGGCTCTACTGTACAGCAAAGTGATATGTATGTATCTATGTATATAGGTATATAGATATATTCTTTTTCATTATTGTTTATTACAGAATATTGAATATAGTTCTGTGTGCTACACAGTAGCATCTTGTTGTTTATCTGTTTTTGTATAATAGTTTGTATCTGCTAATCCAAAACTCTCCCCACTCCATTTCCCCTTTGGTAACCATAAATTTGTTTTTTATGACTATGAGTCTGTTTCTGCTTTGTGTAGCCACTATGGAAAACAGTATGGAGGTTTCTTAAAAACTAAAAATAGAATAACTATATGAAGCAAACACCCAACTCCTGGACATATATCTAGAGAAACTCTGGAGAAACTCTGATTCAAAAAGATACATGCACCCCAAAGCTCACAGTAGCATCATTTACAGCAGTTGAGATATGAAAGCAACCCAAGTTTCCATTGACAGATGAAGTGGTAAGGAAGATGTGAAACACACACACACACATAGACAAACAGTGGAATGCTACTCAGTCATCAAACCAGAAATAATGTGATTTGCAGTAACATGGATAAACCTAGGAGGGGTATTAAATCAGATAGAGAAAGACAAATATCATAACATCACACGTGGAATTTTAAATATGATACAAATTAGCTTATCTTTTTTGATAATAAGTATAAAGCAATATCTCACTGTGGTTTTGATTTGCTCCTCTTTGAATGTTAGTGATATTCAACAACAAACTGCAACTGCAAGAAAAAAAACACAATACTGAGAGTTTGGTGGCAAGGTACAATCTAGAATTAAAGAATTTTGCTTAATTCTGCAAATAAATCTTATCACTGGGTCAAAACATTGGTTTTCCAGGTTGCTTCCACATTTTAATGAATTAAATATCTCTTTGAAATCCTAAGACCAGTTTTCTTGGATAAATGTCTAGGAGTGTGATTGCTAGATCATGTGGTCATTTCATTTTTAATTTTTTTTAAGTAACTTCTGTACTGTATTACATCCTCACCTCAGGATATGAGATTTCCGATTTCTCCATATCATTAACAACCTTTGTTATCTTTTGTTTTCTGAGCTTTTTCAAAAACTATTTTTTGAGGTATAGTTGATTTACCATGTTGTGTTAGGCTCTACTGTACAGCAAAGTGATATGTATGTATCTATGTATATAGGTATATAGATATATTCTTTTTCATTATTGTTTATTACAGAATATTGAATATAGTTCTGTGTGCTACACAGTAGCATCTTGTTGTTTATCTGTTTTTGTATAATAGTTTGTATCTGCTAATCCAAAACTCTCCCCACTCCATTTCCCCTTTGGTAACCATAAATTTGTTTTTTATGACTATGAGTCTGTTTCTGCTTTGTGTAGCCACTATGGAAAACAGTATGGAGGTTTCTTAAAAACTAAAAATAGAATAACTATATGAAGCAAACACCCAACTCCTGGACATATATCTAGAGAAACTCTGGAGAAACTCTGATTCAAAAAGATACATGCACCCCAAAGCTCACAGTAGCATCATTTACAGCAGTTGAGATATGAAAGCAACCCAAGTTTCCATTGACAGATGAAGTGGTAAGGAAGATGTGAAACACACACACACACATAGACAAACAGTGGAATGCTACTCAGTCATAAAAACAATGAAATAATGTGATTTGCAGTAACATGGATAAACCTAGGAGGGGTATTAAATCAGATAGAGAAAGACAAATATCATAACATCACACGTGGAATTTTAAATATGATACAAATTAGCTTATCTTTTTTGATAATAAGTATAAAGCAATATCTCACTGTGGTTTTGATTTGCTCCTCTTTGAATGTTAGTGATATTTAGCAACAACAAACTGCAACTGCAAGATAAACACATAAAGTACCTTCTGTGACCATAAGATATCACAAAGATACTCTGGTCGATTTTTAAATGCCAGCTTCCTTAACTAGTATAAGAGAAATGCCTCTTTTTCATAATTCACACAATCATGTTCCCTTGGATATGAAACAAAACTCAACCATTATACTATCTCTTTGGTACTGAGATAAAAAAAATGTGGGGTGTCCCTGTAACTGATCCCTGAAAAGCAAGAGTCCAAATGTTTGACTTGATACAAAAAAGGAAAAATAAAGACGTATTGTAGCAAAGAGAGAATGAACTGTGAGTAGCTCTCCAATTCATAGTTAAACTATTTAAAATATATGTTGTTAAGATTCAGCCAATTGCTCCTTTCAACTGCAAAATGCTTTGAGGACAATGGTAAAATGAAGTAAGTAAAATTTACATAAGTAAAATGCCTATTATATTCTCAGAGAAAGACTGATACACATGAAGCAGAAAATCTAGGAGAGATTGTGATTCTGTGCTGAAATATTTAGCACAAACTATAAATCTTTAGTGGAGAAGGAAACTTAAAACCCACTCCAGCATTTTTGCCAGGATCCCTCCATGGACAGAGCAGTCAGATGGCATATGGTCTATGCAGTTGCAAAGAGTCAGACACAACTGAGCAACTTTGAGAGAGAAAGAGATAAATCTTTAGGAGTTCAAAACAGGAAGAGTTAATGCAGCACAATATGACTTTCCAAGACATCAGTGGCTTGAATTCTGAGTTTTAAAGGATGATTAGAGTTTGCAAAGGAAAAGAGTCAAGGAAGTTTTCATTTATCTTCTGGATGAAAAAGAGTTTACAGGAGAAAAAGGAAGAAGGTAACTAAATTCTTCAGACATATAATGCCTTGGTTTTTGGTTTTCTTATTTATATAAAAAAGAATAATTTTATAAAGTTGTGAAATTTTAAGGCAATATTAAGGCAATATTATATAGTCATGATTGAGGCATTCAAGCCTAGGAACTTAGTAAAATGAGTGGCTTAACAGGAGATTTTCAATTAAGAACCAACTTAATATGAGCACCCAGTATAAACTAGTTGTCACACTTGAAAAAAATAGGTTTTCTGTTAGGAGGCTGAATTTTTTGCTACTAGAAGTGGCAGAAGCCCTATGTTTACTTATTAGACTGGTGTGTGAAGCAATGTCAGTGTTGCAAGATAAACACATAAAGTACCTTCTGTGACCATAAGATATCACAAAGATACTCTGGTCGATTTTTAAATGCCAGCTTCCTTAACTAGTATAAGAGAAATGCCTCTTTTTCATAATTCACACAATCATGTTCCCTTGGATATGAAACAAAACTCAACCATTATACTATCTCTTTGGTACTGAGATAAAAAAAATGTGGGGTGTCCCTGTAACTGATCCCTGAAAAGCAAGAGTCCAAATGTTTGACTTGATACAAAAAAGGAAAAATAAAGACGTATTGTAGCAAAGAGAGAATGAACTGTGAGTAGCTCTCCAATTCATAGTTAAACTATTTAAAATATATGTTGTTAAGATTCAGCCAATTGCTCCTTTCAACTGCAAAATGCTTTGAGGACAATGGTAAAATGAAGTAAGTAAAATTTACATAAGTAAAATGCCTATTATATTCTCAGAGAAAGACTGATACACATGAAGCAGAAAATCTAGGAGAGATTGTGATTCTGTGCTGAAATATTTAGCACAAACTATCAAAGTTTAGGGGAGCAGAAAACTTAAAAACCACTCCAGCTTTTTTGCCAGGATCCCTCCATGGACAGAGCAGTCAGATGGCATATGGTCTATGCAGTTGCAAAGAGTCAGACACAACTGAGCAACTTTGAGAGAGAAAGAGATAAATCTTTAGGAGTTCAAAACAGGAAGAGTTAATGCAGCACAATATGACTTTCCAAGACATCAGTGGCTTGAATTCTGAGTTTTAAAGGATGATTAGAGTTTGCAAAGGAAAAGAGTCAAGGAAGTTTTCATTTATCTTCTGGATGAAAAAGAGTTTACAGGAGAAAAAGGAAGAAGGTAACTAAATTCTTCAGACATATAATGCCTTGGTTTTTGGTTTTCTTATTTATATAAAAAAGAATAATTTTATAAAGTTGTGAAATTTTAAGGCAATATTAAGGCAATATTATATAGTCATGATTGAGGCATTCAAGCCTAGGAACTTAGTAAAATGAGTGGCTTAACAGGAGATTTTCAATTAAGAACCAACTTAATATGAGCACCCAGTATAAACTAGTTGTCACACTTGAAAAAAATAGGTTTTCTGTTAGGAGGCTGAATTTTTTGCTACTAGAAGTGGCAGAAGCCCTATGTTTACTTATTAGACTGGTGTGTGAAGCAATGTCAGTGTTGAGAGGAGGTTGGATTGATTGATTTCTACCAGTGTTTTCTTAATCTTACATTCTTCAAGTTAGTATAGCTCTAGTGTGGCTCAGTCTGATGTTTCCTGAGAATAGGTCCTATCACAAGCTCTGAAATATAATGCACAAAAAAATGATTTTTATGACAAACTGCCTCAGAAACTTACAGTATTTTCTTTGTTGAATAGTTGGTGTTGGGGGGGTGCGTGGGAGGGAGAGGAATAAATAAAAAATATTTACTTTTTTAAATGGAGTTGGTTTTACATTTTTAGAGGGAAATGGTTCAATTCTATCTCATGCAATGACGAAAATTATCCCTCTACCTTTTATCCAGGTTTATTTTCATAATGCTGAAAATGTTTTTCTAGGTTCCTTTTAGAGACAACTAGTTTTTTCAAAAAAATCATGATGTCGGGCTTCCCTGGTGGTCCAGTGGGTAAGGACACCGCCTTGCAGTGCAAGGGGCGCCGGTTCGATCCCTGGCCTGGGAAGATCCCACGTGCCGTGGAGCAGCTGGAATGATGTGTCCAATTACCGAGCCGGAGCTCTGGAGCGCATGCGCCCAGAGCCAGTGCTCTGTGACAACAGAGGCCACCCCGATGGGAGGCCCACACGGGCCAAAGAACAAAGATGGATGGAAATGGATAAATGAAAGACCAATAGAAGTGGCCTGCCTGCTCCCCTCCCTCCCCACACCACTCCCCTCAAATAAATAAATAAATAAATCTTAAAAAAAAAAAAATCGTGATGTCATTACAAATGTCTGAAAATGAAGAAAAGGTGTTCTCAACTATGTGCAATAATTAAATAACCTACTCACAAATTGAATTAATGAATACATTTACATGGATTCTTATTGAAAAACCTGGGGCATCGAACACTGTATCTATCTTAAGGAACATAGCCTATAGTTTCCTCGTTGTATATGACACCCATATAAAATAGTTACAGCCCAGTTTCCAAAAAGAATATAACTTTAGTTATAATTCCAGAATTCCATGTCAGTAAGAGATTCATTGAGAATGTGTCTAATCTGGATTACCATATTCAACAGAATATTTATACAAATAGAAGAAACTGGAGCTAGGAGATATGAAGACAATTCAACTGTTCCTTTTTTATTTAAAAAAGAGAGGAATTTTCTAATAAAAATTTGTTATGTTCTACTATGGCAGTGAAGGGATTAATGACAATCATGCATCATGGAAAAAACCTTAAGCAAAGTTAATTTGAAATATGTATGAAAAGAATGCTCTAGGTTAGAGGTCTACGAACTTTTTTCTTCACAGGGGCCAGATGGTAAATATTTCAGGCTCTGTGGGCCATATGGTCTCTGTTGCAACTACTGAATTCAGCCATTGCTAACTGTAGAAAATACATAGATGATTGGGAGGAGCAATGTTATAATAAAGTCTTCCTTACAAAAGCAGGTAGAGGATCAGATGAATTTGGCCCACAGGCATTAGTTTACCTTAGTTCATCTGTTCTAGGTGAGCAGTTAAACATATTTCTTATACAAAATAATGGAGCCTAGTGTCATTAAAGCAGTAGCTTCCTGCCAAATCCCTGAGGGTTTAGTTGGGAAGAAAGGTGTTTTCTTCAGTTACTTGCACACCAAGGCTCAAGGGGCTCTCTGCCATAAGGCTGACTCCTTTTTTAGAAGAAAATGCTTGACTAAGTCTGCAGAAACCTCTTTAGAAACTTGACTCTCACAATTAGAAAACATGGAGGAAGTAAAACACAGCTGCATAGGGCACTGTGGACTGGGAATCAATGGAATTGCAGGTTATTTTCTGTAAAGGCAATAGATCTTAATTTAGTTCTGTTCTCTTCTCCTATCTTTATGCTGTACCCTCATCTTTATCCGATAATGGCATATATTGAGGACAACATTGCTGCTTTATCAAAATTCCATGATAGGTATATTTTATTTGGGGAGGTTGATTTGGTTTCATAATTTGAATGTTTTATGATGTCTAAAAAGTCTTTAAAACGCCCTTATCCTAGGTACTGTGTTATGAGAATCTATACTCTCTCTCTCAATGCCTCCTAAACACAGAACCACAGGCTACAAGGAACTTAGGAAAAGCTTTCGCAATCTAAAGAGGGCGAAATTTTATTTGAACCAAAAATAAGATCCTGTTGAATAGAATATATTTACCAGAATAAAGGAGAAACTTTCTCTCATCTCTGGGCAAGACAAAACATCTTGATACATTTCCATCTGTAATTTGAAATGACTCTTATTTCATTTTAGGAATATTTTGACCAAATTTCTGCTATTGACATAAAGGTCATTTCCCATTATATACTAAACCAAATAATGTTATGATGAACATTTTTAGACAACTTTTGAATGCCAAAGAGAATTCCTAGAAGTAGAATGCATCAGACTTTGGATGAAAACAGATATTTTTGTTTTAATCTTGCCATTTTTATACAATGATTGTAATTCAACATTTTTTAAAGCACTATTGAATTCAGAGTCTAAACTGTATATGTTTATTTTCCATTTGCATTGCTTTGTTTGAAGACTTATTCTTCCAACCAATATTTGTCATTGTTCTAGGTGAGCAGTTAAACATATTTCTTATACAAAATAATGGAGCCTAGTGTCATTAAAGCAGTAGCTTCCTGCCAAATCCCTGAGGGCTTTATTAAGAAGAAAGGTGTTTTCTTCAGTTACTTGCACACCAAGGCTCAAGGGGCTCTCTGCCATAAGGCTGACTCCTTTTTTAGAAGAAAATGCTTGACTAAGTCTGCAGAAACCTCTTTAGAAACTTGACTCTCACAATTAGAAAACATGGAGGAAGTAAAACACAGCTGCATAGGGCACTGTGGACTGGGAATCAATGGAATTGCAGGTTATTTTCTGTAAAGGCAATAGATCTTAATTTAGTTCTGTTCTCTTCTCCTATCTTTATGCTGTACCCTCATCTTTATCCGATAATGGCATATATTGAGGACAACATTGCTGCTTTATCAAAATTCCATGATAGGTATATTTTATTTGGGGAGGTTGATTTGGTTTCATAATTTGAATGTTTTATGATGTCTAAAAAGTCTTTAAAACGCCCTTATCCTAGGTACTGTGTTATGAGAATCTATACTCTCTCCCCAATGCCTCCTAAACACAGAACCACAGGCTACAAGGAACTTAGGAAAAGCTTTCGCAATCTAAAGAGGGCGAAATTTTATTTGAACCAAAAATAAGATCCTGTTGAATAGAATATATTTACCAGAATAAAGGAGAAACTTTCTCTCATCTCTGGGCAAGACAAAACATCTTGATACATTTCCATCTGTAATTTGAAATGACTCTTATTTCATTTTAGGAATATTTTGACCAAATTTCTGCTATTGACATAAAGGTCATTTCCCATTATATACTAAACCAAATAATGTTATGATGAACATTTTTAGACAACTTTTGAATGCCAAAGAGAATTCCTAGAAGTAGAATGCATCAGACTTTGGATGAAAACAGATATTTTTGTTTTAATCTTGCCATTTTTATACAATGATTGTAATTCAACATTTTTTAAAGCACTATTGAATTCAGAGTCTAAACTGTATATGTTTATTTTCCATTTGCATTGCTTTGTTTGAAGACTTATTCTTCCAACCAATATTTGTCATTGTCCACTTATGCTAAAAACATCAAAGGATCCTGGACAAGACAGGTTTTCTCTTCCTCTAGGAGTCTAACTTTTAGTGTGTCTATCTTTCAATTGATCACTGAATCTTTACTGAGGGCCTTTAAAGCATTGGTATATAGCAATGTATAAGACAGAAAAGGTCTTAGTTCTGAGACAGTTAGAGAAAGATACTAAACAGAGGGAGTTACTATGTATTGCAGATATTAATTTTATGAAGAAATAAGAGTAATATGGTAGAGCATAAGCAGAGGTAGTAAGGTTTGGAAGGGGAAGCCTGCTTTATGTAGTGGGGTCTGATGTGTCAGCTTTTGAGACTTGAATGATTAAAGGAGTCATGTTAAAAATCTAACTGGAGGATTATCCAACCTGATGAAGAAAAAATTACAAAAGGTTCTGAGATAGGAGAGATTTTCTGTCCAGGACAGTTAGAAACACAACCAATGAGTCTAGAGTAAGGAAACAAGGTACTGGGCAGAGCGTTAAAAAAAAAATCTAAAAATCACAGCGTTAAGTGGCCAGATCATGCTGGATCATATAGGCCAACTTAAGAAGTTGGATTTTTATTTTAAATATAATAGGAAACCTACTGGACAATTCTGAATAGAGAAATGTTAAGAAGAAGGCTGACAAATCATTAGAAAAATGGAGCAAAATGATTAGAAGCTTTGATGAAGTAGCATATTTGGTGGACAAAATAAATATAGAAATAACTCTGCTCTCAATGTTTTGGGGGGTCATATATTTACAGGGTGTCCATGGAATGATTACTTGCAGTGAAGTCAAGTTAGAATTCATAGCATTTGAGGAGGTCAAAGAACTGTGATGGTACACACAAAGTGATATTAAAGTGAGAGATGATATAAGGCCTCAGAAGTGAGAAAGGATGAGAGGAAGGTATAAGTGATATGATAACAACAGATGATAATAAAAAATGATAACTGACAGAATGTGCCATAGGTAATCAGCAGAAGGGTTCCTTAAATGATGATGAAGACAGACCAGTGACCAACTGGAATATAAAATGTGAACTAGGAGAATACCACCTTACATGGTATATCTATACTATGTGGCTGTTCGTGGAGCAGGAAGCTTCAGTTTGATATGGCCAAAGGGGTCATGTATTCTGGGAACCAGCACATTTTATTTATAGCAAGAAGCAGTGGTGTGCTCTGTGATGAGCCTGAAAATGAAGGAACACTGTTTCCTAGGAACAGAGGATAAGAAATTTGGTTAAATTATAGCAATGTATAAGACAGAAAAGGTCTTAGTTCTGAGACAGTTAGAGAAAGATACTAAACAGAGGGAGTTACTATGTATTGCAGATATTAATTTTATGAAGAAATAAGAGTAATATGGTAGAGCATAAGCAGAGGTAGTAAGGTTTGGAAGGGGAAGCCTGCTTTATGTAGTGGGGTCTGATGTGTCAGCTTTTGAGACTTGAATGATTAAAGGAGTCATGTTAAAAATCTAACTGGAGGATTATCCAACCTGATGAAGAAAAAATTACAAAAGGTTCTGAGATAGGAGAGATTTTCTGTCCAGGACAGTTAGAAACACAACCAATGAGTCTAGAGTAAGGAAACAAGGTACTGGGCAGAGCGTTAAAAAAAAAATCTAAAAATCACAGCGTTAAGTGGCCAGATCATGCTGGATCATATAGGCCAACTTAAGAAGTTGGATTTTTATTTTAAATATAATAGGAAACCTACTGGACAATTCTGAATAGAGAAATGTTAAGAAGAAGGCTGACAAATCATTAGAAAAATGGAGCAAAATGATTAGAAGCTTTGATGAAGTAGCATATTTGGTGGACAAAATAAATATAGAAATAACTCTGCTCTCAATGTTTTGGGGGGTCATATATTTACAGGGTGTCCATGGAATGATTACTTGCAGTGAAGTCAAGTTAGAATTCATAGCATTTGAGGAGGTCAAAGAACTGTGATGGTACACACAAAGTGATATTAAAGTGAGAGATGATATAAGGCCTCAGAAGTGAGAAAGGATGAGAGGAAGGTATAAGTGATATGATAACAACAGATGATAATAAAAAATGATAACTGACAGAATGTGCCATAGGTAATCAGCAGAAGGGTTCCTTAAATGATGATGAAGACAGACCAGTGACCAACTGGAATATAAAATGTGAACTAGGAGAATACCACCTTACGTGGTATATCTATACTATGTGGCTGTTCGTGGAGCAGGAAGCTTCAGTTTGATATGGCCAAAGGGGTCATGTATTCTGGGAACCAGCACATTTTATTTATAGCAAGAAGCAGTGGTGTGCTCTGTGATGAGCCTGAAAAATGAAGGGAACACTGTTTCCTAGGAACAGAGGTACCTGAGGCACTTTCAGAGGGATGAATGAGAAGTACAGGAGGAGGTTCAGTCTGTGTAAAAGAATGTGTGTATGAATGGGATAGAATCATCTTTGATCAGGGCTCCCAACAGAAGTTTTTATTAAAACCTTCACATCAAGCATAAAAATAAAATTATCTCAGGACTTTTATCTCATGGTGAAAACACCACAGTTCTTAGTCCCAAAAGGACTTGGGCTTTTCTGCATGTGTTATTTATTTATTAAAAACCACTGAAGCTTTTGCCAGGCTCAGCTGGGTGCTAAAACTATAAACAAATGGATAGTTGATCCTTTTCCTCAAGAGGCTTACTGTCTAGTAGAAAGAGGCAGAATACATTTTCTAAAGATGTATACAAAGCAACTATGATAAGTATGTATAAATTCATAAAATATTAGCCACCTTTGTTTGCCCTAAAATCCAAAGTTGTCATTTTTAATATTTCAGAAACTTCACAAAAATTGTTGCTAAGTAGTGCAGAGTTCTAGGCTGAAATTCACACTGGGTATGGCATATAGAGGTAGGTATGTATGAAAGGGTATAAGGTATGAATGAAGTAGGTATGTATGAAAGGGTATAAGTAAAGGACCTTTGTATAATGAGACTCTTCTGCAATAAATCTTAAGTATACCTGTATCAGGGTCCAAGTTCTTCTGCTCAGTCCTGCTCCTTACAATGCAAATGTCCCACTATATTATTTAAGGATGGTTCAGTCCCTATTCAGAGCAGACTGAGTAAGGTTGTTTGCTTAAAATGTACACTGGACGTGTCAGAAGTAGTCAGATTTTGTCTTGCACTTATTTTATGACAGATCTAGGCCATAGACATGAAGCTTGGCAAGTGCCTTATAAATTATAGCTATGCTGAAGCCTACAGCGATGACTCCTAACTTGAGCCCATCTTCCAAAGACTCTTGCAAAAATAAATATGAGAGAATTATCTAACACAGGAAAGGATAAGCAATTCCTCCAGAAACCTACATGCCAAACATTCAATAAGAGTCTTAGATTTTTATTAATCTGTTTTTTTCCCAACAAACCTAAAACTGTCACTATTAATAGAAACCTATGTAATATTATTTAATGCTTTTCTTTAAAGTTTAACTAGCCCTAACTAATTCTAAAGTCCTGGCATAGGTTTTACCCAACAAATATCTCACCCCAAAGAGATGTGAGTAATGTCACTGTTCACTTCATTTTGGGTATTAATTTAGTAATCTTCAGATTTTAAGTGGAAATTTTCTGCATTATCTGTATTCTACTTTGTAAGAGGACAGGAAGAAAAAGGCCATCGTTACTTAGAAGTAGTTTATCTCTTCACTACCTAATTTAGAATAATTTTTCAGTATTATTAAGAGACACTTAGATGTTTGTTTATAATGGCAATATAGGTCCCAGGAGAAATCTAATATTCAAGCTATAAAAAAATTTATAATAAATCAAGGAAAGAGTTTTTCACCTCAGATAATATGATACCCGAGCCTGTGTGTTTCAGTAGTAGATTAAACTTTCACTATTATATAAATGTTTATGCAAACTCATGGCATCATTTTTTTTTTTTTTTTTGGCCACTTCTATTGGTCTTTCATTTATTTATCTTTGTTCTTTGGCCATTGCAGTGGCCTCTCTCATTGCAGAGCACCGGTTCTGGGAACATGTGCTCAAGAGCTCCAGCTCGGTAGTTGGACACATCGGCCCAGCCGCTCCACAGCATGTGGGATCCTCCCAGGCCAGGGATCAAATCAGCACCCCTTGCACTGCAAGGCAGTGTCCTTACCCACTGGACCAGCAGGGAAACCCCATCATTTAGTTTTGACCATTTGTCATAAAAATACAGTAAGTTCAAAAAATTCACAAAGAATATTTATTATCTATTTTTTAAATTACCAAAATTTTCTTCACTTTTGGGTAACTAATTGTAATGGAATTATTATGTTTGCTTAGCACTAAGACATCTGCAAGCTTGGCAAGTGCCTTATAAATTATAGCTATGCTGAAGCCTACAGCGATGACTCCTAACTTGAGCCCATCTTCCAAAGACTCTTGCAAAAATAAATATGAGAGAATTATCTAACACAGGAAAGGATAAGCAATTCCTCCAGAAACCTACATGCCAAACATTCAATAAGAGTCTTAGATTTTTATTAATCTGTTTTTTTCCCAACAAACCTAAAACTGTCACTATTAATAGAAACCTATGTAATATTATTTAATGCTTTTCTTTAAAGTTTAACTAGCCCTAACTAATTCTAAAGTCCTGGCATAGGTTTTACCCAACAAATATCTCACCCCAAAGAGATGTGAGTAATGTCACTGTTCACTTCATTTTGGGTATTAATTTAGTAATCTTCAGATTTTAAGTGGAAATTTTCTGCATTATCTGTATTCTACTTTGTAAGAGGACAGGAAGAAAAAGGCCATCGTTACTTAGAAGTAGTTTATCTCTTCACTACCTAATTTAGAATAATTTTTCAGTATTATTAAGAGACACTTAGATGTTTGTTTATAATGGCAATATAGGTCCCAGGAGAAATCTAATATTCAAGCTATAAAAAAATTTATAATAAATCAAGGAAAGAGTTTTTCACCTCAGATAATATGATACCCGAGCCTGTGTGTTTCAGTAGTAGATTAAACTTTCACTATTATATAAATGTTTATGCAAACTCATGGCATCATTTTTTTTTTTTTTTTTTGGCCACTTCTATTGGTCTTTCATTTATTTATCTTTGTTCTTTGGCCATTGCAGTGGCCTCTCTCATTGCAGAGCACCGGTTCTGGGAACATGTGCTCAAGAGCTCCAGCTCGGTAGTTGGACACATCGGCCCAGCCGCTCCACAGCATGTGGGATCCTCCCAGGCCAGGGATCAAATCAGCACCCCTTGCACTGCAAGGCAGTGTCCTTACCCACTGGACCAGCAGGGAAACCCCATCATTTAGTTTTGACCATTTGTCATAAAAATACAGTAAGTTCAAAAAATTCACAAAGAATATTTATTATCTATTTTTTAAATTACCAAAATTTTCTTCACTTTTGGGTAACTAATTGTAATGGAATTATTATAGATTCCTAGTGGTTTCTATGGGCAAATTAGAAGTTTTTCAATTATTTAGCTCCAAAATTCCATGGTAAAAAAGTGTGTTTCAGTCAATATAAACTATATAAAATATGGTTCTTAAGGTACAGCTGATTAGAGTGTATATAGACAAATAGGAAATAATGGAAATAGTTCTAATTGACCAGTCTTGTGAGGCCTGTATTCAGGCACAGCCGTTTTCTCATAATAGTGGCTTTTCCTTCTGTAGGGGAAGACTCAGTATTATACAGATGTTAGTAGGCTCCAAATTAGTCTACAGATTCTTTGTACTTAACAAAATGCTAAGTACTTTTCAAGGCTTGAAACATTGTACATTCACCAGCATTCACAGATATATTCACAACAGGTATGCACATAAAGAAAAACAATAATAAAGGTGATATTTCATATCAGTGGCTTCAGAGAATTAGTAAATATGACTCTGCTCAAATATATATATATAAATATATATATATATATATATATATATATGTTTCTGTACTAAACACCCACCCAGATTTATCCAAGTTGGAAATATGATACCTGTAGATTTTATTAGCTTTATTCCCTTACAACTCAGTCAGTAAAGAATCTGCTGCAATGCAGGAGACCTGGCTTCGATTTCTGGGTCAGGAAAATTCCCTAGAGAAGGAAATGTCAGCCCACTCCAGTATTCTTGCCTGGAGAGTCCCATGGACAGAGTAGCCTGGCAAACTACAGTTCATGGAGTCACAAGAATCAGGTATGACTAAGTGACCAAACCATCAAACCACCACCAGAAAGCCAACAAATAACACTTCCACTTCTAGAATTTTATCTCATATGACCTGGAGAGACTTAAATACAAGTAGTTATTTTCACATCAAAGAAGCAAGCTTGTGAGATCCTTTTTCTATGAGATCTGCCTGCTTGTCCCCACTTCTCTGTACTGGTTGGAATAAACGCTCTCTCCTGCTCCAGATGCCTTGAGTCTTTGGATGAACCCTAAGCTATGTATGCCCGTGCTTAAGCTTATTAAGGCTCAGCAAAGAAACACAGAGCTATAAACAATGATTTCTGAAGCTGTCACAGGACAGAGAGATACTCAAATTCCAAACAGACAGAAGAGAGGAACTTTGTTGAGTAACCAAGGATTTGTTAGAGACCTGGGAAGACCACACTGTAGGAAATGGGCCAAGGTAGTGTTAGGTGTTCCAGCTATTCTATATGCACTCTAACAAAGGTTAAAATCTTCAAAACAAGAAAGCTGATCCAAGAGTAATTTAAAGTATTGTAAAACTAAACAAAATGCCCAAAATCTTTAAAGAAAAACAACCAAACTCAGGCATTAGACAATTTGATATTTATAATATCCAGCATCCAGTAGAACAGTGACTGACTAGCCAGGGTGGTCCCCTGATGGCTCAGCAGGTAAAGAACTCATCGGCAACAAAGAAGACACAAGAGATGTAGGTTCAGTCCTTGGGTTGAGAAAATCCCATGGAGGAGGAAAATAGCAACTCATTTCAATATTCTTGTCTGAAAAATTCCATGGACAGACGAGCCTGCCAAAGTACCAAGTGTCCCAAAGGATCAGGCACAACTGAGCAACTAGCATGCATGCAGACAAGCCCAAAAGTAGGAATATGTGATCAGTAACTAGGAGAAGACACATTAGAAGCAGACTCAGAAATGACAAAGGCAGTAGAATTAACTGAACAGGACTTAGAAGCAAAATATATTTATAAAATCAAATGAAATTTTCAGAGACGAAAAGTATCTGAAAAAAAATTAGTGAATGGATATAATAGCAGATGAGACACTGTAGAAAAAATATAAAAGATCATCCAAACTTAAACAGAGAAAAAAATGTTGAAAAAGTAAACAGGGCTTGAATGGCATATAGAACAATGTCCAACAGTCTAAAATTCATATATTAATAGTTCGAATTTCAAACGGAGAAGAGGGAGAGACAATGGTGAAAATATTTGAAGAAATAATAAAAAGTTTGCAAGCAGAAGATTTGATTTCTACTACCTTTTTGGAATTCATGCAAATCAGAAGAAAATATAATAGATTTATAATGCTGAAAAAGCAAAAATATCCAGAATTGTGAACCTAACCGCTAGCTTTTAAGCGCTCAGCAAAGAAACACAGAGCTATAAACAATGATTTCTGAAGCTGTCACAGGACAGAGATACTCAAATTCCAAACAGACAGAAGAGAGGAACTTTGTTGAGTAACCAAGGATTTGTTAGAGACCTGGGAAGACCACACTGTAGGAAATGGGCCAAGGTAGTGTTAGGTGTTCCAGCTATTCTATATGCACTCTAACAAAGGTTAAAATCTTCAAAACAAGAAAGCTGATCCAAGAGTAATTTAAAGTATTGTAAAACTAAACAAAATGCCCAAAATCTTTAAAGAAAAACAACCAAACTCAGGCATTAGACAATTTGATATTTATAATATCCAGCATCCAGTAGAACAGTGACTGACTAGCCAGGGTGGTCCCCTGATGGCTCAGCAGGTAAAGAACTCATCGGCAACAAAGAAGACACAAGAGATGTAGGTTCAGTCCTTGGGTTGAGAAAATCCCATGGAGGAGGAAAATAGCAACTCATTTCAATATTCTTGTCTGAAAAATTCCATGGACAGACGAGCCTGCCAAAGTACCAAGTGTCCCAAAGGATCAGGCACAACTGAGCAACTAGCATGCATGCAGACAAGCCCAAAAGTAGGAATATGTGATCAGTAACTAGGAGAAGACACATTAGAAGCAGACTCAGAAATGACAAAGGCAGTAGAATTAACTGAACAGGACTTAGAAGCAAAATATATTTATAAAATCAAATGAAATTTTCAGAGACGAAAAGTATCTGAAAAAAAATTAGTGAATGGATATAATAGCAGATGAGACACTGTAGAAAAAATATAAAAGATCATCCAAACTTAAACAGAGAAAAAAATGTTGAAAAAGTAAACAGGGCTTGAATGGCATATAGAACAATGTCCAACAGTCTAAAATTCATATATTAATAGTTCGAATTTCAAACGGAGAAGAGGGAGAGACAATGGTGAAAATATTTGAAGAAATAATAAAAAGTTTGCAAGCAGAAGATTTGATTTCTACTACCTTTTTTTTGGAATTCATGCAAATCAGAAGAAAATATAATAGATTTATAATGCTGAAAAAAGCAGTATCAAATTAAAATTTAATATCCAGAAATAATATTTTTAAGAAATAAAGGAGATATAAAGACATTTTCAGAATAAAATAAGGATGAGAGAATTAATCATTCAGCAGCCTTGCACTACAAGGTGTCTTAAAGGAAGTCTTCTGGCTGAGAGAAAATAATCCTACATGGAAAATGAGATCTACACAAAAAAATTAAAAATTCTAAAATGGTATATTAAAAATAAGACTTTTGTTTCTTGTTTCAGACTTGATTTAAAAGATAATAAAACATCTGCTATTTTGTACATTCACCACAAAAGTTTACCACTACGTGGAAACTGGTAAGAGAGTGTTTAGTTTAAAATCTGTAAGCATCAGTATTAGAAACACCCAAGCAAAATCTGACTTCATGGACTTGGTCAGGGCTACTTTAAGTGGAGGAAAAGTAAAAACAAAAATGGAGACAGGGATTAATTTGCAAATTTTGAAAACCATAACTCAAGAATTTTTACAACATAGCCTCAAATTAATTTTCTAGAGTTATTCCTCACTAATTCCCAATATTTTATGAGAATTCAAGAAAGCTGGACTGCTTCTGCACTGTTTTTATTGCTTATGCTTTCTCAACACTTCTTGATATTCTCACTACCTAAAATGAAAAGTTCACTAGCTCAGTATCCTTTAGCTTTCTCCTCTTAGCCCAAGCCTATCCATTGTTTGCGGTCTGTTTCAAAGTGACTTCCTCCATGGAGTCTGTCTTAATTCTCTTGACAAAAATGGTACCCTCTTCCTTTGAACGTCAGGACACATTGCAAGAAACTTTTTATATACATCATCTGTGTTTATGTTATTTTTGTACTCAGTTTGGTTTCATTGGTCAAGCACAAGCAGAAACAAGAGAACGCATCTTGCTTACTATGGTATCATCTATCTCATGCAAGATACAAAGGGAATTAACATTGAGCACTTACTATCTACCTGTACGGAACTAATCACTTGAAAAATTCTAATCTCTAGCAAAACCCAGGTGGGAATTAATGTGCCTACTTTACCCATGATGGAACAAAACCTGTGTATCTTGTTCAAGGGGCTTCCCCAGTGGCTCAGTGCAGGAGGGAGATGCTGGTTCAGTCCCTGAGGAAGGAAGATCCCCTGGAAGAGGGCAGGTCAACCCATTCCAATACTCTTGATTGGGGAATCCCTTGGACAGAGGAGCCTGGCTGGCTACAGTCTATAGAGTCGCCAAGAGATGGACAGGACTCCGGTGACATAGCATGCACATTCACATCTTGTTCAAGATCATGTAAATACTAATGCAAAGCCATAAGGATAATGTGTGATTTTGTGACTACAAAGCAAAAATTTATTTCAGTAAATATTCTATGTAATTAATTGGCAAAATAAATATAAACTGAAGAGTATGGGTTCCAGTAAGTTGTTAATGTATTAAATATTTCAAAGATAGGAAGGAAGGGAGGGAAGGAAAAGGGGAATAGGAAGGAAGGCTACTTATATTGGGGTTTGGAGGAAAAGTAAAAACAAAAATGGAGACAGGGATTAATTTGAAAATTTAAATACTCAAGAATTTTTACAACATAGCCTCAAATTAATTTTCTAGAGTTATTCCTCACTAATTCCCAATATTTTATGAGAATTCAAGAAAGCTGGACTGCTTCTGCACTGTTTTTATTGCTTATGCTTTCTCAACACTTCTTGATATTCTCACTACCTAAAATGAAAAGTTCACTAGCTCAGTATCCTTTAGCTTTCTCCTCTTAGCCCAAGCCTATCCATTGTTTGCGGTCTGTTTCAAAGTGACTTCCTCCATGGAGTCTGTCTTAATTCTCTTGACAAAAATGGTACCCTCTTCCTTTGAACGTCAGGACACATTGCAAGAAACTTTTTATATACATCATCTGTGTTTATGTTATTTTTGTACTCAGTTTGGTTTCATTGGTCAAGCACAAGCAGAAACAAGAGAACGCATCTTGCTTACTATGGTATCATCTATCTCATGCAAGATACAAAGGGAATTAACATTGAGCACTTACTATCTACCTGTACGGAACTAATCACTTGAAAAATTCTAATCTCTAGCAAAACCCAGGTGGGAATTAATGTGCCTACTTTACCCATGATGGAACAAAACCTGTGTATCTTGTTCAAGGGGCTTCCCCAGTGGCTCAGTGCAGGAGGGAGATGCTGGTTCAGTCCCTGAGGAAGGAAGATTCCCTGGAAGAGGGCAGGTCAACCCATTCCAATACTCTTGATTGGGGAATCCCTTGGACAGAGGAGCCTGGCTGGCTACAGTCTATAGAGTCGCCAAGAGATGGACAGGACTCCGGTGACATAGCATGCACATTCACATCTTGTTCAAGATCATGTAAATACTAATGCAAAGCCATAAGGATAATGTGTGATTTTGTGACTACAAAGCAAAAATTTATTTCAGTAAATATTCTATGTAATTAATTGGCAAAATAAATATAAACTGAAGAGTATGGGTTCCAGTAAGTTGTTAATGTATTAAATATTTCAAAGATAGGAAGGAAGGGAGGGAAGGAAAAGGGGAATAGGAAGGAAGAAATGAGGGGAGAGAGGAAAGGGGAAGTAAGAAAATAAAGAAGGGAGGGAGAGAGTGAAGGAAGAACATAGCAGAAGTGGAGGAAGATGCTAACATGTATTTGAAGCAGAAATTCCAAGAACATTTCATATAGAACACCCAAGGGAATACAAAAGGATAAATCAAAGTTACTTCCAGCTCAATACAAGACAGCCACTTTCTTAGGAAAAATAAAAACAAAACTCAAGATCTGACTAAAAATGACTATTATGTAGACAGAAAATCTCTATTGGTTTAGATTTCTTAGAGTTAGAGGAAGTGTCATGAATAAACAATGCACAGAATTGCTGTTGTTAACTCCAAAAGTCATCTTATGAATACCTGAACAAGTAAATAGCTTTCTTTCAAGTGGACTTTCTTCAACAGATGTTACATATGCATGTAATTAAAGAGATCTATAGCCTAAAAATTATTAATAATATAATACAATGATGAGAGGAATTTATTAATAAAATAAACACATCAGGTAATGCCTAAGTGTCAGGAACATTTTTGTGCTATGAAGTCTTAAAGAATACTGTCATTTCTTGCACGATGACAGTAATCTTTAGATAAACAATGCCATGGTCTCCATCTTTTTGTTTACACATTAGGCGTGGAGCAAGTGTAACATAAGTTGTTAAAATCTTCACAAGTGGGCTTCCCTGGTGGTCTAGTGGGTAGGGACACCGCCTTGCAGTGCAAGGGGCGCCGGTTTGATCCCTGGCCTGGAAAGATCCCACGTGCCACGGAGCGGCTGGACCGATGTGTCCAATTACCGAGCTGGAGCTCTGGAGCGCATGCGCCCAGAGCCGGTGCTCTGCGACAACAGAGGCCACCGCGATATGAGGCCCACAGGAGCCAAAGAACGAAGACGGATGAAAATAGAGAAATGAAAGACCAATAGAAGTGGCCCGCCCACCCCCTCCCTCCCCAACCCGCCCCCCAAAAAATAAATAAATAAATATTTTTTTTAAAAAAAATCTTCACAAGTATTATTTGTGAATATAATCTATGTACACGCACACACACACACACATATATACACACACACACAAATGTAAAGTAAGTCCATTTACATATACCTTTGAATCTTGCTACAGAACAATATAAAAATTCGGGAGATTATATCTACATTGATGGATATGTATCACTGTCAATAAAAATAGTTCAATAATTCTTTAACATATTTCAAAAAGTATAACAGGCAGGCATTACTAACCTCCATTTATGTCACTTTAAGTCACATTCATTGTGATGGCCACCACCAATGGTCTGTGAAAATGACGCAAGCTCTGAGGCATATGACGTTAATCTCTCAAAGATATATACATGTAAATCTCTCCCTGAAAGACCAGAGTTTTTCCAATAGGCAATTTTAGAATGTTGAACCATTTTTAAAGAGTATTTACTAAGACTCTCTCCTCAATATACATTCCAAAGTGGTTCATAATAATAATAATTAAAATTTAAAATAATGATGATCTTCAATAATAGGAAGCAATTATTGTGGTAATAATCTGTGGAAGATAACTTCAAGCAGCTAATAGCAAAGGCAAAATTATAGGGGCTGAATAATGGTAGTAATCAAATGAACAGTTTCTCTACTAAAAATGCTCATTTCACGGCAGCCTGGTTAATTAATATTGTTGGTTGCAAATCATTCAAAAACAAACAAGTATATTAGCTACAATAAATAAGCAGAACACCTTTCAAAATAATTGAGAAAAATATTCCTGAGCAACACAAAAGACTCAGCTAATAATTTTTTTGTGAAAATATATTTCAACCAAGTAAGTAGATAAGACATTTAGATGGAGTGGTGAATCATGAATTATAACATTAATTGATATAGCTTGTGTCGTGTCACAAATCTTACCTCATGCTTAAACTCCATGAGATTGGTGACTTTGTTTACCACTACATTCATGGATCTTGCACTTGCACATTGTAGTTGTTAAATAATTTGTTGAGTAAGTGAATTGGAAAATGAAGAATCCTCTCAGAAAATATCCTTTGCGATAGGAAGACTCACATTTATTCCTTTTCTGTTGATGATATGCACTCACTGTTAGTCTTTTCTCTAATCTCTTACTGAGTCCATGTGCTGCAAGGACATTTTCCAACAAAAAAGGGCAAAAATATCACTAAATTGCTAATGAGGCGCCTAGCAGATTACTTTTTTTTTTCTTTTTGCTTCATTTCATTGAACAACATGTAGCCCAGACGGAATTGGAAAGTTAACATATGGATTAAAATGCTCCTTTTGATGTTTCACTGTGGCACCGCACAGTAAAGTTTTACAGGTTCCAAGAAAACAAATGAAAACAGTAATTCAGACTCTGATCTAACTATCTCCATAACCTTAATTTTTGTTCTCTCTTATGGCATAGCCATCTTGAGAATTCTTATTACAAAATTTAATTGCTAAAGCAACAGAGCAATTCAAAAGCAAAGCTGTTCAACCCATCAAAAATGTTTGTGTTGCACAGTGGGGAGGAAGGGCAGAAACCTCTGCAAGTTCATTCATACGGCCCCTTAAGAACTGGCACACTCTGTCTGGTACCAAGAATCCCTTGCCACTAGAGCCCACCAAAGTCTTATGTTAAAATAGGTTAATACCCTGACCTGTTCAAAAATGTCCCTAGCCCCAGCCCTAATGTGTATGTTCAAGATTTCATGAAAAAATGAGTTGTCAAATCTACCAATTCCTTGAATATGATAAACAGGCAAGAAATGAATACTGTCAATAATTATGAGATTAAATGTTTTTTCCAAAATGTTAAAAAAGGTCTTAGAAGGAATCTTTCCTAAAATGAAAAAAATAAATAACAGACTCATATTAAGTAGGCAGGGACTTTCCTGGTGGTTAAGACTCAGCTAATAATTTTTGTGAAAATATATTTCAACCAAGTAAGTAGATAAGACATTTAGATGGAGTGGTGAATCATGAATTATAACATTAATTGATATAGCTTGTGTCGTGTCACAAATCTTACCTCATGCTTAAACTCCATGAGATTGGTGACTTTGTTTACCACTACATTCATGGATCTTGCACTTGCACATTGTAGTTGTTAAATAATTTGTTGAGTAAGTGAATTGGAAAATGAAGAATCCTCTCAGAAAATATCCTTTGCGATAGGAAGACTCACATTTATTCCTTTTCTGTTGATGATATGCACTCACTGTTAGTCTTTTCTCTAATCTCTTACTGAGTCCATGTGCTGCAAGGACATTTTCCAACAAAAAAGGGCAAAAATATCACTAAATTGCTAATGAGGCGCCTAGCAGATTACTTTTTTTTTTCTTTTTGCTTCATTTCATTGAACAACATGTAGCCCAGACGGAATTGGAAAGTTAACATATGGATTAAAATGCTCCTTTTGATGTTTCACTGTGGCACCGCACAGTAAAGTTTTACAGGTTCCAAGAAAACAAATGAAAACAGTAATTCAGACTCTGATCTAACTATCTCCATAACCTTAATTTTTGTTCTCTCTTATGGCATAGCCATCTTGAGAATTCTTATTACAAAATTTAATTGCTAAAGCAACAGAGCAATTCAAAAGCAAAGCTGTTCAACCCATCAAAAATGTTTGTGTTGCACAGTGGGGAGGAAGGGCAGAAACCTCTGCAAGTTCATTCATACGGCCCCTTAAGAACTGGCACACTCTGTCTGGTACCAAGAATCCCTTGCCACTAGAGCCCACCAAAGTCTTATGTTAAAATAGGTTAATACCCTGACCTGTTCAAAAATGTCCCTAGCCCCAGCCCTAATGTGTATGTTCAAGATTTCATGAAAAAATGAGTTGTCAAATCTACCAATTCCTTGAATATGATAAACAGGCAAGAAATGAATACTGTCAATAATTATGAGATTAAATGTTTTTTCCAAAATGTTAAAAAAGGTCTTAGAAGGAATCTTTCCTAAAATGAAAAAAATAAATAACAGACTCATATTAAGTAGGCAGGGACTTTCCTGGTGGTTAAGGATTCACCTTGCAGTACAGGGGACTCAAGTCCGATACCTGCTTATGGAAGTAGGATCCCACATACTGTAGAGTGGCTAAGTCCATGAGCCACCACTGGAGAGTCCATTGCACCACAAGAAAAGATCCCACATCATGCAACAGGATCTTCATTAATAAATAAATATTTAATTTTAATTTTGAAAAGATAAGTGAGTTAAGACAGTCACCAGTGAGGATGAGAAGTTAAGGAGCAGGTCAAGAAAAGTGAGGACTGCCATTGCAGGAGGAGAGGCTGAAGTTAAGTAAAAATGCAAAGGTAACTTTGTGATTCAGTATCTTGTAACCAGCTAGCTTTAATTCATATGCATAAAACAATGTCGGAAAGACCTGAATAAATGTGGTGGCCTATGAAGCTTGGTTCTGGAACTTAAAAATTCTTCAGTATTTTTTAATAATTTGGTTACCTGTGAAGGGCAACAAGTGGCACAGCGTCAGGATTGAATGAAGAAATTAATGTTATACATATTATCCAGGATACATATAAAACTTCCTGTGATTTCTCCTTTTTGAAATCAATCTTCCAGGTCATGTGAAATAAAATTACTGGGATAGACTCCAGTTGGCATTCTGGCTTTCCATTTCTGGACTGGAAATGTCATGGCTGAGCTATGTGTTGAATCTTGTCTGCTTCTCCCAGTGAATAAGAGAATAGTAGAAAGCACACAGCTTTCTTGAAGTTAATGGAAAGGAAAGGTGATTAAAGAAAACAAGCCAGGAAGAAACAGCTCTAGTTTCTCAGATCTAGCCAGAGAATGGTAAACAATGGAAGTGTCAAAATTTCCAGTGACAGGAAACACAGCTTGTTGCCAAAGGTTCAAAAGGATTATTCAGATTTTTAGGAGGCTTCAGTCTTTGCAAACCTCTGCAAGTTCATTCATACGGCCCCTTAAGAACTGGCACACTCTGTCTGGTACCAAGAATCCCTTGCCACTAGAGCCCACCAAAGTCTTATGTTAAAATAGGTTAATACCCTGACCTGTTCAAAAATGTCCCTAGCCCCAGCCCTAATGTGTATGTTCAAGATTTCATGAAAAAATGAGTTGTCAAATCTACCAATTCCTTGAATATGATAAACAGGCAAGAAATGAATACTGTCAATAATTATGAGATTAAATGTTTTTTCCAAAATGTTAAAAAAGGTCTTAGAAGGAATCTTTCCTAAAATGAAAAAAATAAATAACAGACTCATATTAAGTAGGCAGGGACTTTCCTGGTGGTTAAGGATTCACCTTGCAGTACAGGGGACTCAAGTCCGATACCTGCTTATGGAAGTAGGATCCCACATACTGTAGAGTGGCTAAGTCCATGAGCCACCACTGGAGAGTCCATTGCACCACAAGAAAAGATCCCACATCATGCAACAGGATCTTCATTAATAAATAAATATTTAATTTTAATTTTGAAAAGATAAGTGAGTTAAGACAGTCACCAGTGAGGATGAGAAGTTAAGGAGCAGGTCAAGAAAAGTGAGGACTGCCATTGCAGGAGGAGAGGCTGAAGTTAAGTAAAAATGCAAAGGTAACTTTGTGATTCAGTATCTTGTAACCAGCTAGCTTTAATTCATATGCATAAAACAATGTCGGAAAGACCTGAATAAATGTGGTGGCCTATGAAGCTTGGTTCTGGAACTTAAAAATTCTTCAGTATTTTTTAATAATTTGGTTACCTGTGAAGGGCAACAAGTGGCACAGCGTCAGGATTGAATGAAGAAATTAATGTTATACATATTATCCAGGATACATATAAAACTTCCTGTGATTTCTCCTTTTTGAAATCAATCTTCCAGGTCATGTGAAATAAAATTACTGGGATAGACTCCAGTTGGCATTCTGGCTTTCCATTTCTGGACTGGAAATGTCATGGCTGAGCTATGTGTTGAATCTTGTCTGCTTCTCCCAGTGAATAAGAGAATAGTAGAAAGCACACAGCTTTCTTGAAGTTAATGGAAAGGAAAGGTGATTAAAGAAAACAAGCCAGGAAGAAACAGCTCTAGTTTCTCAGATCTAGCCAGAGAATGGTAAACAATGGAAGTGTCAAAATTTCCAGTGACAGGAAACACAGCTTGTTGCCAAAGGTTCAAAAGGATTATTCAGATTTTTAGGGAGGCTTCAGTCTTTGCATAAAGAAAATATTGCTCCAATTTTTGAGTTATTTAATACACACAGCCTCAGCTTTGAAACATAGTTAGACTAGTGCCACAATCCTGGATTTTCTTAACACTGAATTAAAATCTGTTTTTGATATGTTTGCCCTAGATTTGAACTCAGGATATAATGTTTCCTTGAACCTGATGTCATTTGACATTAAAAACTCCCTACCTTATCTCAAGGCAGGGCAGGGCAGGAAAGGGGAAAAGGGGTCTTCTTAGAGTTTCTAAGTCCCATAACAATTTTTAGCTTCTTCAAAGAAAAGGGTACAGACTTTGAAATATCAAAGATATCAGAATAATGAAGAGGTTGGCAGAGAATATGGATCATTTTTAGATAAAAGAAATTCGAATACCTTTATCTTATTTATTATCTTTGGAGCAGTTAGAAAAGACCTTGAAATAACCACAGGGATTGAGGGCAGACATCGTCTTCCATTTGCTTGTTACACTATATGCATATACGTGTGTATATGTGTGCTTTCTCAGCATTTCATCCACTATATTCTGAGTTTTCTTGGGGTAGGGGTATACTTTTTATGTCTCAATGTTCTTGAGTATGACTTAGAATAGGTACTTAGTAAATGCATGTTGGCTGCATCAATATATGCATGCTTGAATGAATGGATGGCATTACCAAGACAGAAACAGTAAATAAAAGTTGCATTGGTTTTAGCTAACATGCTTAAATACCATGGTAAAGAAGATAAAATCGTAGCTTTTAGAGTGGAATGTGATTCGTTTCTCCTTTTTGAAATCAATCTTCCAGGTCATGTGAAATAAAATTACTGGGATAGACTCCAGTTGGCATTCTGGCTTTCCATTTCTGGACTGGAAATGTCATGGCTGAGCTATGTGTTGAATCTTGTCTGCTTCTCCCAGTGAATAAGAGAATAGTAGAAAGCACACAGCTTTCTTGAAGTTAATGGAAAGGAAAGGTGATTAAAGAAAACAAGCCAGGAAGAAACAGCTCTAGTTTCTCAGATCTAGCCAGAGAATGGTAAACAATGGAAGTGTCAAAATTTCCAGTGACAGGAAACACAGCTTGTTGCCAAAGGTTCAAAAGGATTATTCAGATTTTTAGGGAGGCTTCAGTCTTTGCATAAAGAAAATATTGCTCCAATTTTTGAGTTATTTAATACACACAGCCTCAGCTTTGAAACATAGTTAGACTAGTGCCACAATCCTGGATTTTCTTAACACTGAATTAAAATCTGTTTTTGATATGTTTGCCCTAGATTTGAACTCAGGATATAATGTTTCCTTGAACCTGATGTCATTTGACATTAAAAACTCCCTACCTTATCTCAAGGCAGGGCAGGGCAGGAAAGGGGAAAAGGGGTCTTCTTAGAGTTTCTAAGTCCCATAACAATTTTTAGCTTCTTCAAAGAAAAGGGTACAGACTTTGAAATATCAAAGATATCAGAATAATGAAGAGGTTGGCAGAGAATATGGATCATTTTTAGATAAAAGAAATTCGAATACCTTTATCTTATTTATTATCTTTGGAGCAGTTAGAAAAGACCTTGAAATAACCACAGGGATTGAGGGCAGACATCGTCTTCCATTTGCTTGTTACACTATATGCATATACGTGTGTATATGTGTGCTTTCTCAGCATTTCATCCACTATATTCTGAGTTTTCTTGGGGTAGGGGTATACTTTTTATGTCTCAATGTTCTTGAGTATGACTTAGAATAGGTACTTAGTAAATGCATGTTGGCTGCATCAATATATGCATGCTTGAATGAATGGATGGCATTACCAAGACAGAAACAGTAAATAAAAGTTGCATTGGTTTTAGCTAACATGCTTAAATACCATGGTAAAGAAGATAAAATCGTAGCTTTTAGAGTGGAATGTGATTCGTTTCTCTAGTTCAGATATAAGAAGCAGTAGGGGCATGAACTTGGAACCGTTGCCTAGCAACTGCTTACCACTAATAAGGAAAGGTCTCAGAGACATACCTGAAGGAAGGAACCTGAACTACTATAGCACGGAACTTATTTGACAGCTCAGAACTTATTTTTTATAGCTTAGGTACAGTTAATTCTTGATTATTAAATTCAATTTCATGATGTGGTTTATGACTAGTTATTGACTATAGAACTTGTTTCCTAGGAATGTAGAGCAAGCAGTATTGCCCATTTGCTTTATTTGATCAAGCCTTTGCATCTCTGCTATACTTACTGTGGAAAATACAAAGCTGAGTCAGCTTTCTAAAGGAACAGCTGAAAATAAAGGCACATGGAAAACATGGAGCCAAAAAGCCTACTTGTTTGGAAGCAGGTCAAGCTATGGGCCAAAATGGCCAGTCTTGATGATAGTGGAAACTAAATTCACCCAATGGACCTAAGTGAATGATGACATTCACTTCCCAGCTTAAAACCTGGAGAAGCCTGTTTTGCTTGTATCAGTTCAAAGCCTTCAGATAGAGTATATTTGACAGACAAGTTGCTATAGGTCTATTCACTATGAGCTTTCATAATATTTTAAAACTGTGGTTTATCAGCAATTACAATTTGGGATACTTCAAAACAAAAGTGTAATTCTCCACTTCCTGAAAATTTGAAATTTGTGCCAACAATGGGTGATTAGAGTTGGGAGTTTGTAGTAGCCACTTGAGACAATAAAATATTCCTCCCTGGACTGTCGTCTGCCAGGCTCCTCTGTCCATGGAATTCTCCACTATACTTCTGAGTTTTCTTGGGGTAGGGGTATACTTTTTATGTCTCAATGTTCTTGAGTATGACTTAGAATAGGTACTTAGTAAATGCATGTTGGCTGCATCAATATATGCATGCTTGAATGAATGGATGGCATTACCAAGACAGAAACAGTAAATAAAAGTTGCATTGGTTTTAGCTAACATGCTTAAATACCATGGTAAAGAAGATAAAATCGTAGCTTTTAGAGTGGAATGTGATTCGTTTCTCTAGTTCAGATATAAGAAGCAGTAGGGGCATGAACTTGGAACCGTTGCCTAGCAACTGCTTACCACTAATAAGGAAAGGTCTCAGAGACATACCTGAAGGAAGGAACCTGAACTACTATAGCACGGAACTTATTTGACAGCTCAGAACTTATTTTTTATAGCTTAGGTACAGTTAATTCTTGATTATTAAATTCAATTTCATGATGTGGTTTATGACTAGTTATTGACTATAGAACTTGTTTCCTAGGAATGTAGAGCAAGCAGTATTGCCCATTTGCTTTATTTGATCAAGCCTTTGCATCTCTGCTATACTTACTGTGGAAAATACAAAGCTGAGTCAGCTTTCTAAAGGAACAGCTGAAAATAAAGGCACATGGAAAACATGGAGCCAAAAAGCCTACTTGTTTGGAAGCAGGTCAAGCTATGGGCCAAAATGGCCAGTCTTGATGATAGTGGAAACTAAATTCACCCAATGGACCTAAGTGAATGATGACATTCACTTCCCAGCTTAAAACCTGGAGAAGCCTGTTTTGCTTGTATCAGTTCAAAGCCTTCAGATAGAGTATATTTGACAGACAAGTTGCTATAGGTCTATTCACTATGAGCTTTCATAATATTTTAAAACTGTGGTTTATCAGCAATTACAATTTGGGATACTTCAAAAACAAAAGTGTAATTCTCCACTTCCTGAAAATTTGAAATTTGTGCCAACAATGGGTGATTAGAGTTGGGAGTTTGTAGTAGCCACTTGAGACAATAAAATATTCCTCCCTGGACTGTCGTCTGCCAGGCTCCTCTGTCCATGGAATTCTCCAGGCAATAATATTGCAGTGAGCAGCCATGCCTTCCTCTGGGGATCTCCCAGACCCAGGGATCACACCTGGATCCCCAACATTGCAGGCATATTCTTTACCATCTGAGCCACAAGGAAAGCCCCCAAATATCCTCCAGTCTACCATTATCCTCATCACTCTTAAATGATCAAAATGACAGTCAGGTTACGGGTCCTCTCAGGTAATACAAAGGTGGTGAGTGGTAAGATTGAGGCAGTGGTGTGCTGCACCTGGTGGGTTCTGGCTCAAGAGAAATAGTATGCCTCTCTCTTCTGAGTTTCAAGCTCAAGAGCACCTTGCTGGTAGCTTGAACATTCAGGTTCTTTACTCAGTCTTATTTTTTTTTCTTAATTTTTTTTTTAAAGATTTATTTATTTATTTATTTGGGCGGGGCTTGGGTTGGGGAGTGAGGGGAGTGGGCGGGCCTCTTCCATTGGTCTTTCATTTCTCTATTTTCATCCGTCTTTGTTCTTTGGCTCCTGTGGGCCTCCCATCGCGGTGGCCTCTGTTGTCGCAGAGCATCGGCTCTGGGCGCATGCACTCCAGAGCTCCGGCTGGGCGATTGGACACATCAGTCCAGCCGCTCTGCGGCACGTGGGATCTTTCCAGGCCAGGGATCGAACCGGCGCCCCTTGCACTGCAAGGCGGTGTCCTTATCCACTGGACCACCAGGGGAAGCCCTTTACTCAGTCTTAGAGACCTGTTAACTATTGATCTGTGCACTGATGGACTGAGATGAAATGAAGAGCAGCGGCAATTCACAAAGCCACTACTGCAGTTAACACATTACCTGCTTTATAGAAACAGAATCATGATCCACAATAAAAATACACTGATATACTATGGTTTTCCTCTATACTTACTTTTTAATTCATTTTTTAATTGGAGGATAATTGCTTTACAATGTTTTGATGGTTTCTGCTGTACAAGAACGTGAACCAGCCTAAATACACACACACACACACACACACACACACACACACACACACACACACACAAAACATGTTATACATACCACCCCCTTGAGCTTCCTCCCTGCTCCCATCCCGCCCTGCTAGGTCCCCACAGAGCTCCAGCCTGGACTTCCTGTGTTAAATAGCAGCTTCCCACTAGCTGTCTATTTTACACGATAGTGTATATATGTCAATACTACTTTCTCAATTTGTCCTGCTTTCTCCTGCCCCTTGCTGCATCCACAAGTCCATTCTCTACATCTGCCCTTTCTTTCTCTTAAATGATCAAAATGACAGTCAGGTTACGGGTCCTCTCAGGTAATACAAAGGTGGTGAGTGGTAAGATTGAGGCAGTGGTGTGCTGCACCTGGTGGGTTCTGGCTCAAGAGAAATAGTATGCCTCTCTCTTCTGAGTTTCAAGCTCAAGAGCACCTTGCTGGTAGCTTGAACATTCAGGTTCTTTACTCAGTCTTATTTTTTTTTCTTAATTTTTTTTTTAAAGATTTATTTATTTATTTATTTGGGCGGGGCTTGGGTTGGGGAGTGAGGGGAGTGGGCGGGCCTCTTCCATTGGTCTTTCATTTCTCTATTTTCATCCGTCTTTGTTCTTTGGCTCCTGTGGGCCCCCCATCGCGGTGGCCTCTGTTGTCGCAGAGCATCGGCTCTGGGCGCATGCACTCCAGAGCTCCGGCTGGGCGATTGGACACATCAGTCCAGCCGCTCTGCGGCACGTGGGATCTTTCCAGGCCAGGGATCGAACCGGCGCCCCTTGCACTGCAAGGCGGTGTCCTTATCCACTGGACCACCAGGGGAAGCCCTTTACTCAGTCTTAGAGACCTGTTAACTATTGATCTGTGCACTGATGGACTGAGATGAAATGAAGAGCAGCGGCAATTCACAAAGCCACTACTGCAGTTAACACATTACCTGCTTTATAGAAACAGAATCATGATCCACAATAAAAATACACTGATATACTATGGTTTTCCTCTATACTTACTTTTTAATTCATTTTTTAATTGGAGGATAATTGCTTTACAATGTTTTGATGGTTTCTGCTGTACAAGAACGTGAACCAGCCTAAATACACACACACACACACACACACACACACACACACACACACACACACACAAAACATGTTATACATACCACCCCCTTGAGCTTCCTCCCTGCTCCCATCCCGCCCTGCTAGGTCCCCACAGAGCTCCAGCCTGGACTTCCTGTGTTAAATAGCAGCTTCCCACTAGCTGTCTATTTTACACGATAGTGTATATATGTCAATACTACTTTCTCAATTTGTCCTGCTTTCTCCTGCCCCTTGCTGCATCCACAAGTCCATTCTCTACATCTGCTTCTCCATTCCTTCCTTACCAATAGGTTTGTCAGTATTCTTTTTCTAAATTCCACATATATACATAATATGGGATACTTGTTTTTCTTTTTTGGCAGTTAGCATGTGTTACTTATACTCATTTTTAAGCATAATATCAAACAGTTCATTCAGTCCTTCTGAACTGTTTGAAGCTTCTAAGATGTAACATTTTTTCCCCCTTTGTTTCTTTGTAAATACTATTCCCATTTTCTGGAATCATCTTTCCATCTTCTCCACTGAGTGCCTGCCTGTCCTCTAAAATTCAACTCACGTAACTTATCATCTGCTGAGTTTCTCCCTAACTGGCTTCCCTCTCTGCATTTGAAGATAGAGCACACTTCTCTAAAGCTGTTCAATACGTGGCCATTGCTTGTTTGATTGTACTTTCCTCTCCTGGACTTGAGGACACTTGAGAAAAAGGCTTTGCTTTTATTAAAAAAATAAAAATAAAAAAACCTGTCTGTGTATAAAAGTACATATTTTCCAGGAAATGTTCAACAAACTTCTTAATTTTAATAAATATCTAACATTTAAGAATATGAATTTTTATATTTTGAGACACTTAATGCCTGCTTATTATATTAGCTATGAGTACTTTCTGTCTGTTAATCAAAATGTGACTCTCAAGCCTGAAACACTGGAGATAAGGTGTGGTGATGGGGTTAGGACACCAGAGAAGGGAAACAGTGTTGCTCACCAAAACCAAAAGGATCTCAGTAACTGACTGAATCAGGATTCTAGTGCAAGGCTACCAACAACAAATTCAATCATCTTTCCACTGGTTCCCAGCTTCCTTCTAGGTCTATTATCTAATAGTCTTACTCCAGCTTTTCCTCTTCAATGCTAAAGATGCCAGCACAGGTATTATCTCCTTCCTAAAGGCGCTGTGATTCAATAAATAATGTAGATACCTAATTTTATGCTGTAAAACCTTAAATTTCTACTTCTGAGTCAAATTCTACCTTTCCAGGACTTCCTCACAGACATCCCCTATCATCATCTTACCATTGAGATTTATTGGTATCATTTCATTTACCAACTGCCCTTTGCAATTTCTATCAGAAGCAGATGTTCCATCTGGCATCTTCCCAGCTGCAATCAATGTACATAGTGCTACAGCTCCTTGATTGGCTTCAAAACATTTTCCTGTCTACAGGCAGGAAGACAGTTTTAGGTTTCTGATGGCACATTTCAAGTGATACTGCTTAATTCGTCTCTAGTTCTCAATATCTTCGTGGTTTCATACTGATCTTTAAAAATAGACTCTCTGTTGTTAAAAGCTGAAAAGTGGTCTTAAAGCAAAGGAGACTAAAATTGTGATGGTGTAATAGAGATTCCAGATATCCTATTACACTATGAATATTACAAAGTGTATGCTGAAGGAAAATGTAAGTTAGATAACCCCTGGTAGTTGAAAAAATTGTTCAGTTATTATTGTTACTTTCCTAGTCAGTTTTTTCAATTGCTCTTAATATGAAAAGAAGACCCTTGAGAGCTCCTTGGACTGAAAGAAGACCAAACCAGTCAATTCTAAGGGAAATCACCCATGAATATTCATTGGAAGAACTGAAACTGAAGCTGAAGCTCCAATACTCTGGCCACCTGATGCAAAGAGCCATGCCACTGGAAAAGGACCTGATGCTGGGAAAGGCTGAAGGCAAAAGAGGAAGGGGACAGCAGAGGATGAGATGGTTGGATGGCATCAATGACTCAATGGACATGAGTTTGAGCAAGCTCTTGGAAATAGTGGAGGAGGGGAAGCCTGGCGTGTTGCAGTTCATGGGGTTACAGAGTCAGACACAACTTAATGACTGAACAACAATATGAAAAAAGTAATAATTTTCATGGCAGTACTTATTATGGTTTGCAATTATGTATAAGAAATATTATCATTTAGAGAAGACTGTTTTCAGAGTAATTGTTATATGGATTCTTTTATGCTGAATTTGTACAAATTTCCCCAAAATTAACATAATAAATACCATTTATTCAAGGTCTTTATGAACTTCTCAGTGTTTTAAAATAATTTTACTTATAATAAAATATGCAATCTATCTTCATGGAAATGTTTCCCTTAATTTTTTTCTATGCGATTGCTGTTATTGTCATATTTATCATTCACTTACTATGCATTGATCATGTACATACAACAAAGGCAATGTTTTTGCCATCCTCTGAGTTTGGCTCACTCTGACTGTTCTTCCCTCCCCAGCTTTTGAGACAATTAAACAAAGAGTACCTATAAACTTTAGTTATAGTTGATAAATTCTAAAATTGGGTGACTTTTAAAAGAAACTTTTCACATAATAGAAAACACACAAGTGATTTTTAAAAATTCCTATAGCTTCTGGAGCTTTGCTCTCTTTTTATAAATTGTTATTTTTTAGGTAGATTAAAGAAACTTGGTATTTGAAAAGTCTAAAAGACTGGCTCTTAGGTTTCTACCATTCTATTTAAAGACATTGTAAAGAATTTTTCACAGTATTTGTACCACAGGGGATCCAGGATATATTAGGAAGGTGGAATGAGGTAAGTGGTTCTCAAAGTGACAGTTATAAGTGAGTAAGACATAAGGAGATGAATCACTTGGGCATCATATTGATCTGAATTCTTAGGGGACATAGATCATAAATTTGAAGGAGAAGGGCAATGCATTTCTGCAGGTAGATAGTGCTAAAGTCTCTAAAATGTTCCTTGAAATAAATAGGGGGAAAATGAGGTTGCTTTACCCTAAGTTGCAAGTTTTCAGAATTCTTGAGACTTCCTGATTATTCTCATAATCAGTGTGTCTTTAAGGGAATAGGCAGTGGATGACTGGATGTAGAATCAGAGGCCTTAAGCTAATCACTCTAAGCAAGCCAATTACTCTGAGTATTAACCATGCCATCTGTAAAACAGATTTTGTTGAAGAAAAATCTCCACAGATCTCAAAATCCCATGATGTATAACAGTGCAATACAACCTTATACCGAAAGCCATTCCATTTTCTTCAGAGAGCTCTGTTTCAGGGGCTAGTGGAAAATATTCAAGTAAAACATCTAGTAATTCCTGAAAATTCTAATGCTGCCTATTACACTATGTTGTTATATGACAAGGTATTAAACATGCTGTATGACAATGTATTAAACATTATTAAAGTTGGGTTTCATTAAAATTCATATTTGGTTACATTGCCAGATGAAATTTGGCAAGCACATGTAAGTTTGAATTTCATCTTTCATACTTAATTTAAAATTTTTATTTTAGCTAAACAAACTTAGCTATCTCACATAACTCGTCTGAGCTTAAATTTTTTTCTTCTATAAAGTAAAAAGAATAATCCTGACTCAGATAATATCATGGGTTACTAAAAAGTAAATTAAACAAAACAATTGAAAAATTATATTAGCTATTATATCACCTAGGGATGACTCATATGTATGAGTAGAAGCCAAGAGTATTTTGTCAACAGTGAATTCCTTTACTGCCATGCTTAGAAGAGGGGCTGATTTTTAAATGAGATTCATTCATTCATTCACTCAAGTCATATTGATATATTTCAAATAATAGACCAAGGCAGAGGATATTGAGGCTCATAAAGCACATCCTCTAATTTCAATATAGCCATAGTCCAGAAAGGATTGTAGACACAGCTTATGGTGTCCCACAGATAATTTTTTTTCTTTTTTTTTTTTGGAGGGAGGGGCATTTCTATTGGTCTTTCATTTATCCATTTTCATCCATCCTTATTCTCTGGCCCATGTGGGCCTCCCATTGCAGTGGGAGAGCCCCGACTCTGGGTGCTTGAGCTCCAGAGTTCCAGCTCAGTAGCTGGACACATCTGTCCAGCCACTCCATGGCACGTGGGATTTTCCCAGGCCAGGGATCGGCACTGTGCATGGAACAGATGCCTTGTAACTTTGTTGTTTGACTTTCAGGCTTCTTTCAACAATCCACATATCCATGCAAGCTTTTGAAATCACATTTAGATCAGTCACTCATATATGTGTCTCCAAAGCCTTTTCTTTGCATTTTTTCTTCTGGACCATGCATATCTCTAAATGTTTCTTGGATTTGTTGTATTTCCTTATAGCTTTGCTGAAGTATCACCCTGCCATACAAAATACACTCTTACATTCTTCTGAGGCCTATGTTTTCTGCAAACTGAACAAAGTTAAATCTTTATTACTAGATTATTTTCCTCCTTACTATTTGCAACATTTCCTGAATTCCCGCAGCATTCTTAATGCCTATACTATCATCTACTGAGGAATAGAGTCATATACGGAAACATTTCTTTAGCTACTTCATATTTTTCTAAAACAGCATTGTTTACTTTTTGAGAACAGGAACTTGGTCTTACATTCTCTTCTTCCCAGACCTTCTTCTAGTGAAATCTTGGTGAATTAAATTGACAAATAATCAGTGAAGGATGACACAACTCAAAATGTGATCTGAAATACATAGGTCTAATAATATACATAGTACTGTTATATGAAATATAAAATTATATATTGTACAAACTATTCTTCATTCTCAGAATTAACAAAATTAAGCTAAGAGTAACTTGTCTGTCTGCTTTATATATCCTGAAACACAAACAACAACCAGGAAGAAAAAGCTCCAAACTCTCATTCCATAGTGAATCTATAATAGTAGTACAATAATATTATTCATGGTAGTATAGAATACACTGGTTTTCCTGGCAGGCTAGCTTTATTTTCTGTTGCACTTGACAATTTTTTCTGATGCTAAGTGTCTTTATAAAATTATACTTTAATGCCTCTGGAAATAAAGCTTATTGTGAGAAACTATATGGAAACCTAGAGTCTATTATCTTAACAGTTTTACCTAATACAGAGCTATGTATAGTCTGCTGCTCCCTGACTGTCCATGTAATTCCTAGGAGGCTACAGTCCATTACTTTGATGTGCAAGCATACAAGACTACATTTAACCATGCTTAGGCAGGTCAGTTATCTTTTGTGACTTTATTCCGGGTAAAACTGACCTCTTCCCATGCACATTCATTTTTCCTTTCATTTTTCTTTAATGGGTCACTGCATGGTGGTCAGACAGTCATACAATGATTTCCAATTAGAAAAACATACACATTTTGAATCTTTTATAAATGGCCCTTACATGGAATAATATTTTTATATATAAATCACAAAGAATTAGCAGAAAGTAAACATTATTACTGAAGAGGTATTGAACTTCAAATCAGAACCTCAAGTCGGCTGGGCTATGCACTTGGTATTAGTCCAGGCAAGCAGATAAGCAAGGGCATTTATGAAATCTTACATAAAATGCCAATCTAGTCATGATAACATTAGAGTTGACTGGAAAAATTCAACTTATTAGAATGACTGGTTAATCATCAAAAAAGAAAATAGAAAATGAGTTAATTTTTGTTTGCTTTGTTTAAACAAATATAGTGCAGTGGTTAAGGATCTAGTCAAAATCTTCGCTGGACAAATCACAAGGCAGATATGACTTTTGGTCATGTAGAAACAGGCAAAGAATCTTTCTATTCCTTATCAGCCACATTGTCAAAATTTAGGCTGGTACTTACACATAATTCAGGATGAGTCCAGTGATGGAATTTAGGGGCTAATCTGGCTCAGATGGTAAAGAATCCACCTGCAATACAGGAGACCTGGTTTCGATCCCTGGGTCTGGTAGATAACCTGGAGAAGGAAATGGCTATTGACACCAGTATTCCTGTCTGGAAAATTCCATGGATAGAGGAGTCTAGCTGATGATAGTCCATGGCATCACAGAAGAGTCAGACACAGTTGAGCAACTAACACACTCACTGACAGCATTAGAAGAGTTTCATCCAACTCTATTGCATATTGTATCTTTAGAGAGCTCACCATATATTAAATGAAAAATCAATCTAAGCTGTACACAGGACACAAGGCTGTAAAATTCAAAGTGTGATAAGACCTCTGTTAAAAAGCTGGTATATTAATAACCTTCTAAAATGGGCATTTACTTGTTTGTGTATGCCAGGGAAATTTCCCTGAGAAAGTAATAACAATTAAAATATAAGGAAGAAAGAAATTAACTAGTAGGAAGATGAAATAGGCAGGAAGCATTCAGACAGGGGAACTATATAACCTCTTCAAAGGCAAGTATCATTCCATTAGATACAGGTTGCCTTTTGGTTTTGTTGGTGGTTTCCTTATATGAAATGATATGTTCAATAAGGAATTAATGTCCAAAAAAGAACTAATGCAACTCAATATCAAAAAACCAAATACTATGATTGAAAAATGAACTGACGTTTTAAATAGGCATTTTTTCAAAGGAGACATATAGGTGCTCCACAGGCAAATGAAAAGATACCACTAATCACTAAGAACATGCAAGTCAAAACTGCAACGAGATATCACCTCGCATCTGTCACAATGGATCATATAAAATGCCAATCTAGTCATGATAACATTAGAGTTGACTGGAAAAATTCAACTTATTAGAATGACTGGTTAATCATCAAAAAAGAAAATAGAAAATGAGTTAATTTTTGTTTGCTTTGTTTAAACAAATATAGTGCAGTGGTTAAGGATCTAGTCAAAATCTTCGCTGGACAAATCACAAGGCAGATATGACTTTTGGTCATGTAGAAACAGGCAAAGAATCTTTCTATTCCTTATCAGCCACATTGTCAAAATTTAGGCTGGTACTTACACATAATTCAGGATGAGTCCAGTGATGGAATTTAGGGGCTAATCTGGCTCAGATGGTAAAGAATCCACCTGCAATACAGGAGACCTGGTTTCGATCCCTGGGTCTGGTAGATAACCTGGAGAAGGAAATGGCTATTGACACCAGTATTCCTGTCTGGAAAATTCCATGGATAGAGGAGTCTAGCTGATGATAGTCCATGGCATCACAGAAGAGTCAGACACAGTTGAGCAACTAACACACTCACTGACAGCATTAGAAGAGTTTCATCCAACTCTATTGCATATTGTATCTTTAGAGAGCTCACCATATATTAAATGAAAAATCAATCTAAGCTGTACACAGGACACAAGGCTGTAAAATTCAAAGTGTGATAAGACCTCTGTTAAAAAGCTGGTATATTAATAACCTTCTAAAATGGGCATTTACTTGTTTGTGTATGCCAGGGAAATTTCCCTGAGAAAGTAATAACAATTAAAATATAAGGAAGAAAGAAATTAACTAGTAGGAAGATGAAATAGGCAGGAAGCATTCAGACAGGGGAACTATATAACCTCTTCAAAGGCAAGTATCATTCCATTAGATACAGGTTGCCTTTTGGTTTTGTTGGTGGTTTCCTTATATGAAATGATATGTTCAATAAGGAATTAATGTCCAAAAAAGAACTAATGCAACTCAATATCAAAAAACCAAATACTATGATTGAAAAATGAACTGACGTTTTAAATAGGCATTTTTCCAAAGGAGACATATAGGTGCTCCACAGGCAAATGAAAAGATACCACTAATCACTAAGAACATGCAAGTCAAAACTGCAACGAGATATCACCTCGCATCTGTCACAATGGTTATCATCATAAAGGCATGAAACAACAAGTGTTGGGGTGGATGTGGAGGAAATGGAACCCTAGTAGACTGTTAATGAGAATAAAAATCAGTGGCACTATGGAGAATCCTCAAAAAATTAACAAGAGAATTACCATATGTTCTTGCAATTCCATTCCTGCGTATTTATCCTAAAAAAATTAAAACACTACTTTGAAATGGTATGTGCACTCCAATGTCCACTGTAGAATTATTTACAGTAGCCAAGATATGGAAGCAATCTAAGTACCCAGTGACAGATGAATGGATTAAGAAGACATGGTATGGGGCTTCCCTGGTGATCCAGTGGTTAAAGAGTCTGCCTTATAGTGGAAGGGGCATCAGTTTGATCCCTGGCCCGGGAAGATCCCACATGGTGCAGAGCAGCTGAACTAGTGTGTCCAATTAGGGGCCAGCACTCTGGAGAGCATGTGCCCAGAGCTGGTGCTCTGCAGTGAGAGGCCACTGCATTGGGAGGCCCACACAGACCAAAGAATAGAAGATGGATGAAAAATAAATATAAATTAAAAATAGGCATGATGGGGGATAAAGAAAGAAGATGTGGTATGCATACATGTTTGTGTGTGTGTATGTGTGTGTGTGTGCAATGGAATACTACTCAGTCATAAAACGAGTAAAATCTTGCCATATGCAAGAACCTGAATGGACCAGGAGGATATTATACTTACTGAAATAAGTTGGACAGAGAAAGACAAATACTTCATGTTTTCACTTATATGAAATGATATGTTCAATAAGGAATTAATGTCCAAAAAGACCTAATGCACCTCAATATCAAAAAACCAAATACTATGCTTGAAACATGAACTGCCGTTTTACATAGGCATTCTTCCAAAGGAGACATATAGGTGCTCCACAGGCAAATGAAAAGATACCACTAATCACTAAGAACATGCAAGTCAAAACTGCAACGAGATATCACCTCGCATCTGTCACAATGGTTATCATCATAAAGGCATGAAACAACAAGTGTTGGGGTGGATGTGGAGGAAATGGAACCCTAGTAGACTGTTAATGAGAATAAAAATCAGTGGCACTATGGAGAATCCTCAAAAAATTAACAAGAGAATTACCATATGTTCTTGCAATTCCATTCCTGCGTATTTATCCTAAAAAAATTAAAACACTACTTTGAAATGGTATGTGCACTCCAATGTCCACTGTAGAATTATTTACAGTAGCCAAGATATGGAAGCAATCTAAGTACCCAGTGACAGATGAATGGATTAAGAAGACATGGTATGGGGCTTCCCTGGTGATCCAGTGGTTAAAGAGTCTGCCTTATAGTGGAAGGGGCATCAGTTTGATCCCTGGCCCGGGAAGATCCCACATGGTGCAGAGCAGCTGAACTAGTGTGTCCAATTAGGGGCCAGCACTCTGGAGAGCATGTGCCCAGAGCTGGTGCTCTGCAGTGAGAGGCCACTGCATTGGGAGGCCCACACAGACCAAAGAATAGAAGATGGATGAAAAATAAATATAAATTAAAAATAGGCATGATGGGGGATAAAGAAAGAAGATGTGGTATGCATACATGTTTGTGTGTGTGTATGTGTGTGTGTGTGCAATGGAATACTACTCAGTCATAAAACGAGTAAAATCTTGCCATATGCAAGAACCTGAATGGACCAGGAGGATATTATACTTACTGAAATAAGTTGGACAGAGAAAGACAAATACTTCATGTTTTCACTTATATGTGAAATATATAAAAAAAAATATGTATAAAATAACAAAAACAAACTCATAGATACAGATAACAAATTAGTAGTTGCCAGAAGAGAGGAATGAGCAAAATAGGTGAAGAAAATTTAAAAGTACAAATAAGTTATAAAATAAATGTCACAGATATATAAGGTATAGCACAGGGAATATAGTCAACAATATTATTGTAACTTTGAGGATGTTTTGTGTATGGTATCCTTGTAGCTTACTTATTTTATCTTATTTATTTATTTTATACATATATATATGTAATGCTTTTTCAGATTTTTCCTTATAGGTTATTTTATTGTGAGATTTATGAATGTCCCAGCTTATCTGTTTGCCTGGACTGCTACCAAGTGCATAGCTCTAAGCTCTTTGCTGAATATTTGCTCCATTTCTACTTGGATAGACTACTTGAATTCTGCATACTGATTGATTTATATTTTAGGTTAGAACAATAACAACCACCATTGTATTATTTATTTGTTCACATACTCCTTGTCTCAAACTCCTAATTAATCCTTTCCCCTTTTTCCCTTTGGTAACCAAAATTTGTTTTCTATGTCTGTGGGTCTATTCTCATTTTGCATATAAGTTCATTTGTATATTTTTTTTAGATTCCACATATGAACAATATCATATGAGATTTGTCTTTCTCTGACTCACTTACTTTACTCGGTATGATAATCTATAACAACTTTGGCATGAAATCTATAAAAATATCAGGTCTCTGTTATAACATATTTTAGAGAACTGAAAGTAATATATCAATTACACTTCGATAAAAAATGATAAGTAAGGCTAGAGTTCTGATAGCAAAGGGAAAAATGGAGAAAAATGAAGCTGGGAAGGTAAATAAGGTGTCGAAGGCCTTGATTGTGGGCCCTGACAAATATGTTGACCCTGTAAGTAATGGAATCTTTGAAGGTTTTGAAAACAGAGATCACATGTCTAAATTTACATAACATAGAACATGTGAATTCAGTGTAAAGAAGGAATTTAATGATGAATTACTGGATATGGAAAGAACAGTTGGGGACAGTTGCAGTAGGAAGGACACAATACTATGTTAACTGGAGATGGAAAGATTGATTTGAGAAATATTTTGTATGTGAAATATATTCATAGTGCTGAGCTCTTCATTGGAGGAAAGGCAAGGGCAACAAATGTTGAGGTTGGAAACAGCAGAAGATATCCAATTTATGGGGAGAGTAATGAGTTCACAGATGTTGACTTACAGATGCCCTTGAGGAATCCAATTAGGGATACTGGAACCCTAGTTGGAAATATACTTCCAGAGTTCAGAAATGTCTTAGTCATTTGTAAATATTCAAACTGTTGAATTACGTTCAGACCTATTTTAATTTGGTGATCCCTTTGCTGTGTTGTGATACCATGTGGCTACTTTCAACAATATGTGGCTGGTGAAGTGCATTTACTGAGAAAGCAAGTGGTTGAACTTATGCAGTCAGGTCTTTGCTTGATGGATGTAACAAAAGAGTCAATCAGGCCAAGAAGTTGATAGTATCGTCAAGAGTGTGTTGAAATATCAATAGTAGACTGTGCTGAAATTTACTACCCTATACTGGAGATATTTGAAAGCAGGGAAGAAGTACAGATGAGCAATGAACTTGAACGGTCAATGAAGTCTTAGATAAAAGCAGCTAGAGTGGGAGAAACTTGAGACCTGAATGGGAAATGCTATAATTCCCATTGAAGATGAAATAGTTTCAGGGGGGCAGCAAGATGTCCCATCAGAATGAATGGCAGAGTGTAAAGAAAACAGTGCGGCCAAAGACCTGAGGAAATCACATGCTGAACATTCCCTGCTTCCAAAGCAATAATGAAGAGAAAGAATAAGTGTTATCTACATAAAAACACAAAGACTTGTATACTATTTCTTTGTTCAAAGAACACCAAAGAAACTAGAGTATATGGTAGCTATTCCAGGAACTTTAAAAACATCATTACAGTAAACCCTTCGGGGTCTCTCCATTTTGGATTTCAGTGCCAAGTATTTGTACATAAGAGCCTAGTGCTTTTTGATAGTTCACATTGTTAGCTGATATTACACAGATGTCTCTCATTATCACACACACACAAAATCCAGAAAATATAATACAGAAAAGCATATATTTTGACAGTTTTGATCATTAGGAAGCAGTCACGATAGTCACTAGATAGTTCATAGTAGGCTCTTGAATAGAGAAAGGAAATGTAATTAAGATGTTGAATAATTTAATGACATCCAATCTCTAGAGTTTATCTACTTTCACTGCAGTTGCTATTTCCAGATCCTATTTTCCAGCCAGCATTTTTTCATGAGCTGTGATATTCACTTGAAACTTAATCATGAGAAGTCCAATTAGGGATACTGGAACCCTAGTTGGAAATATACTTCCAGAGTTCAGAAATGTCTTAGTCATTTGTAAATATTCAAACTGTTGAATTACGTTCAGACCTATTTTAATTTGGTGATCCCTTTGCTGTGTTGTGATACCATGTGGCTACTTTCAACAATATGTGGCTGGTGAAGTGCATTTACTGAGAAAGCAAGTGGTTGAACTTATGCAGTCAGGTCTTTGCTTGATGGATGTAACAAAAGAGTCAATCAGGCCAAGAAGTTGATAGTATCGTCAAGAGTGTGTTGAAATATCAATAGTAGACTGTGCTGAAATTTACTACCCTATACTGGAGATATTTGAAAGCAGGGAAGAAGTACAGATGAGCAATGAACTTGAACGGTCAATGAAGTCTTAGATAAAAGCAGCTAGAGTGGGAGAAACTTGAGACCTGAATGGGAAATGCTATAATTCCCATTGAAGATGAAATAGTTTCAGGGGGGCAGCAAGATGTCCCATCAGAATGAATGGCAGAGTGTAAAGAAAACAGTGCGGCCAAAGACCTGAGGAAATCACATGCTGAACATTCCCTGCTTCCAAAGCAATAATGAAGAGAAAGAATAAGTGTTATCTACATAAAAACACAAAGACTTGTATACTATTTCTTTGTTCAAAGAACACCAAAGAAACTAGAGTATATGGTAGCTATTCCAGGAACTTTAAAAACATCATTACAGTAAACCCTTCGGGGTCTCTCCATTTTGGATTTCAGTGCCAAGTATTTGTACATAAGAGCCTAGTGCTTTTTGATAGTTCACATTGTTAGCTGATATTACACAGATGTCTCTCATTATCACACACACACAAAATCCAGAAAATATAATACAGAAAAGCATATATTTTGACAGTTTTGATCATTAGGAAGCAGTCACGATAGTCACTAGATAGTTCATAGTAGGCTCTTGAATAGAGAAAGGAAATGTAATTAAGATGTTGAATAATTTAATGACATCCAATCTCTAGAGTTTATCTACTTTCACTGCAGTTGCTATTTCCAGATCCTATTTTCCAGCCAGCATTTTTTCATGAGCTGTGATATTCACTTGAAACTTAATCATTCTCAGAGACCCAGCTTTAAAATGGAAACTAGGGCTTTTCCCTCCACCTGAAACTCACTTGAAAGGAGAGCTGCTGTGTCAACTGCTTTCAAGAATTATGGAGGGCAGGCCCAGGAAAAGGCTTAAGAATACCATAAGAGCAGTGCTTTGTCTTCGTCTTCTTCTTTTGTTTTTGGCCTCTTTAATTGTTTATTTATTTATTTTCATCCATCTTTATTCCATGGCTCGTGTGGGCCTCCCATTGCAGTGGCCTCTCCCGTTGCAGAGCACGGGCTTTGGGCATCTGCGCTCCAGACTGCTGGCCCATAATGAGACACACTGGTCCAGTTGCTCTGTGGCACGTGGGATCTTGGCAGGTCAGGGATCGAACCAATGCCCCTTGCACTGCAAGGTGGACTCTCCACCCACTGGACCACCAGGGAAGCCCTAACTCTTCTTTTCGTTTGTTTCTTTTATTTTTATTTTTTAAGGCATTTGTTATCCAGAATTTTCCAACGAAACCTTCAATGCTGAATTTTCAGGTCCCAGATTAAGATGCTAGATAAATGCACAGTAAAATCTAGGTAAGAATCTTTAAAAAGACCCTGTCTTCATAAAATGAATCATTGGCAGCATCTAAAACAATGTAAATACAAAGTTTTCATACTCAAAACTCTAATCTGAAGAATTCTATTAATTTTTAATTTTCTTTTCATGTTATTCTAATGAATTTATTTACCAAGTTGTATCACTTTTACCTAACACTACGTACACACTTTTACCTTAGTTCCTGACTTTCAAACATAATCCTCATTCAGTCCCAATTTGTACCCTTAAATTTGTCTCTACCAGTCTCCTGACTATATCATACTTTCCATGTAGTCTTTATTTTGTAATATTTTCCAAAATACCTCCTTAATTTTGTAAATGCTTTCCTTCCCAAAAGTGAAGATGTAATGATTAATCGCATTCCACTATTGTTTTTCAAGCTGTAGCAGAATCATGTCTGCCCATAGATACATTTGTGATAATTCCAGGAACCTATGAATATGTTATGTGGCAAAGAGAATTAAGGTCATAAATGGAATTACATTAGTCCTATAACTTTAAAATGGATTATTCTATGTTGTTATTTAGTCACTAAGTGATGTCTGGCTGTTTGTGACCACATGGTCTCTAGTCTGTCAGACTCCCCTGTCCATGGAATTTTCCAGTGGGCTGCCATTTCCTTTTCCAGGGGATCTTCCTGACCCAGGGATTGAACCCCCATCTCCTGCATTGGTGGGCGAATTCTCTACCACTGAGTCACCAGGGAAGCCCTAGGGATTAAATATTATCTTAATGTCAATGTAAAGGTTCTTGAAAGTAGAGAAAGAAGGCAGAAGGCAGAGTTAGAGATATTTGGTGATGCTACAGTGTTTGCTTGAGAATGGAGGAAGGGGCTTTCAGCCAAGGAATGCAAGCGGCATCTAGAAGTTGTAAAAGACAAAGAAATACCTTTTCTCCTAGATAATCTTAGAAGATACACAATCCTGACAACACCGTGACTGTAACTTCACCATAACCACTTTGGTCTTCTGACTTCCAGAGCTGTAACATAAGTTTGTGCTTTTTTAAGCCACTACATTTGTGAAAATTTGTTATAGTGCAATGGTGAACTAACACATAAGCTTTTACTTATGGGTCTATCTGCAATTTTCAGCCTCTGAATCTTCATCTTCCCTGACAACTTGCACAGATTCTCCACCCACATCAGTGACTGGCATTGCAGTCAAATCCACTCCAGCTAGTTCACTGCATGGTAGTTAGGGTTTTCTATTACTCAGTGGCAATGTCATGAAATAAAAAGGGCTCACATAAAGGAAGCACTGAATACCCAGCATCAGAGATGACAGGGCTTCCAGTAAAGCTGCAGAGAAGGACTGCTTTGCTCAACCTCTGCTCACATCGCTCACTGCTTTCTCGTCTATAGGGCTGTTTCTCCCCTATTCCTAGATTCTCTTCTCTTATTGCTTACCAGATCCAGAGTCAAACCCATTTGGATGTACCTATCTGTGTGCCCCAAAGTCTGTATTTAGGATTCATCCTAGGACTGGAGTATCTTTTATTATTGTTGTTAATTAAAACACACAGGAAGTACCTCTTCTCCTAAGTACTTCACTACTAATTGGAGGAGATACATTGATCATCTAATTTGTCTAAATAAATAACAATGTCCCAAAGCAATATAACTTCTCATGATTTCTAATAATAATCTGAATTGTTGATCTTGATTGGTCTTAAATGTTAAAAAGATGGAGAAGACAAGTCTGAAGATGAGAAAATCTAAAGTATATGATACTTACAAAAGATGAAGTTCTAAATTTATATTATTGACATAATTAAGGTACACCTGTCAAGTATTAAGCTTTTCTTTTTTTTTTTTTAAAGGATGTCAAGTTTATGAGCAACCTATCAGTGTTTGCATGTTTAGAGATGCTTCCACAGTGTGAAAAAATAGTTTGTCCTCCTACAAAATGAAAAAGTTAAATATCTCTTTGGAATGTAACTCAATTTTGTTATTTTTTTTCTTTCTGCAAAAGTAAAAAATTAAATGTGTGAACCCAAGATGGTGATTTCTAAATTAATGAACAACCAACGGACTGAATTATTATTTTTGAAGCTGATGTATGTGGTACATATTTCATATATTTGTCCACATATACAATTTTTATACTATACTATAGCATCTGTAGGCAGAGAATCTGCATTATGGAACATGGATAAGGGTTTAAGAGATGCATTCTTTTCAAGTGAACAGTAAAAGAAATCTAGTAATCAGTTTTTTCTTCATCTTTCAATTCACAAAGCCTAAGTTCTTAGGCAGAATGTTTTAATTTAGGAAACCAGGATAAGAGAAATGGATTATCTTGAAGGATGATCATGAAAACCATTACCCCTATGTGTGCCTCAGATAACACTTTCAAAATCTATTTGGCAGAATTAATCATTGATGATTCAATTAGAAAAAAACATGTTTTAGGAGAGCCCTTTTGGTGAAGAGGAAATGCCATGTCATAGTTTACAGGAAACATGAAGAAAAATGAAACCAACACATAAATAAAATAAAGCAATAAACAATTTCTGCCACCAAAAGTATAGTTAAAAAACTGTTATTTAGGAGGTAAGTACATCGGGAATCTGTTTTCTAGGACTGGAGTATCTTTTATTATTGTTGTTAATTAAAACACACAGGAAGTACCTCTTCTCCTAAGTACTTCACTACTAATTGGAGGAGATACATTGATCATCTAATTTGTCTAAATAAATAACAATGTCCCAAAGCAATATAACTTCTCATGATTTCTAATAATAATCTGAATTGTTGATCTTGATTGGTCTTAAATTTTAAAAAAGATGGAGAAGACAAGTCTGAAGATGAGAAAATCTAAAGTATATGATACTTACAAAAGATGAAGTTCTAAATTTATATTATTGACATAATTAAGGTACACCTGTCAAGTATTAAGCTTTTCTTTTTTTTTTTTAAAGGATGTCAAGTTTATGAGCAACCTATCAGTGTTTGCATGTTTAGAGATGCTTCCACAGTGTGAAAAAATAGTTTGTCCTCCTACAAAATGAAAAAGTTAAATATCTCTTTGGAATGTAACTCAATTTTGTTATTTTTTTTCTTTCTGCAAAAGTAAAAAATTAAATGTGTGAACCCAAGATGGTGATTTCTAAATTAATGAACAACCAACGGACTGAATTATTATTTTTGAAGCTGATGTATGTGGTACATATTTCATATATTTGTCCACATATACAATTTTTATACTATACTATAGCATCTGTAGGCAGAGAATCTGCATTATGGAACATGGATAAGGGTTTAAGAGATGCATTCTTTTCAAGTGAACAGTAAAAGAAATCTAGTAATCAGTTTTTTCTTCATCTTTCAATTCACAAAGCCTAAGTTCTTAGGCAGAATGTTTTAATTTAGGAAACCAGGATAAGAGAAATGGATTATCTTGAAGGATGATCATGAAAACCATTACCCCTATGTGTGCCTCAGATAACACTTTCAAAATCTATTTGGCAGAATTAATCATTGATGATTCAATTAGAAAAAAACATGTTTTAGGAGAGCCCTTTTGGTGAAGAGGAAATGCCATGTCATAGTTTACAGGAAACATGAAGAAAAATGAAACCAACACATAAATAAAATAAAGCAATAAGCAATTTCTGCCACCAAGTATGGGTTATATTGTTTAGATTGATGATAGACCAAAGAAAGGTTAGAAAAAGAAGAGCTGTTTCAGAGAAACACAATATCACAATATTTTAAGGAATATTTTCTGCTGGGCTGGTAACTTTTGAAAGAATCCATCAGGTGGTCAAGTCAGTATGAAATAAACTCAGATCAAATGGAAAAACAACAAAGTTTAGCAAACATATTCTGAATCTTCTCTGATTACCCTTTCTTCTGCAAAGTTCAAACAAATAACATTAGCTGTATTCTATTTATGGAAAATACTTATCCACTTACAACAGTTAGATATTCAAAAGTATTAAAAGATAAAATGACTTGTTTTTTATTATCGTAATTAAACATTGCACTGTTTTACAGATAGCCTCACCACTATGGCAAAAGACGAGAGAGAAAGAAACACAGGTGAACACTGTGCCTGAATGGAACTGGGTTGTGGCAAAGTTTGATGTTTTCAGTAAAAATGCAGAAAACTCAGGTCTTTTTACCTACATATAGGTACCCATTGTGTCTAATTAAACTTTTCAAGAGGAATATTTGATGCTCAATTACCTCATCTGAACTGCCACAAAAAACAATATCGTTTATACTGAGTTCATAAAAATGATGTTCATGTAAGGCTTACAATTTTGCCATTCTGAGCCAATAAATAGTCTAAAACACTTGACATAAAGAGTTTTTAGAAAATAAGTGCATTATCTGTCTTTATACCATATTATTTCAGTAGTCGATTCCTTAATATTTTTATGAGGCTTCATATATGCCATATAATGTAAGCAGTTCATTACTACACAAAGTTTTCTACCAAAGTTTGGAAATTATGTGTATTCACCTTAGACATGAATTTAACTTCTTACATTTTCACTTACAGAATTGAATAGTTCTTAATCCTTTGAAATTAAAATAACGTCAATAGCTAGAATATCAATTTCATTTTTAAGAACTCATACCTATCAAGAAAAAGACTGCAAATGACAAACATGGTACATTGCCCATAAGAGTATAAAACAAATTTGCATCTGAGTTACATAATCTGCTACAAATTTGGGGAAATTGTCTTTTAGGCTATTACCATATGCTTCTATAGCCATCAAGCCAGAGAATGATTTAAGGGAAATTAAGAAAAAAGAGTAATTTTGATCTAAAAATTGCATAATTAAACCATGGAATATAAAGAGATGCAACTTTTATTCAATTATGCTCCAATAATATAAATATACTTAAAATGAACAAAGGCCTAGAATATGATCTCTAATTGCTTCATGTTAGCCTGTGTTTAATATAGTCTTTGCCTGAAAGGTGAGGACATTAGCAGTTATTTTGATTGTTTTGTTAACTATTAGCAACTAATACAAAAGTCAGTGTGTTGGGAGAAGATCAAGGAGCTGTTGATTTGTGCTGATTTTAAAAAAGCATTTATTTACTTATTTGACTACACTGGGTCTTGGTTGCAGCATGTGGGATCTAGTTCCCTGCCCAGGGACTGAACTTAGACCCCCAGCATTGGGAACATGGAGTCTTAGCCACTGGACTACCAGAGCAGTCCCTGTGCTGATATTTTTAACAGAGCCAAATTTCACATTTGCCATATTTTTTAAATATTAAGGTTGTATTTAAATTTTATTAAAGTTATTCATATTTTAAAATAATTAAGTGTTCTAGAGTATCAGCTTCACAAAGGAAACAGTCTTTAATCTGTTTTATTCACTGACACCAAAGCACTTACAAGAGTGCCTATAAAATAGTGAGCATCCAAATAATTACCTCAGTAAATCATATCAGTTTTCTAAAGTTAAAATATCAAAAGTCTTTAAATTTTGCCTTTGAGGATGCTTCCATTTATAAAAACAGTATACTTGAACTTTTTACTTAGCATATTTTAGGTATAGGTGGGATTTTGCTTCCTGCTTAGGGTTTACACCTACCCTTCTCCTTCCCCCAACATCAAGAAAATGAGAGCTCTGATTCTTTAATAAATATTGCTTTCTCAAGAAAAAAAGTGACACTATCTAAAGCATCTGGTTCCATCCTGTCTTTTGTTCTATTTCAGAATAAAGAGATTAGAACTTGAGTTATTGTTGTTCAGTTGCTAAGTCATGCCCAACTCTTTGCAACCCCATGGATGCAGCACACCAGGTTTTCCTGTCCTTCACTATCTTCCAGAGCTTGCTCAAACTCATGCCCATTGAGTCAATGATTCTATCCAACCATTTCATCCTCAGTCACGCCCTTATCCTCTTGCCCTCAATCTTTCTAATCATCAGGGTCTTTTCCAGTAAGTCGGTTCTTTGTATCAGATGGCTAAAATATTGGAGCTTCAGCTTCAGCACCAGTTCTTCCAATGAATATTCAGGGTTGATTTCCTTTAGGATTAATTATTTTCAACTCCTTGCTGTCCTAGGCTCTTTCAAGAGGACTTGAGAATAAACTGCAAATTGAAAACTAGAATAGTCCTTCAAAAAATGCATGCCTAAAAATTATATCCTTTTTGATATTTAATACAGAAACTCTTTCTACTGCTATGGAAGCCCAAAGTTTATTCATACAAGTATATATAACATAATAATGAGTATATATAACATAATCCTAGGTAAAAGAGAGTGCATGTTTTATTATTAATATGGTAAATGGGAAGAAAATTGCATGATAAAAGTATTCTATTCCTTGGAATATTTCCTTCCTCCACTAGCAACAAATTTTATTTTTATAATGTTGAAGGACGTTTTCATAGCTTATATATATATGAAGGTGTTGGAAAAATGCTAAAACAATGCATTCCATGTAGGTTTCTTCAGTCACAAATATTATCAGTTCACTTATCGAGTATCTGGCTTCTCTGTAAGTAGGATATGATCACCATTTTTACATTATTCAAAAAGGAAATATATATGCTACAGTTATATGGTATCTTTAAGCTAAATGATACTTAAATTCAATTATCTTGGTTGTATGTGTGTTTGTGTGTTTGTGATTTTATTCTGCTCTCTCAACAAAATTATTCAGTACTGAGACAATTTCTAAGGAGACATTTGATTGAGGCTTTTGATGACTATATGAGTCCATTGGGGGTAAAGAAATAATTAAAAAAAAAAACTCTCTGATCTTTTGGGACTATTACTAAAAAGAAAAAACTCTCTGATCCCTGATTTCGGTGTCATCTTAATTCTCATGCTGTTCTTGCTGCCAACCCAGGTGGCTACTACAAAGGGAGAATGAGATCTTGTAAATCACTTGGAAATTTCCAAGCAGTAAACCCAGATAAGAAATTCTCAGATAATATCCCTGGAAAAGAGCAACTGATTTTAATTTGTATGCCTATAGATCTTCAAACAAATAAATACCAGAGCTTGCTCAAACTCCTGCCCATTGAGTCAATGATTCTATCCAACCATTTCATCCTCAGTCACGCCCTTATCCTCTTGCCCTCAATCTTTCTAATCATCAGGGTCTTTTCCAGTAAGTCGGTTCTTTGTATCAGATGGCTAAAATATTGGAGCTTCAGCTTCAGCACCAGTTCTTCCAATGAATATTCAGGGTTGATTTCCTTTAGGATTAATTATTTTCAACTCCTTGCTGTCCTAGGCTCTTTCAAGAGGACTTGAGAATAAACTGCAAATTGAAAACTAGAATAGTCCTTCAAAAAATGCATGCCTAAAAATTATATCCTTTTTGATATTTAATACAGAAACTCTTTCTACTGCTATGGAAGCCCAAAGTTTATTCATACAAGTATATATAACATAATAATGAGTATATATAACATAATCCTAGGTAAAAGAGAGTGCATGTTTTATTATTAATATGGTAAATGGGAAGAAAATTGCATGATAAAAGTATTCTATTCCTTGGAATATTTCCTTCCTCCACTAGCAACAAATTTTATTTTTATAATGTTGAAGGACGTTTTCATAGCTTATATATATATGAAGGTGTTGGAAAAATGCTAAAACAATGCATTCCATGTAGGTTTCTTCAGTCACAAATATTATCAGTTCACTTATCGAGTATCTGGCTTCTCTGTAAGTAGGATATGATCACCATTTTTACATTATTCAAAAAGGAAATATATATGCTACAGTTATATGGTATCTTTAAGCTAAATGATACTTAAATTCAATTATCTTGGTTGTATGTGTGTTTGTGTGTTTGTGATTTTATTCTGCTCTCTCAACAAAATTATTCAGTACTGAGACAATTTCTAAGGAGACATTTGATTGAGGCTTTTGATGACTATATGAGTCCATTGGGGGTAAAGAAATAATTAAAAAAAAAAACTCTCTGATCTTTTGGGACTATTACTAAAAAGAAAAAACTCTCTGATCCCTGATTTCGGTGTCATCTTAATTCTCATGCTGTTCTTGCTGCCAACCCAGGTGGCTACTACAAAGGGAGAATGAGATCTTGTAAATCACTTGGAAATTTCCAAGCAGTAAACCCAGATAAGAAATTCTCAGATAATATCCCTGGAAAAGAGCAACTGATTTTAATTTGTATGCCTATAGATCTTCAAACAAATAAATATAATCCTGCTATTTCAGTAACTCAAAAGGTCACTTTATTGTTCCCGAATAAAGCAGTTTGGATAAATATTTTGAAAATACACATTATCAGAATTCCTTTTCCCCTTTTGTCCTCTAATGGAAAGAACTGAATTTGTCACTCTCAATGGTTCACAGCTCTCTTTAACTCTTCTTTTTTTGGCTACACTCACAACTTGCAGAATCTTGGTTGCCTGACCACAGACTTAATCCAGGCCCTCCAGACTGAAAGTGCAGAGTCCTAATATCTGGAATACCAGGGAATTTTCAGGTCTCTTGATTTTATGTCTTTTTGTATATTTACCAGGACTCCCAGAACTCTCCCTCTCAACTCTCCTGGAACTGTATCCCTCATAGAAAATCATTCTCAAATATTTAATCTGTTGCCTGAAAAATATTTTGTAAATAGAGAATACACAGCATTCTCTTGTGTATGTTTATGATGTGTAAGTAGATCTCATTCTTTCCTACGTTTTCCCCTTGACCTTATGTTTTTAGATCTAATATTATGGTTGCTGTTTCAGTTGTTTCTTGTGATCCATAAACGTAGATTACTTTCCCATTGTCCTAGAAGTAAACAGCATGGTTATTTAGTTTTCTAATAGCAAAATTACTATTACCATAAAGTTCTCCACACTTGTCCTGTGACATACCTGTGTGAGATTTTCTTCGGGATCTGCAACTGGGTGTGAGTGCAGACTATATGTAAATTTACTGCCACTTGGTGGAGGGTGGGGCGGGCGGGGTGGGCAAGACTGTCCTGTAAAACAACTGTGTCATTTACATTTGTACAAAATTACAGCCTTTCTACAGTTCACCAATGCCTGGAAATAATTTGACTTGCAAAATTTGCCAAATAAAGTAGCATTGCATTGTCATTTTAATTTGTACATTTCTATTAGATTATGGGTACCTCTTCATATGCTTTTAAGTCATTTGTATTTCTCTTTCTATGAATTACCTCTTTGCTCATTTTTCAATAGGAATTCCTGGTGTGCATGTGTGCTTGCATTTGCATATTTCCTTGAAAACCAAGTTTTAGAAGTTAAAAGTGACATTTCAAGAAATAAGTCATTTATTCATTAGGGACTTCCCTGGTGGTTCAGTGCCTAAGACTCTGCTTTCCCAATGCAGGGGACCTGGGTTCAATCCCTGGTCAGGGAACTAGATCCCACATACAATGACTGAGAGTTTGTATGCAGCTACTAAAGACCTGGTATAACCAAAACCAAAAACAACAACAACAAAAATTATAACAATACAAAAAATCTTTAAAAAAAAGGAATAAGTCATTTGTTAGATTTTGGATGTGTCATTTCTTAAACTGAAAATCTCAATTTTAATGTAGTAAAATCTATCATACATGTTCATTGTGATGGCCAACTGCAGTTTTTATTAGCTCAGAAGTATTCCTTTCTAGCTATTTTTAAATTCATTTGGAGCCCAGGAGTGATGAAATTATATATTAGGAGTCAAGCTTGTTAATTGGCTTAAACAGTCTACTTTTCCCTTGACCTTATGTTTTTAGATCTAATATTATGGTTGCTGTTTCAGTTGTTTCTTGTGATCCATAAACGTAGATTACTTTCCCATTGTCCTAGAAGTAAACAGCATGGTTATTTAGTTTTCTAATAGCAAAATTACTATTACCATAAAGTTCTCCACACTTGTCCTGTGACATACCTGTGTGAGATTTTCTTCGGGATCTGCAACTGGGTGTGAGTGCAGACTATATGTAAATTTACTGCCACTTGGTGGAGGGTGGGGCGGGCGGGGTGGGCAAGACTGTCCTGTAAAACAACTGTGTCATTTACATTTGTACAAAATTACAGCCTTTCTACAGTTCACCAATGCCTGGAAATAATTTGACTTGCAAAATTTGCCAAATAAAGTAGCATTGCATTGTCATTTTAATTTGTACATTTCTATTAGATTATGGGTACCTCTTCATATGCTTTTAAGTCATTTGTATTTCTCTTTCTATGAATTACCTCTTTGCTCATTTTTCAATAGGAATTCCTGGTGTGCATGTGTGCTTGCATTTGCATATTTCCTTGAAAACCAAGTTTTAGAAGTTAAAAGTGACATTTCAAGAAATAAGTCATTTATTCATTAGGGACTTCCCTGGTGGTTCAGTGCCTAAGACTCTGCTTTCCCAATGCAGGGGACCTGGGTTCAATCCCTGGTCAGGGAACTAGATCCCACATACAATGACTGAGAGTTTGTATGCAGCTACTAAAGACCTGGTATAACCAAAACCAAAAACAACAACAACAAAAATTATAACAATACAAAAAATCTTTAAAAAAAAGGAATAAGTCATTTGTTAGATTTTGGATGTGTCATTTCTTAAACTGAAAATCTCAATTTTAATGTAGTAAAATCTATCATACATGTTCATTGTGATGGCCAACTGCAGTTTTTATTAGCTCAGAAGTATTCCTTTCTAGCTATTTTTAAATTCATTTGGAGCCCAGGAGTGATGAAATTATATATTAGGAGTCAAGCTTGTTAATGTTGTGTCCTATTAAACAGTCTACTTTTCCTGTACACATGACTCTGAGTTCTTTATTCTGTTCCAATGATTTTATGTTTGTTCATTTTTCATAAGTACCACACTGTGTCTTTGGACTATATTCTAATTTTTATAGGGTGAGTCCCTTCTTTGCTCTTTTCAAAATTGACATAGTTACTAGAGACATTTTTATTTTTCTACATGAATGTTAGCATACACTCATTAAATGCTTCAAAAACATTTTTTTTGAGATTTGACTTAATTTATAAAAATTTATTGAGAGTTAATAAAGTAAGTTATTTCATCTGTGGTGAGAATTTTGTCTGTGACCACCTTTACTTACACAGATGTTGTTTTATGTCATTCAAAAGAGTGTCAACTTTTTCCCAAAGAACCTTTCTATTATTAAATATTTTAATAATTAAATATCTTTTGCTCTATATCATTACATTCAAACTTCTGTTGTTCTTTTGTGTCACGTGAGTCTAAGCACTGCAAAGTGCTTTTGATTATCACTTAGGAAGGTGTTTTCATACACCTTGTTCCATTTGATTCTTCAGCTTCAGACAAAGTGAAATGACATACCCAGATCATCTGCTTCCAGAACCTCCATACTTTCCCCTAGACCCCAGCAGAGTGAGCAAAGTGGACTCTGAGTCATTTTCCTTTTACTTCTAATGCCATGTTTTCAATTCCCTGCTACAGAAATGCCTCTTGTGAAACCTCATTTCAGTCTCATCCCCACTATGTCTTATGAGGTGACTGCTCAGTTCATAGTATTTGAGGGAATTTTTAAATAGGCAATGATTAATTTGCGTCCCTCTTAAAGGGTATTTAAATAATTACCAGCAACCTCCAGTGCTTCAACACAAGGAAAGAATAATGTGGCAATTTCCAGCCCTATGGCAGGGCTAGTGGGAGAGCTGTTTTTGAATCATGGGGTGTGGAGTAGCAAGATTCAACATGAGCTGAATCACCTTGTGCAGGCAGTTCTGCTCACACTACCCACACCACAGCTTAGTGCTCTGAGTAGTCAACCTCAGGTTACAGGTGTGTAGAGAAGATTCAACTTCAAAAGATGAAATTCATTTGGAGCCCGGGTCTTTACTTTTCTTTTGTACACATGACTCTGAGTTCTTTATTCTGTTCCAATGATTTTATGTTTGTTCATTTTTCATAAGTACCACACTGTGTCTTTGGACTATATTCTAATTTTTATAGGGTGAGTCCCTTCTTTGCTCTTTTCAAAATTGACATAGTTACTAGAGACATTTTTATTTTTCTACATGAATGTTAGCATACACTCATTAAATGCTTCAAAAACATTTTTTTGAGATTTGACTTAATTTATAAAAATTTATTGAGAGTTAATAAAGTAAGTTATTTCATCTGTGGTGAGAATTTTGTCTGTGACCACCTTTACTTACACAGATGTTGTTTTATGTCATTCAAAAGAGTGTCAACTTTTTCCCAAAGAACCTTTCTATTATTAAATATTTTAATAATTAAATATCTTTTGCTCTATATCATTACATTCAAACTTCTGTTGTTCTTTTGTGTCACGTGAGTCTAAGCACTGCAAAGTGCTTTTGATTATCACTTAGGAAGGTGTTTTCATACACCTTGTTCCATTTGATTCTTCAGCTTCAGACAAAGTGAAATGACATACCCAGATCATCTGCTTCCAGAACCTCCATACTTTCCCCTAGACCCCAGCAGAGTGAGCAAAGTGGACTCTGAGTCATTTTCCTTTTACTTCTAATGCCATGTTTTCAATTCCCTGCTACAGAAATGCCTCTTGTGAAACCTCATTTCAGTCTCATCCCCACTATGTCTTATGAGGTGACTGCTCAGTTCATAGTATTTGAGGGAATTTTTAAATAGGCAATGATTAATTTGCGTCCCTCTTAAAGGGTATTTAAATAATTACCAGCAACCTCCAGTGCTTCAACACAAGGAAAGAATAATGTGGCAATTTCCAGCCCTATGGCAGGGCTAGTGGGAGAGCTGTTTTTGAATCATGGGGTGTGGGAGTAGCAAGATTCAACATGAGCTGAATCACCTTGTGCAGGCAGTTCTGCTCACACTACCCACACCACAGCTTAGTGCTCTGAGTAGTCAACCTCAGGTTACAGGTGTGTAGAGAAGATTCAACTTCAAAAGATGAAAAATTTTAACACCTTTTACCACCTTTGAACACCACTACATTTATATATTTATCTTTATGTACAGATGCTACTTATAAAGCATATGAAAGTTAATTTTATCCAAAATGTATCATAAAAGCATAATAACATATTTTACTCTATACATTATGCATGCATTATATGGAAACAAGTCAACTAATAGCTCAATTAAAAGTAATAATTTTGAGTTTTTGTTTGATTTGTCAATGAAGTTTACTATGACCTAAATGCCCTTTTGTGTTCTATACCCCAACTTATCCCCTACCTTTATACCTCTTGCTCAGTCAGCAGCAGCCACACTAATTCCTTGAAGCTTTCTAATCATACCAACCATGTGTGTGTGCTAAGCTGCTTTGGTCGTGTCTGATTTTTTGTGACCCTGTGGACCATAGCCCATCAGGCTCCTCTGTCTATGGGATTATCCAGGCAATAGTGAAGAGGGTTGTCATGCCCTCCTCCAAGGGATCTTCCACACCTAGGGATCAAACCTGTGTCTCCTACATCTCCTGCACTACAGGCAGATTCTTGACCACATAGCCACTGGGGAAGCGCCCATACCAATCACACATTTCTGCATTTCTTTCCTCTCAGCTGGAAAGAGCTATCCCAGATTTATCCAAGGACCAGGCCTTTCTTGATTAACAATACACGTGGCACCTATACTATCCAATCCCTTTTTTCACACCCCTATTTATTTAGCCCTTATCACAGACTAGCATATAGTAAGCATCATTTATTTATATAAATTCTATGAGACACTTTGGTGTGTTAAAACACTATGCCTAGGACTTCCCAGTGGTGAAGCTCCTTTCATTGCTACAGAAATGCCTCTTGTGAAACCTCATTTCAGTCTCATCCCCACTATGTCTTATGAGGTGACTGCTCAGTTCATAGTATTTGAGGGAATTTTTAAATAGGCAATGATTAATTTGCGTCCCTCTTAAAGGGTATTTAAATAATTACCAGCAACCTCCAGTGCTTCAACACAAGGAAAGAATAATGTGGCAATTTCCAGCCCTATGGCAGGGCTAGTGGGAGAGCTGTTTTTGAATCATGGGGTGTGGGAGTAGCAAGATTCAACATGAGCTGAATCACCTTGTGCAGGCAGTTCTGCTCACACTACCCACACCACAGCTTAGTGCTCTGAGTAGTCAACCTCAGGTTACAGGTGTGTAGAGAAGATTCAACTTCAAAAGATGAAAAATTTTAACACCTTTTACCACCTTTGAACACCACTACATTTATATATTTATCTTTATGTACAGATGCTACTTATAAAGCATATGAAAGTTAATTTTATCCAAAATGTATCATAAAAGCATAATAACATATTTTACTCTATACATTATGCATGCATTATATGGAAACAAGTCAACTAATAGCTCAATTAAAAGTAATAATTTTGAGTTTTGTTTGATTTGTCAATGAAGTTTACTATGACCTAAATGCCCTTTTGTGTTCTATACCCCAACTTATCCCCTACCTTTATACCTCTTGCTCAGTCAGCAGCAGCCACACTAATTCCTTGAAGCTTTCTAATCATACCAACCATGTGTGTGTGCTAAGCTGCTTTGGTCGTGTCTGATTTTTTGTGACCCTGTGGACCATAGCCCATCAGGCTCCTCTGTCTATGGGATTATCCAGGCAATAGTGAAGAGGGTTGTCATGCCCTCCTCCAAGGGATCTTCCACACCTAGGGATCAAACCTGTGTCTCCTACATCTCCTGCACTACAGGCAGATTCTTGACCACATAGCCACTGGGGAAGCGCCCATACCAATCACACATTTCTGCATTTCTTTCCTCTCAGCTGGAAAGAGCTATCCCAGATTTATCCAAGGACCAGGCCTTTCTTGATTAACAATACACGTGGCACCTATACTATCCAATCCCTTTTTTCACACCCCTATTTATTTAGCCCTTATCACAGACTAGCATATAGTAAGCATCATTTATTTATATAAATTCTATGAGAACAAAGACTTTGGTGTGTTAAAAACACTATGCCTAGGACTTCCCTGGTGGTGCAGTGGATAAGAATTCACTTGCCAATGCAGGGGATGTGGGTTTGATCTCTAGTCTTGGAAGATGCTACCTGTTGTGGAGCAACAAAGTCCTTGTGCCACAACTACTGAATCCACATTCTACAGCCTGCAAGCCACAACTACTAAACCCATGTGCTGCAACTATGGAAGCCCATATGCCTAGAGGCTGTGCTCTGTAACAAGAGAAGCCACCACAATGAGAAGTTGTGGCTCCACAACAGAGTAGCCCTGCTCACTGTAACTAGAGAAAGCCTGTGCACAGCAACAAAGATCCATTGCAACCAAAAATACATAAATAAAATACTAAAAAAAAAAAAAAAACCACAATGCTAGGAAAACACTAAGTACTATGCAAGTACTTAAGCCTAAATACTATGCAAGTTACAACAGAAATCATATAACTCTAATGACATAGTAATGAAAATAGTATATTTCTCCAAATATCTTAAAGTACATACAGTTTTATATAAATAAAAGACATTATTAAAAATATTTTGTCTTGGGGACTTCCCTGGTGGACCAGCGGTTAAGACTCTGCTCCCAATGCAGAGGGCCCAGGTTCATTCCCTGGGCAGGGAACTAGAGCCCACAGACCACAGCTAAGATCCAGTGCAGCCAAATTAAAGCAATAATTTAAAAATATATATTTTGGCTGGCTTTTTTTGACCAGTTAAGACATTAAAGGCTGGCTTGGGTCATGTCTGATTTTTTGTGACCCTGTGGACCATAGCCCATCAGGCTCCTCTGTCTATGGGATTATCCAGGCAATAGTGAAGAGGGTTGTCATGCCCTCCTCCAAGGGATCTTCCACACCTAGGGATCAAACCTGTGTCTCCTACATCTCCTGCACTACAGGCAGATTCTTGACCACATAGCCACTGGGGAAGCGCCCATACCAATCACACATTTCTGCATTTCTTTCCTCTCAGCTGGAAAGAGCTATCCCAGATTTATCCAAGGACCAGGCCTTTCTTGATTAACAATACACGTGGCACCTATACTATCCAATCCCTTTTTTCACACCCCTATTTATTTAGCCCTTATCACAGACTAGCATATAGTAAGCATCATTTATTTATATAAATTCTATGAGAACAAAGACTTTGGTGTGTTAAAAACACTATGCCTAGGACTTCCCTGGTGGTGCAGTGGATAAGAATTCACTTGCCAATGCAGGGGATGTGGGTTTGATCTCTAGTCTTGGAAGATGCTACCTGTTGTGGAGCAACAAAGTCCTTGTGCCACAACTACTGAATCCACATTCTACAGCCTGCAAGCCACAACTACTAAACCCATGTGCTGCAACTATGGAAGCCCATATGCCTAGAGGCTGTGCTCTGTAACAAGAGAAGCCACCACAATGAGAAGTTGTGGCTCCACAACAGAGTAGCCCTGCTCACTGTAACTAGAGAAAGCCTGTGCACAGCAACAAAGATCCATTGCAACCAAAAATACATAAATAAAATACTAAAAAAAAAAAAAAAACCACAATGCTAGGAAAACACTAAGTACTATGCAAGTACTTAAGCCTAAATACTATGCAAGTTACAACAGAAATCATATAACTCTAATGACATAGTAATAAAAATAGTATATTTCTCCAAATATCTTAAAGTACATACAGTTTTATATAAATAAAAGACATTATTAAAAATATTTTGTCTTGGGGACTTCCCTGGTGGACCAGCGGTTAAGACTCTGCTCCCAATGCAGAGGGCCCAGGTTCATTCCCTGGGCAGGGAACTAGAGCCCACAGACCACAGCTAAGATCCAGTGCAGCCAAATTAAAGCAATAATTTAAAAAATATATATTTTGGCTTAGGACATTTTATGTAATTCCTAATGATTGCATTTAGCAGTCAACATTTGTGGAGGATTGAGTTTTTAATCATTTGAATCATCTTTAATTGAACATATTTGGAGATAAAAGCATGCTAACAAAACCAACAAATACCTAAGTACCTATGTGCAAATGTTTAGAATTTTTACTTCTATCAACTGAAGGCTCAGTAATTGCTTTTGTTTTGTGATTGGGATTTCAGGTTCTCAGAGTCATTATTAGAACATATCATAAAGCTGGGTGGCAGATGGTTTTAATTCCATCACATAAATCAGGTCAAGAAGCATAACATGGCTATATTTTGGGAATAGATTAAAGTCACTTTATGCCCCTCTTTGTCACTGTGGCTAGAAATTCAGCTCTAGTCATTAATGGGGAAATCTCTCTATTTCTCTCTAAGATTCTGTCTATGAAGATGCCAGGATCTTATGCAGTACAGAAAATGAAGGGCCTGTGGCCTTTTGCTCTCACTAACAGCTAAAGCCATGCTTATATTTCAAATTGGCATTTTCCCTTGGACAACGTAACATGCCAAGGGCAACAGAAGCTGTATGCTGCCTGACTCATTCTTCAGTTCCATCTTATTCTCCCTTGCCTTCCTTGAACACAAGAACTATAAATACTACAGACTCAATTTGCCAGGTTCAATGGCAGATTGGAGTAGTCATGTGATACAGTCTGCGCAATGAATTGAACACAGAAGCTCACCGGTGCATGGTATATGACTCACTGGTGCATGGCTACTTCCCCATCCTGCTTCCTGGAACGGTCACATGAAGCTGGAGGTACAAATGCTATGTGAAAAGCAAAAGGATCAAAGTCAACATGCTAAGATTGGCAGAAGAGAGAGCCAGCAAGAGCCTGTGTACTTGATAGGTACAGATGATACTAATATTCTCCAAATATCTTAAAGTACATACAGTTTTATATAAATAAAAGACATTATTAAAAATATTTTGTCTTGGGACTTCCCTGGTGGACCAGCGGTTAAGACTCTGCTCCCAATGCAGAGGGCCCAGGTTCATTCCCTGGGCAGGGAACTAGAGCCCACAGACCACAGCTAAGATCCAGTGCAGCCAAATTAAAGCAATAATTTAAAAAATATATATTTTGGCTTAGGACATTTTATGTAATTCCTAATGATTGCATTTAGCAGTCAACATTTGTGGAGGATTGAGTTTTTAATCATTTGAATCATCTTTAATTGAACATATTTGGAGATAAAAGCATGCTAACAAAACCAACAAATATCTAAGTACCTATGTGCAAATGTTTAGAATTTTTACTTCTATCAACTGAAGGCTCAGTAATTGCTTTTGTTTTGTGATTGGGATTTCAGGTTCTCAGAGTCATTATTAGAACATATCATAAAGCTGGGTGGCAGATGGTTTTAATTCCATCACATAAATCAGGTCAAGAAGCATAACATGGCTATATTTTGGGAATAGATTAAAGTCACTTTATGCCCCTCTTTGTCACTGTGGCTAGAAATTCAGCTCTAGTCATTAATGGGGAAATCTCTCTATTTCTCTCTAAGATTCTGTCTATGAAGATGCCAGGATCTTATGCAGTACAGAAAATGAAGGGCCTGTGGCCTTTTGCTCTCACTAACAGCTAAAGCCATGCTTATATTTCAAATTGGCATTTTCCCTTGGACAACGTAACATGCCAAGGGCAACAGAAGCTGTATGCTGCCTGACTCATTCTTCAGTTCCATCTTATTCTCCCTTGCCTTCCTTGAACACAAGAACTATAAATACTACAGACTCAATTTGCCAGGTTCAATGGCAGATTGGAGTAGTCATGTGATACAGTCTGCGCAATGAATTGAACACAGAAGCTCACCGGTGCATGGTATATGACTCACTGGTGCATGGCTACTTCCCCATCCTGCTTCCTGGAACGGTCACATGAAGCTGGAGGTACAAATGCTATGTGAAAAGCAAAAGGATCAAAGTCAACATGCTAAGATTGGCAGAAGAGAGAGCCAGCAAGAGCCTGTGTACTTGATAGGTACAGATGAACATCTGGGACAATGCCAAGAACCATGTGTGAACTAAATGTTATGTCTAAAAGCCACACACTTATTTGTTTAAAATAGTTTAAATTTCTCTTTCTTGTAGCTGAACACATCTCTGATTGAAATGCTGGCCTTGGGTAAGGGGATCTTCATCTAGCATTATAGCCCTGCTACCTACAGTCCCAGCTCAATAGGTACATTATACTGTTACTTTCTGCAATTACTACTGCCTCTCTGGGCTCTGGTAATAAAATGGGTACAACTATCTGTTAATTGCTGGTAAACTGCAAAGCCTGTTTCCTTCTTGGTCTTGGTGAATTTCACCTTTCCCCAGGATAGGTAGTTCCATTTTTTACTCTCCAATCACTTTATTCTCCTCCCCTGTGAATCAAGCATATTCATTGCAAATAAGCCTTAGATGCTAAACTGAGATCTCTTTTAAAGGGTGAGACAGAGGAAGAAATGGATTAGGGAAAATAGAGGCTGATGTTAAATGCTTCTTTTTTTCATTTTAATTTCCCAGTTACACTATTATAACCTATCCTCTTTGACATAAGTATTTTATTTATTTTTTATTTGGGGGGGGTGAGAGGGAGGGGGGGCAGGCCACTTCGATTGGTCTTTCATTTATCTATTTTCATCCATCTTTGTTCTCTGGCCTGTGTGGACCTCCCATCACAGGGGCCTCTGTTGTCATAGAGCACCGGCCCTGGGCACATGCGCTCCAGAGCTCCGGCTTGGTAATTGGACACATCGGTCCAGCTGCTCCGTGGCACGTGGGATCTTCCCAGGCCAGGGATCGAACCTGTGCCTCTTGCACTGCAAGGCAATGTCCTTACCCACTGGACCACCAGGGAAGCCCTGGCATAAGTATTGATATTTAATTTAGTCATTCAAAAGATCAATTTTAAATTCCAGATTCTGCCTCTGCTTATCAGTCAATCAACTAAATGATAGACACATCCAGTACACTATTGGTTAAAATACCAAAGAACAAATTCATATGTTTCAAACCTAATAAAAAAACAATCTCAGACACAACCAAAGTTTAATTTGAAAACAGATTTATATCACCAGGGATATAAGAAAAAAGTATCATTTGAACTTTATGTTAGCCACTTGAAAACACATTCAATCCAGAGCCCATGTCTTATGTTCATGTCTGGCACAATTTAAAAACATTTTCTTTTGTCTAGAAATAGCAGAACTTGTTTGCAAAATATTTAAGAATATTGCCTCATTTTTTTTCTGGGTAAAAAGAAATGCTGTCATTTTTCCATTTATTAAAAATAATCACTCTAGTTTCTACATCTACAATTGCCTCATTTTTTCTGTTTCTATTTGCAACAAATTTTCTCAAGAGAATTTCTTCATGTGCTGTTCCCTCTTCCTCATTCTCTTAAACCTATTGTAATCAGATTATCACCTCCAAGTGCCACCAAAACTGATCTTGTCAAGGTTGCCAATGGGCCCCCTAAGTGATAAATCCAATGACCAGTTCTCACAACTGATTTTTCCGTCCTCCTTCATTCATTTTATTTCTAAGCTTTCAATTCCTTCATTCTTTTAGTTTTTATCCTACCTCACTCTTTGGTTATTCTCAATTTCATTTGCTGGTTGTAACAATCTTTCCCTACCTGGAAGTGTCCCAGAAATCAATCCTTAGATCTCTTCACTGTCCTGTCTATTCTCAGATATCCCCTTGGTGATCTCACCTGGTAGGATAGCTTTAAATACATCTTTTTGTCAGCAGATCCCAAATGCATGTCTTCATCTCAGACCTCTTACTCAATCTATGTCTTACCTAATAACCAAGCTCATATATCTACCTCCATACTTAAACTATTTGTTGTTCAATGGAAATCTTATATTTTTACAAACATATAAAGAAATCAAAAGTTAATTTTCCTAAGAACCCAAAGGACTTCCCTTATGACTCAGACTGTAAAGAATCTGCCTGCAATGCAGTAGACCTGGGTTTTATCCCTAGTTCAGAAGATCTCCCGGAGAACGAAATAAAACTCAACATTCAAAAAACAAAGATCATGGCATCTGGTCACATCACTTAATGGCAAATAGATAGGCAAGCAATGGAAACAGTGACAGACTCTATTTCCTTGGGCTCCAAAATCACTGCAGATAGTGACCACAGCCATGAAATTAAAAGACACTTGCTCCTCAAAAGAAAAGCTACAAGAAACCTAGACAGCATGTTCAAAAGCAGAGACAACACTTTGTCAACAAAAGTCTGTATAGCCAAAACTATGGTTTTCCCAGTAGTCATGCCATGGATGTGAGAGCTGGACCAGAAAGAAGTCTGAGCGATGAAGAATGGATCCTTTGCACTGTGATGTTGGAGAAGACTTGAGAGTTCCTTAGACAGCAAGGAGATCAAACCAAGCAATCCTAAAGGGAATCAACCCTGAATATTCATTGGAAGGAATGATGCTGAAGCTGAAGCTTCAATACTTTGGCCACCTGATGCAAAGCGACAACTCATTGGAAAAAAAAGCCTGATGTCGGGAAAAATAGATGGCAAAAGGAGAAGGGTACGACAGAGGATGAGATGGTTGAATGGCATAATCGAGTCAATGGACATGAGTTTGAGCAAGTTCCAGGAGACGGTGAGGGACAAGGAAGCCTGGTGTGCAGCAGTCCATGGTGTTGCAGAGATTCACACACAACTGAGCAACTGAACTGAATTGAACTGAAGAACCCCAAACAGAGTTCATCAGTTTATTCTCTTAGAAATAAATCTAAAAGTAATGAACACAAATACACTTTTTTGTGCCTAACCAATTTCTTCAATTAATGAATCTTTCACAAATGAATATGAAATTTTAGAGACAATGCTATAGATTTCCTAAAATGTATCTTTACATTAGTAAATGTTGCTTAGAAACAGATGTTTTCTCTTTTCCCAGCTGTACTCTATTCTCCTAATTCAAAGAAAAATATGCCTAGCTATACCCCTCAGGAAAGAGTTAGCTTATCTTTGTTCATTTTTATCTCAGAACAAAACAAAACAAAAGCCTGGTGTTAATGCTGTTAATAATGTTGGCCACTACTTTCACCCTTCTCAAGCTAAATGAGGGCATGTTTTCCATTTTTATAGGATTGTGATAAATAACTAAGCAAATAACCATGTTACTACAACCATTGCTTTAACCAGTTCAGAATTAAACTCCCTCTTAATGTGAAAAAAGAATTCCATTTTTGTGGACTGGGTAATTTTCTACTGAATTCTCAATAAACTAGGGAAGTAAGTACCAATACCACATCAAAGACTGAGACTAATTTGGGTGGTGATAGGATGACCCTGAGGGTAATCTTGGAATCTCTTAAGCCTACTTTGCATGATTATATAGAAATTATATATAATATCTATTATATTCTTTAGGAAATATGCTAAGACTTGCCAATTATATTTAACATCTAAATTACCAAGGAGATTCGGTTGATTTCTACTTATTGCTATAAAATATAAACAACTCAGTTTGTGCAGATTTAGTCTGCAAATAATAGGGAAAAAACCCTGTGAAAGTATACTCATTTCAACGCTATATGAATTTGAAGTGAAAATGGCATTATCTTTAAAAGTAATTGGAAATGGACTTAGAAACCATTGTCAAAATTCTGTCCCATGTCTACTACATACATACAAAGAAATCAATACAAGAGAAAATTACAAGTTACTACACTATGAATTCTTTGTATAAAATATCAATATAACATAATAATTATAATCATAATTGCAGTTCACACATGACAAAATTATAATACAGGTATTATTCTCAGCAGTTTATAATTTTCTATAAAATGTAGAGTTTAAATTACTTGTCAGAAATCATATTGTTAGTAAAGGAGGAGAATAAGATTCTGACTCAAATTTATTTTGACTGTAAATGCCATTCGCTTCACCATAGGTTAAATAGATTTATCTACAAATCACAATGCCTGTGTACCTAGTTGCTCCAAACATGTCTGGGTCTTTGAGAACCTGTGGGTTGTAGTTCACCAAGCTCCTCTGTCCATAGGATTTTCCAGGCAAGAATACTGCAGTGGGTTGTCATTCCCTTCTCTAGGGGATCTTTCCAACTCAGGAATGGAACCTGGTCTCCTGCATCGCAGGCAGGTACTTTACTGCCTGAGCAACTTGGGAAGCCAAATCACAATAGTACCTAATTATTTGTGCTAATTGGTGAGATCTTTAAATTCCTGTTCCTAGAAGTTAATTCTGGCATTGCTGTTGAAAAGTTTAGATATGTGAGGTTTGTAATAATAATAAGCACAAAATCTATTCCAAATTGAAATTTAACCTAGACAGTCATTAGTGTCCAAGAAGGTTCAAACCAATAGGTGAGGCAGGACAGCAAGAGATCCAGGGGCAGTGATGAACATTGTGTCTACCATGCCCCAGAGACTTGGTGATGCCTTGGAGATACTGAACAAAGGAACTAAAGACAATCATAAAATGTTGACTATAGACATGCAAGAAAGAGTCAAATGATAAAATGTCCTGAATGGCAAGCTTAAACATTTGTTTTATTCCGGTGTTGATAGATTGATAGCTAGGAAAGAACATGGTAAGATACAAATTTCAGAAGGATCAATCTAAGTAGCATTTCTATTTAACAAACACATATTGAGATTCTTCAATGAGCCTGGAAGCGTACTAGACAGTAGAGATAGATGAATATAGCTTTTGGGGAACTCTAAGGGACAATGTTCAGAAAAAGAGTGGATCTAACTAAACCATTTTATCGTATTTGGGGCAGTAAAGTGAAAAGAGATACATGCATCTAAGCCTCAAATTTGAGACTGTTTCAAGAAAGGAAAGCCACATTTTAATACAGGTATTATTCTCAGCAGTTTATAATTTTCTATAAAATGTAGAGTTTAAATTACTTGTCAGAAATCATATTGTTAGTAAAGGAGGAGAATAAGATTCTGACTCAAATTTATTTTGACTGTAAATGCCATTCGCTTCACCATAGGTTAAATAGATTTATCTACAAATCACAATGCCTGTGTACCTAGTTGCTCCAAACATGTCTGGGTCTTTGAGAACCTGTGGGTTGTAGTTCACCAAGCTCCTCTGTCCATAGGATTTTCCAGGCAAGAATACTGCAGTGGGTTGTCATTCCCTTCTCTAGGGGATCTTTCCAACTCAGGAATGGAACCTGGTCTCCTGCATCGCAGGCAGGTACTTTACTGCCTGAGCAACTTGGGAAGCCAAATCACAATAGTACCTAATTATTTGTGCTAATTGGTGAGATCTTTAAATTCCTGTTCCTAGAAGTTAATTCTGGCATTGCTGTTGAAAAGTTTAGATATGTGAGGTTTGTAATAATAATAAGCACAAAATCTATTCCAAATTGAAATTTAACCTAGACAGTCATTAGTGTCCAAGAAGGTTCAAACCAATAGGTGAGGCAGGACAGCAAGAGATCCAGGGGCAGTGATGAACATTGTGTCTACCATGCCCCAGAGACTTGGTGATGCCTTGGAGATACTGAACAAAGGAACTAAAGACAATCATAAAATGTTGACTATAGACATGCAAGAAAGAGTCAAATGATAAAATGTCCTGAATGGCAAGCTTAAACATTTGTTTTATTCCGGTGTTGATAGATTGATAGCTAGGAAAGAACATGGTAAGATACAAATTTCAGAAGGATCAATCTAAGTAGCATTTCTATTTAACAAACACATATTGAGATTCTTCAATGAGCCTGGAAGCGTACTAGACAGTAGAGATAGATGAATATAGCTTTTGGGGAACTCTAAGGGACAATGTTCAGAAAAAGAGTGGATCTAACTAAACCATTTTATCGTATTTGGGGCAGTAAAGTGAAAAGAGATACATGCCAGCTACTTATTATTTTATTTATAGCTTCCTTTCAATTTAATCATTTCAAATAAGGAGACTGTTTCAAGAAAGGAAAGCCACTGATTTTATTAATTTTCAAATTATATTTATAATATTATTGAAAATCTTCTAAAGATCTTTTCAAAACAAAAGTAACTGAGTGGTTGGAATTCTCCTCACCTCTAACCATACCCATGTACGTCCGCAAAATGTTTTTTGGCTTGTTTTTGTGATTCATCACAACTTACAATATCTACCAAGGAACCATTAGAAACTAATTGCACTTCATTGGAACAGTTAAACAGGTGTGAAAGATTTTATATAAGATTATTGCAATAAGGGAGAGAGATTAAACTCAACTACATTGAACTATAGTGGTAGAGATTCTAAGCCCTAGGGTGAGCTAGTGAAAAGTTCCAGAGGACATAAGAGGGGAGCTTGGTTAAAGCATTGGGCCACCTGTATTTGCTAACTGGCACTTAAGAAAGTTAGACTCCTAGATTCCCGCAGAGACTAGGAGCTAGAGGTGGTATCTTTTGTGATTATTACATTTCAAAGAAATGGCTCCCGGACCCCTTAGAAAGATATTCCTGGGTTGTAGAACTGGCCAGAGCTAGAAGACTTCCACTTCCATGGGGCATAGAAAGAATTTACACTGGCAAGTTTTCAAGAGTAAATGCTCTTGAGAAAAAGGGATGTGGGCCAATGGCCAGAAAGAAACGTAATGACCGAGAAGGGTGGGATGAGGGGTGGTGAGAGATAGGCTCAAGAGGGAGGTGGTTATATGTGTACTTATGGCTGATTCACTTGTTGTACAGCAGAAACTAACACAACAGTGTAAAGCAATTCTCCTCCCATTAAAAATAAATTAAAAAAATAAAGTTTTGTGGAATTTGAGGGGACTGTTATGGCATCTTGGTCAGAACCATCAATTGGCAATTCTAAAGATTACATTTCTGATCATGACAGTCTCATGGTTAACCTGGTTTAGTAGGGTGAAGGATTAGTTGACAGTGTGAGGCTGCAGCAGTTTCTGCCAGTAAAGTGAAAAGTGAGATACTTTTTGTATTTGGGGCAGTAAAGTGAAAAGAGATACATGCCAGCTACTTATTATTTTATTTATAGCTTCCTTTCAATTTAATCATTTCAAATAAGGAGACTGTTTCAAGAAAGGAAAGCCACTGATTTTATTAATTTTCAAATTATATTTATAATATTATTGAAAATCTTCTAAAGATCTTTTCAAAACAAAAGTAACTGAGTGGTTGGAATTCTCCTCACCTCTAACCATACCCATGTACGTCCGCAAAATGTTTTTTGGCTTGTTTTTGTGATTCATCACAACTTACAATATCTACCAAGGAACCATTAGAAACTAATTGCACTTCATTGGAACAGTTAAACAGGTGTGAAAGATTTTATATAAGATTATTGCAATAAGGAGAGAGATTAAACTCAACTACATTGAACTATAGTGGTAGAGATTCTAAGCCCTAGGGTGAGCTAGTGAAAAGTTCCAGAGGACATAAGAGGGGAGCTTGGTTAAAGCATTGGGCCACCTGTATTTGCTAACTGGCACTTAAGAAAGTTAGACTCCTAGATTCCCGCAGAGACTAGGAGCTAGAGGTGGTATCTTTTGTGATTATTACATTTCAAAGAAATGGCTCCCGGACCCCTTAGAAAGATATTCCTGGGTTGTAGAACTGGCCAGAGCTAGAAGACTTCCACTTCCATGGGGCATAGAAAGAATTTACACTGGCAAGTTTTCAAGAGTAAATGCTCTTGAGAAAAAGGGATGTGGGCCAATGGCCAGAAAGAAACGTAATGACCGAGAAGGGTGGGATGAGGGGTGGTGAGAGATAGGCTCAAGAGGGAGGTGGTTATATGTGTACTTATGGCTGATTCACTTGTTGTACAGCAGAAACTAACACAACAGTGTAAAGCAATTCTCCTCCCATTAAAAATAAATTAAAAAAATAAAGTTTTGTGGAATTTGAGGGGACTGTTATGGCATCTTGGTCAGAACCATCAATTGGCAATTCTAAAGATTACATTTCTGATCATGACAGTCTCATGGTTAACCTGGTTTAGTAGGGTGAAGGATTAGTTGACAGTGTGAGGCTGCAGCAGTTTCTGCCTGTAAAGCTAGAGTGAACTCCTTATGTCAGAAGATGCTAAGGAGATATTATGTGTGTCCTCTTATCAGAGGTAAAACAAACTGCATGTCAACACCAGAACATCTGGTGCCAGGAAACAATGATATTAAAGGCAAATAGTCTTATTTTGTCTTAATATTTTGATCCTAATTTTTATAGTTGTTATGCATTACTAGTTCTAAAAAAACAAGTCGGTAGATCTGAGCCAGAAGAAATATAATTTTGGAAAAGTAAACCTTATAATGATATTTTTCCTAGGAAGCTCATTTGTGTCATTAGGGAATTTCACATTAAAGGAAATGTGTTCTCATTAGTACTCTGTCACGTTGTACTTTTATAATAAAATTTTAAAGACTTGTGCAAATACATTTCATACCAATGAAAACAAATATAAACCCAGTAGTATTTTATATTTTGACAGTCATCAGTTAGTTCTGAAAATATTTACCTTTAATATTAATGTTAAAGTAAAGAAAGGATATTTCTTTTTCAAAACTAAAAGAAGCAAATAAAAACAGAGCATCTGAGAGGAAAACTGTCTAAATTCCTTCTTCACTAGGGAATATGAAAACTGGTTGTCTCTTCTTTAGCCCCACTGTGTGATGTAATGGAAACCTCTCAAAGTCTCTTGTGAATAGAATGTCTGGCCTTTTTGTGCAGAATTTATTCTAATACGACATGTCAAGCACAATTATATAATTATTTCTTTACCTTTGACTTGTTCTTTTGTTTATTTTACACTAAATGACCTTGCTTCAGGTAATATTCAGTGTTCGCTGCTTTATCTCTGACTTTCCTTTGTCTCTATATTTGCAGCAGAGTGTGTGTGTGTGTGTGTGTGTGTCTGTGTGTGTGTCTGTGTGTGTGTATTTTCATCATTATCATTGATTCTGGTGCTCTCTACCAGACATCTGTCCAGAATTCCTACAAGTTGTTTTAAGCTTCCTACCACCCAGTGTGATAAGGAACAGCTATTGCAACAGGAGAAAATATCACTGTAGTGTTTAAACTAGCTTCTTTTGTTTCCAAAGAGACAAAATCATTGGTAAAATGTGAGCTCTTGGGGGGAAAAAAAGGAAAAAAAATTAAGCATATCTTTAAATAATATACTTTCTTTTGGCCAATAAGAACGAATTGGTTTTTAAATAGCAGTTCAGCTCATTGCTAACAAATCTCAAAAGGGCATAAAATGCTGAGGACACTGATTAAAGAAAAGTTTAATCAAAGGTTTCAGGAACTACCACCTTCAAGTTACATTAAGAATCCTTTTATATGTTACCTGTTTCACTTCACTATTCACTACTCTTAAGATAAATGTGAAATTTTAACTAATGCCAAAATAATCATTTTGATGTGATAACAACTATTCCTGGCTCATAGAAAAAACTAAATACTAATTTTAAAAAAGGAAATGTGTTCTCATTAGTACTCTGTCACGTTGTACTTTTATAATAAAATTTTAAAGACTTGTGCAAATACATTTCATACCAATGAAAACAAATATAAACCCAGTAGTATTTTATATTTTGACAGTCATCAGTTAGTTCTGAAAATATTTACCTTTAATATTAATGTTAAAGTAAAGAAAGGATATTTCTTTTTCAAAACTAAAAGAAGCAAATAAAAACAGAGCATCTGAGAGGAAAACTGTCTAAATTCCTTCTTCACTAGGGAATATGAAAACTGGTTGTCTCTTCTTTAGCCCCACTGTGTGATGTAATGGAAACCTCTCAAAGTCTCTTGTGAATAGAATGTCTGGCCTTTTTGTGCAGAATTTATTCTAATACGACATGTCAAGCACAATTATATAATTATTTCTTTACCTTTGACTTGTTCTTTTGTTTATTTTACACTAAATGACCTTGCTTCAGGTAATATTCAGTGTTCGCTGCTTTATCTCTGACTTTCCTTTGTCTCTATATTTGCAGCAGAGTGTGTGTGTGTGTGTGTGTGTGTCTGTGTGTGTGTCTGTGTGTGTGTATTTTCATCATTATCATTGATTCTGGTGCTCTCTACCAGACATCTGTCCAGAATTCCTACAAGTTGTTTTAAGCTTCCTACCACCCAGTGTGATAAGGAACAGCTATTGCAACAGGAGAAAATATCACTGTAGTGTTTAAACTAGCTTCTTTTGTTTCCAAAGAGACAAAATCATTGGTAAAATGTGAGCTCTTGGGGGGAAAAAAAGGAAAAAAAATTAAGCATATCTTTAAATAATATACTTTCTTTTGGCCAATAAGAACGAATTGGTTTTTAAATAGCAGTTCAGCTCATTGCTAACAAATCTCAAAAGGGCATAAAAATGCTGAGGACACTGATTAAAGAAAAGTTTAATCAAAGGTTTCAGGAACTACCACCTTCAAGTTACATTAAGAATCCTTTTATATGTTACCTGTTTCACTTCACTATTCACTACTCTTAAGATAAATGTGAAATTTTAACTAATGCCAAAATAATCATTTTGATGTGATAACAACTATTCCTGGCTCATAGAAAAAACTAAATACTAAGTTTATGATAAAGATTAAAAAAATCAATTTTCCCTCAAAAATAATTTACTTGAATTACATGAAATGTCCTTATATCATTTTTATTATAAGAAATACCCTGAGAAATAAAGATTTAAACTCCATGGATTTATAATATACCCACAAAATATTTTTAAGTGGAATCTCAAATTAGAATCATATTTTATAACTATGAAAAAAAAGAATTTCCTAATAAAGGTACTTGGCTAGTCTGCTAGTAAAAGACTAGCTAAGCTATACAGTAAATAGGGGCATGATATTTATAAAATCTACAAGTTTAACTCATGATAATTTTTTCTTTTTTCTGTTTTTCCTATTAATAATATACATGTAAGTCTTTTTATTAATAATATATATATATATATATATATATATATCTAGGACTCATCTCAAGATATATTTTCAAAGAGTAGAGCACTGGCATTGGTTTTTTCACACATCAACAATTTTCTGACGCAGAGCCAGGATTAGAGCTCAACACACCAGATAAAAGTCTCAATGCCCAGAATGATGTCTTCCTCATCTGTGCTTCCCTGGGCTGCTTCTATGAACATGTATATAGTTAGAACACAGTCCATGAACAAGAATGAACAGGTTAAAAAGGCAGTAGGTAAAATGGAAGCATGTCTTGAATGGTAGATTAAACACACACACACATGTTAATATTATCAAATGAAAATAATAAAAGGGAACAAGGCAAATTGATAAAAACATCTTTTTTTGTTTTTTTTTGATTTATATAAGAACTTTTACTATTTTTGTAAACAAATATTTTTAAAGAGAACGAATTGGTTTTAAATAGCAGTTCAGCTCATTGCTAACAAATCTCAAAAGGGCATAAAATGCTGAGGACACTGATTAAAGAAAAGTTTAATCAAAGGTTTCAGGAACTACCACCTTCAAGTTACATTAAGAATCCTTTTATATGTTACCTGTTTCACTTCACTATTCACTACTCTTAAGATAAATGTGAAATTTTAACTAATGCCAAAATAATCATTTTGATGTGATAACAACTATTCCTGGCTCATAGAAAAAACTAAATACTAAGTTTATGATAAAGATTAAAAAAATCAATTTTCCCTCAAAAATAATTTACTTGAATTACATGAAATGTCCTTATATCATTTTTATTACAAGAAATACCCTGAGAAATAAAGATTTAAACTCCATGGATTTATAATATACCCACAAAATATTTTTAAGTGGAATCTCAAATTAGAATCATATTTTATAACTATGAAAAAAAAGAATTTCCTAATAAAGGTACTTGGCTAGTCTGCTAGTAAAAGACTAGCTAAGCTATACAGTAAATAGGGGCATGATATTTATAAAATCTACAAGTTTAACTCATGATAATTTTTTCTTTTTTCTGTTTTTCCTATTAATAATATACATGTAAGTCTTTTTATTAATAATATATATATATATATATATATATATATATATATATATATCTAGGACTCATCTCAAGATATATTTTCAAAGAGTAGAGCACTGGCATTGGTTTTTTCACACATCAACAATTTTCTGACGCAGAGCCAGGATTAGAGCTCAACACACCAGATAAAAGTCTCAATGCCCAGAATGATGTCTTCCTCATCTGTGCTTCCCTGGGCTGCTTCTATGAACATGTATATAGTTAGAACACAGTCCATGAACAAGAATGAACAGGTTAAAAAGGCAGTAGGTAAAATGGAAGCATGTCTTGAATGGTAGATTAAACACACACACACATGTTAATATTATCAAATGAAAATAATAAAAGGGAACAAGGCAAATTGATAAAAACATCTGTGTAGTGGAAAATAATGAATTATAGCTAATTTTTAAAATTTTTATTGATTTATATAAGAACTTTTACTATTTTTTGTAAACAAATATTTTTAAAGAGAAAGAATCTGTTGGTGGATAATCAATATATTCACAGCTTGAAGTGAAGTGATAGGTGTATAAATAACTCCTGTGTCGTTCACATCATTGACAATAACATGAATTAGGAGAACAGTAGTTCTGGTAATTATGCCAGGGGATCAAATTTTAAAAAATGAGTGGGAACCTATGTAGAAAGTGAGTGTAAATACCAGCAATTGTGCTCCTTAGTATTTGTCCAAATGAACTGGAAAAATATATGCTCACACAAAACCTGCACACAAAAGCTTGCAACAGCTTTATTTGTAATTACCAAAACTTGGAAGCAACCCAGTTGTCCTCATAGGTGACTGTATCAACTATGGTACACCAGACAATGGAATATTATCTAGCACTGAAAAGATATAAAGAGACTGATTCTGAAGCTGGAGTTCTAGTATTTTGGTCATCTGATGAGAGCAGATGACTAATTGGCAAAGTCCCCAATACTGAGCAAGACTGAGGGCAAAAGGAGAAGAGAGCATCAGAGGATGAGATAGTTGGGCGGCATCACTGATGCAAAGGGCATGAGCTTGGGCAAACTCCGGAAGAAGGTGAGGGACGGGGGCCCTGGCATGCTGCATTCCATAAGGCCACAAAGAGTCAGACATGTCTGGGCAACTGAACAACAACAAAAAGAAATAAGCTATCAGTCCATGAAAAGACAAAGAGAAACCTTAAATGCATATCACTAAGAGAAAGAAGCTAACTGAAGGCTACATATGATTCTAACTGAAGGACATCTGGAAAAGATAAAACCATGAAGATAGAAAAAAGATTAGTCATTGCCCAGAGGAGGGGAGGGATAAACAGACAGAGCACAGAGGATTTCTAGGGCAGCAAAACTATTATATATGATACTACAATAATCGATACCTATCATTATACATTTATCAAATTCCATAGAATGTAAAAATGAAGAATGAATGCTAATGTAAACTATGGACTTTGGATACTGATGTATCATTGCAGATCCATCAACTGAAATAAGTATCACTGGTGTAGGATGTAGAGAGTGGGGGTGATATGCATGTGTGCAAGCAGGGGGCAAGTGGGAACTCTGTACTTTTTGCTGAATTTTGCTATGATTCTAAAGCTGTTCTAAAATTTACTTCATTTTAAAAAAATTAACTGCTCAGTACCTGGGATTCTTAATGGAGAATCCATAGTCTTTGAACATTTTAATGTTCAAAATGCATATTCATTGATCTGTCACTTTGACATGACAGTTTGATGAATAAAACAAGAAGCATGTAATGCTAACACAACTGCATTATTTGACTTCTAGACAATAATGAAAAATACTTTCTCAAAAACAGTTATTTCAAGGGAGAACAGGAAATAAAACTTAAGATTAATATTAATGATACTGCACTCATGTTAGAAAAAATTTATATAAATCCATAATTTAATAGTGTCCAAGTATTTAAACAATTAATTAAATTTTGGCAGGGGAAACTAAAAGGAAGGATGACATTTTTTTTTCAGTAAGGAAATTTTTAAACCACATATTTTAATCATAAACTGCTAAGGATTTCAATTTTTTAACAGATTCATTTAGCTCTTAATGTCTTCAAGGAAGTTATAAATCCTCCAAAGTTCCTGCTTTGTATTATATCCTTTTTAATATACTCATTGTCTCTTTTCAAGTTAGGTTCACTTTTGCTATTCTATTCATTTGTCTTATAATTTATTTCAAAGATAAAATGAATATCTTTACTTCATTTAATCTTGAGTTTTTAATCAAAATTTGGTGGCAATTACCATCTATTAAAATGCATTTTTCCCTATCCTATATATTTTTCCTTTTTACAATAAATCCTATATCCTGACACCATTGTTAACAACTTTTTTTTATCAGTAATTATATTTAGACATTTCCTTTTCTGAATCTCAGTTTCTTAACAGTCTAGTAATAATCAACCTGGAGCACTTTTAGACCTAGAAAAGAGTCTGTTGGTGACTTATGCAAAAGTATTGGATTTGCCAACCTTATTTATCACTTTTATTTTACCTTTCCCCTATTCCTGTTGGTGACATAGAATTTACAGGGCAAATTTACACATAACTTCACAATGCAAATGGAATGCCAGCTATGTGTGGTATACTGCTGAAATAGTAGTCTGTTACCTAAAGGTGAGACAGAAGCTATCTTCTGAATGCCTTCAGAAGATAAGGCATTTACAACAAGAGGCTCAGGAGATATTAAAATCATAAGAAACTATGACAGGGAAATTATCTGTGACAAATATAAAAGTGAATAGTCTTGCCTCTGTCATCCTTCACTTCACCACCAATAAAATGAAAACAAAAAAATATTTACCTCCAGATTCACTGATTAAGTTGCAAAGTGAAAATTTAGTGTTAGTCATAAAATGTCATATAAAACTCGACTGCTAAAATAATAATTTTACCACTTCAGAATTATAAGAGAAAAAAAGCACTTAGAAGAGGCAAACACTGGCTGCATGTATAAGGCTTAAATGAAAATGCGAGCTATGTATGTTTAGAAATCGTTTGATCTCAAATTCATTACTAGGTATGCGTGTCTGGTTTGGTATCATGATGTGTAAAAATGGCAAAGCCTGCAGAAAACTCCAAAACAAAGAGAAGAGCCAAGATAAAAACATGAATAATTTAACAGAGAGGATTCAAGTTTATCCCCAGCTTATTTGCCTTTTATTCTTCATTTCAGTGAGTTACATTTTCACCGATTATCCCCAAGGTTGTGCATGCATCTTGAGATGGTCACAAAAGGTCCACGATACAGGGGTTCATAATTAGGTTATATGTTATATTCAGAATCCCAGGGGAACTGATAGATTCTGGAAATATTGATTAAGCAAGATGAATTCTTACACACTTTCAACTACAACAGTTTTAAAGACAAGTACAAGCTTCGTTTGCCACAGAATTCACCAAAAAGTAATTGATTGAAGAATATCTCTTTTATGCAAAATATACATTTTTAGGATATAATTTGATTAATATTCTACTATATACTGACATTGTTCCTTAATCATTTAATAAAAAAATACTCTCATTGCCAGAATTTTATTTTTTTGTAATATTTATAATTGAGGTAACAATGACAAAACACTTAAATTGTGAATCCTATTAGTGAGGTTAAGTTAAGCAATTTCTCAGAGCTTAAACAAATGGGGGAATCAAAATGGGTCACTTTGGATAAATAGGCACTGAAAATTTCACAACATAATATGACAAGCTGATAGCATAAGTGATTTATTAAACACAAATGATCGAGCTAGTGTTTGTGGATACAATCAACAAAGGAGTAATATAAAGGAAATTAAGACAGACCTATAGCACACCAACATCACTGCTTTTAGGATTCACAGCATGATCCACTGCAGGTCCATGAGGGGTAATTCACAGAGGTGTGGGCCTTACTTGAAGCTCCAGAGATGTTGATCATGAGTTTGGCTTCCATTGATGTGAGGCAGCCAAAGTTGTTGACCCATGCACTCAAGTTGGTATTTACAGTTGTTTCACAGACACCAGCTAGTCTACAGCAGACCACTCAGATGGGGAGCACCAGATGAGTTCCAGCCACAGTTCTCCTTTAGGCTTTTCAATGCCTCATGAAGACGCCAGGATCTCTTTCAAGTGCAACCTGGTCACATCAGGGCACATTCAGCAGCAGAAGTCTGTTTCAGAACAGTCCTTGGTATGGCTAAATTCCACTGTCCCTTTTTCAGCAGTCAAAATCCATGACAAATTCTGTACAACACTGCAGTCAAGAGCCAAGATAAAAACATGAATAATTTAACAGAGAGGATTCAAGTTTATCCCCAGCTTATTTGCCTTTTATTCTTCATTTCAGTGAGTTACATTTTCACCGATTATCCCCAAGGTTGTGCATGCATCTTGAGATGGTCACAAAAGGTCCACGATACAGGGGTTCATAATTAGGTTATATGTTATATTCAGAATCCCAGGGGAACTGATAGATTCTGGAAATATTGATTAAGCAAGATGAATTCTTACACACTTTCAACTACAACAGTTTTAAAGACAAGTACAAGCTTCGTTTGCCACAGAATTCACCAAAAGTAATTGATTGAAGAATATCTCTTTTATGCAAAATATACATTTTTAGGATATAATTTGATTAATATTCTACTATATACTGACATTGTTCCTTAATCATTTAATAAAAAAATACTCTCATTGCCAGAATTTTATTTTTTTGTAATATTTATAATTGAGGTAACAATGACAAAACACTTAAATTGTGAATCCTATTAGTGAGGTTAAGTTAAGCAATTTCTCAGAGCTTAAACAAATGGGGGAATCAAAATGGGTCACTTTGGATAAATAGGCACTGAAAATTTCACAACATAATATGACAAGCTGATAGCATAAGTGATTTATTAAACACAAATGATCGAGCTAGTGTTTGTGGATACAATCAACAAAGGAGTAATATAAAGGAAATTAAGACAGACCTATAGCACACCAACATCACTGCTTTTAGGATTCACAGCATGATCCACTGCAGGTCCATGAGGGGTAATTCACAGAGGTGTGGGCCTTACTTGAAGCTCCAGAGATGTTGATCATGAGTTTGGCTTCCATTGATGTGAGGCAGCCAAAGTTGTTGACCCATGCACTCAAGTTGGTATTTACAGTTGTTTCACAGACACCAGCTAGTCTACAGCAGACCACTCAGATGGGGAGCACCAGATGAGTTCCAGCCACAGTTCTCCTTTAGGCTTTTCAATGCCTCATGAAGACGCCAGGATCTCTTTCAAGTGCAACCTGGTCACATCAGGGCACATTCAGCAGCAGAAGTCTGTTTCCAGAACAGTCCTTGGTATGGCTAAATTCCACTGTCCCTTTTTCAGCAGTCAAAAATCCATGACAAATTCTGTACAACACTGCAGTCAATAACAGCAGCATCAGACAGTATATTAATTCCTTTACCATAAAGCTGCGTCTCATTATAACTTTCTACGAGTGGTGGTATCAAAGAATCATTGAATCTCTAAATATCAGTTGTTTACGTCTGGGTAAATACATTGTTGTACAAGGTCTGTGACATGCAGGTCATGCTCTAGGACATGGGGATGTAAAGTGGGATATGTTATGTGGCTAATTGTAAAACTGACAATCGTCTCCCTAACCAAAAATAAACATGAGCATTAGGAATTAGCCATCTCAAAGATCCTAAATGCCTTAAAAATATTGTTTCTCTCTATTTATAGTATGGCGTTTTCTTCCCTCTCATGCCCAATACACCAGACACACTACTGCTATTGCATTTTGTAGGGATATGTAAACAGAATTTCTTCCACTTGGATTGAATAAGACACCCTAGGGGTTTCCTTGGAGCGTACTGATGTATTCTGGTTGCTAGGTAGTAGAAACCGACATGGCAGCAGGTCACCAAATGCAATGGTAAAATTGCTGCTTTAAATCTTGCTTATCAAAAAAGGTTCACGGTACGGATTAATTTAGGTAGTCTACAGGGCATGATTAATTCATACACAAAGCAGAGAGGCTGTTCCAAGTAGCAAAGAAGGCAAGGGGCAGGGGAGAAGACCCAGCACTAAAATCATGAACACCTTTATCAAGGCATTTCTGTGCTTCATGGAGACAGATGGCATATACACTTAAGACAGGGAGCTAGGACATACAGACAGAACAACATACAGGACAAAGCACCTGATTAAACACTGTCTGAAAATCTGATTAATGCTGTGAGTCAGAAATTTAAGGCTGGTCAAGAAAGCTTCCTGTGAACAACAATGCTCTTTGTTGTTTGCAAAAAAATTAATAAATTAAATAAAGGGGTAAAAAAGGATAAAAACTTTGAGTTATATTTGGCACTCTGACTCAAGTGCAACCTGGTCACATCAGGGCACATTCAGCAGCAGAAGTCTGTTTCAGAACAGTCCTTGGTATGGCTAAATTCCACTGTCCCTTTTTCAGCAGTCAAAAATCCATGACAAATTCTGTACAACACTGCAGTCAATAACAGCAGCATCAGACAGTATATTAATTCCTTTACCATAAAGCTGCGTCTCATTATAACTTTCTACGAGTGGTGGTATCAAAGAATCATTGAATCTCTAAATATCAGTTGTTTACGTCTGGGTAAATACATTGTTGTACAAGGTCTGTGACATGCAGGTCATGCTCTAGGACATGGGGATGTAAAGTGGGATATGTTATGTGGCTAATTGTAAAACTGACAATCGTCTCCCTAACCAAAAATAAACATGAGCATTAGGAATTAGCCATCTCAAAGATCCTAAATGCCTTAAAAATATTGTTTCTCTCTATTTATAGTATGGCGTTTTCTTCCCTCTCATGCCCAATACACCAGACACACTACTGCTATTGCATTTTGTAGGGATATGTAAACAGAATTTCTTCCACTTGGATTGAATAAGACACCCTAGGGGTTTCCTTGGAGCGTACTGATGTATTCTGGTTGCTAGGTAGTAGAAACCGACATGGCAGCAGGTCACCAAATGCAATGGTAAAATTGCTGCTTTAAATCTTGCTTATCAAAAAAGGTTCACGGTACGGATTAATTTAGGTAGTCTACAGGGCATGATTAATTCATACACAAAGCAGAGAGGCTGTTCCAAGTAGCAAAGAAGGCAAGGGGCAGGGGAGAAGACCCAGCACTAAAATCATGAACACCTTTATCAAGGCATTTCTGTGCTTCATGGAGACAGATGGCATATACACTTAAGACAGGGAGCTAGGACATACAGACAGAACAACATACAGGACAAAGCACCTGATTAAACACTGTCTGAAAATCTGATTAATGCTGTGAGTCAGAAATTTAAGGCTGGTCAAGAAAGCTTCCTGTGAACAACAATGCTCTTTGTTGTTTGCAAAAAAATTAATAAATTAAATAAAGGGGTAAAAAAGGATAAAAACTTTGAGTTATATTTGGCACTCTGACTCTGAAAATGATGACAAATTTTTGGATTAAAAAAAAAAATCATGACTCTAGTTCCAAACAGTAATTCCTGTCGAAAACAATGCAAGCCTGGCTGGCAGTTACCTTTCTCTCATGTTTTGTGCCTTCCCCAAGCCATTAAGTAAGAGATCTGGCCTCGGCTTGCGTGTAACCAGTAATGACAACCTCTTTGCAGTTATCTGTGTGCAAACAACCAGAGACATTCAGAATTCCAATACAGCATTTTGGAAGAAAAGTAAATCAGTCAAGAAATTAAAGTATTTCAAACAAAATTTTTTCAAAGAATAAGAAAAAAAAAAATGTCAAGGAGAAATTCGCCCTCCCTGCCCCACAATTCAACATGCAGAACAGTCGACCAGTGCTTTCACATCAGCAGGATGGTTCGATGCAAGGACACATATTGTGAGCCATCTGCAGTCCCCGAACTCTGCGACATTGCTTTCAGGTGATAGAGACAAGATGGTCCATGCAAATGGGCTGACCAAAGTCATGTTGTGTGCATTCAAAACAGAATCCCAGACATCTTCAGAATGGTAGAGAGTCACAAGAAATGAAGTTCCCATGAAGTGGCTGGCATTTGGAAGCACAATGATTTAAATAGATCTCCCTGAAGATATGTTTATGTCTTGGGGTACTGGCCAATATCTGATGCTATCTGCCATTTTATTGCGAAAGGAGATCAGGGCAATTAATATGGAGAAGTAGTAGCACTACTTGGTAAGATTCATTTAAAGCCAGGATAAGATTCGTTAGCTACCCAAGTGGCATTTCTGACTTCAGATAGTAGTATCATGCAGGATTTATACGATTTTGTGGAGCCTGAAGTATCTCTACGTTTAATTATTTCCATTATGGGATAAACAGTACTTGAATTAAGACAATTTAGTCGACTGATGCAGTTTGGTTTACAAGATAGATGGGATGGGAGATCGAGAGCGCCTCAGAGGACAAGGAGAGTTGTAGGGTGATGTTACTGGAGAGAGCCTCAGAGCATTGCCTGCCAAGCCCGCTATGTTGTTTAAGCTTCGGGATTTTTCATATCCTTTTATGGAAAAATGCACAGACATCAGTTGAATTCAACCAGAAAATAGACACAGACAAACAACATCATGCAGGGTAATCAAAAGTGCTGTTTTTGAGTTCAAATAAATTTTTTTACAAAGAATTCAATAGTGAAACGATTTACAACTCTAAAAAAGAAAATGAAGCTCACTGTAGCTGTCATTTCCAAAATATTAAACCAGAGATCATAAATTACTATTGTAATACTTCAAAATCTATTCTTTCCCAAATTATAGCTTTTATTGATATAATTTTGGCATTTCAATATCAGAAAACTTTTAAGTATTAGGCAAAGCGACTTAGGTAAGATATAAATTTGGCTAATATTTTTAAATTTCAGAATATGTCTCTGAAAAAAATAAATGAGCTATCTTTTCTTTTCTTTCTTTCTTTCTTTTTTTTTTAGTATTTACTATGCTAATAAAGTGTGCTTAACTTCAAGTGGACAACTCTTTTCCAGCATATTCAATCTTCCAGCTTTATGGGGTTAAAAGAATGATTCGTAAATAATGGCTTTGAATGCCATTATCTAGATGATGTAGAATGAATGCCAGTTTCTAATCCCTTGTATTTAAAAAAAATAAAAAAGAAAGAAAATAAATAATATAAACCAAGTCATAATTTCAGTAAATTTAACTCTAATTTTGATTATATTTTTTCAGATGACTTTCCCCTGTCAGAAACTGAAGATAATCTCATCCTAGTCCATATTTTCTTCCTATTATCTTGCATACTAATTTTTTGATTAAAAAATTTTAATCAGTCACTTTTACTTCCCTAGGGCAATAAAAAGACTACTTGAATTTTTAAAGCCAGGATAAGATTCGTTAGCTACCCAAGTGGCATTTCTGACTTCAGATAGTAGTATCATGCAGGATTTATACGATTTTGTGGAGCCTGAAGTATCTCTACGTTTAATTATTTCCATTATGGGATAAACAGTACTTGAATTAAGACAATTTAGTCGACTGATGCAGTTTGGTTTACAAGATAGATGGGATGGGAGATCGAGAGCGCCTCAGAGGACAAGGAGAGTTGTAGGGTGATGTTACTGGAGAGAGCCTCAGAGCATTGCCTGCCAAGCCCGCTATGTTGTTTAAGCTTCGGGATTTTTCATATCCTTTTATGGAAAAATGCACAGACATCAGTTGAATTCAACCAGAAAATAGACACAGACAAACAACATCATGCAGGGTAATCAAAAGTGCTGTTTTTGAGTTCAAATAAATTTTTTTACAAAGAATTCAATAGTGAAACGATTTACAACTCTAAAAAAGAAAATGAAGCTCACTGTAGCTGTCATTTCCAAAATATTAAACCAGAGATCATAAATTACTATTGTAATACTTCAAAATCTATTCTTTCCCAAATTATAGCTTTTATTGATATAATTTTGGCATTTCAATATCAGAAAACTTTTAAGTATTAGGCAAAGCGACTTAGGTAAGATATAAATTTGGCTAATATTTTTAAATTTCAGAATATGTCTCTGAAAAAAATAAATGAGCTATCTTTTCTCTTTTCTTTCTTTCTTTCTTTCTTTTTTTTTTAGTATTTACTATGCTAATAAAGTGTGCTTAACTTCAAGTGGACAACTCTTTTCCAGCATATTCAATCTTCCAGCTTTATGGGGTTAAAAGAATGATTCGTAAATAATGGCTTTGAATGCCATTATCTAGATGATGTAGAATGAATGCCAGTTTCTAATCCCTTGTATTTAAAAAAAATAAAAAAGAAAGAAAATAAATAATATAAACCAAGTCATAATTTCAGTAAATTTAACTCTAATTTTGATTATATTTTTTCAGATGACTTTCCCCTGTCAGAAACTGAAGATAATCTCATCCTAGTCCATATTTTCTTCCTATTATCTTGCATACTAATCTTTTGTTCATGACAGTCATGGATTTACAGAATGAAAGATCCTTGCCACTAGCTTTAATCCACTGATTCACTGTTTGGCCATAACTGTTCAAACCACATTCCATGAAGGTCACTATTGGAAGGAGTCATATATCGTAGTATCATTTTATCAGAAAAAATTAGAGGCAGGTAAATGCAGTGAATACCTGCTGTAAAGTTAGAAGTAAAATTGTCTTAAAAGCTAGGAAATAATTAACTGAAAAAATAGTCATATTATACAATTCAGTAGATAAATGTTTTGACAGCCCCACTGGAAAAGTGTTGTTGATGAGAAAAATGAAACAGCTCTGCTGTGGGGCAAAGTGGGACTAGCAGGAACTCCCTCTCTACATATATCCACAAAACTTTCAGCAGATTGATGTGTTTTTTGTGATACTTTATAGATGAAAATTTATGTCATCTATTCATTACAATAAAGTTCTCTAGGACACAATTTTTACTAATGAGAAAACTATCTGCCTAAATGTTTTGTTAGTATTTGGAGCTATAAACCATGCGGGGTTTCATATATTTCATTTTGCTCTGGCGGATGATGGAATAGTTAATGAGAGAATGTCTTAAATAATTAAAAAGGAATTGCAAGTCATTTATTCTTACATAGGGACCTTCACGTGCCTGGAGAGCTAATTATCACTACTCTTCTAGAATGCAATTGGAAATATAACTGGAAATTGTAGAAAGAATAATTTATCAAAGTTGATTTGGATCTTTAGTGTATCCTAAAAATGTAAACTAGACTATAAACATTGATTGGTTTTGATTAAAAGCAAACTTGTGAATATGTATGAACCAAATAAGTTGTTAATAATTATAAATAATCCTTGCAAAAGTATATATCTTGTTCCCTACAATCCTCATATTCCCTATGAGACTTCGAGACAAGTAAAAATCTGTTTCACAATTCATCATCCCAATTACATGTAAATCTTGGTTGCCACTGTAAATGTTTAGTTACTTTTCTGAATCATAGGTATTAAGATAAATATTATTTATTCTAAGTCCTTTTATTTTTTATAACTATGATTTCAGTGTCCAGTTGAGAAGGGTTCCCCTTTTAATTTAGTAACAAGTATTTAATTAGTAAAATTATATTTGGTATATAATTTTGCTCTTTATTCTGCAGGTTCATTTATATTTAGAATATTTGATGAAATTTTGCCTCATCAAACTTTTATGAATGGAATTACTGAAATATAATTCATGAGGATATACAATATTGAACTCAATGGGAACTAACATCTAAATACATGGCATACATCTTATATAGCTTTTAAGGACACATGTTTGGGGCCTATTCATGTACTGTCAAGGAACCTATTTGTGTTCATGTAAAATGTTGTACAAATAAAACTATTGTATAAATAAAATTAAAGGTTCTAAGCTCTGTGAGTTCACTCTTTTAAGGAATCTACATGTTTTCTTAATGTATGCCCAACTATATTTACATTTCTGGCAGGAAAAGAATACAATGGGAATCCGGTCATTTTTCTCATCTATATATGGGAGAATTTTCATAACTCAACAATCAGGTTAGCATAGAAACTGATTAGAAAGATAAAGAAGGAATCATATAGGAAATAAATATCTGAGTAGGAATAATAGGAGACAAACACATAAAGGAAACAGAAGAAGAAATGAATGGATTTGTAATAGACATGACAAAATAAAACACTGAGAAGATTAAGTGAAATTAGTTAGAAGTGTTGCTAGACCTAGGAAACAAAACCAAATCTGCAAAATAATTAAGCAAGAATGAAAAACAATTTGTTTATAGTAAGAAATGATGAAGACTAATAAGCTCATACATGAGTTTCCAAAGATGCTTTCATTGATAGAATATGTATGAACCAAATAAGTTGTTAATAATTATAAATAATCCTTGCAAAAGTATATATCTTGTTCCCTACAATCCTCATATTCCCTATGAGACTTCGAGACAAGTAAAAATCTGTTTCACAATTCATCATCCCAATTACATGTAAATCTTGGTTGCCACTGTAAATGTTTAGTTACTTTTCTGAATCATAGGTATTAAGATAAATATTATTTATTCTAAGTCCTTTTATTTTTTATAACTATGATTTCAGTGTCCAGTTGAGAAGGGTTCCCTTATAATTTAGTAACAAGTATTTAATTAGTAAAATTATATTTGGTATATAAATTTGCTCTTTATTCTGCAGGTTCATTTATATTTAGAATATTTGATGAAATTTTGCCTCATCAAACTTTTATGAATGGAATTACTGAAATATAATTCATGAGGATATACAATATTGAACTCAATGGGAACTAACATCTAAATACATGGCATACATCTTATATAGCTTTTAAGGACACATGTTTGGGGCCTATTCATGTACTGTCAAGGAACCTATTTGTGTTCATGTAAAATGTTGTACAAATAAAACTATTGTATAAATAAAATTAAAGGTTCTAAGCTCTGTGAGTTCACTCTTTTAAGGAATCTACATGTTTTCTTAATGTATGCCCAACTATATTTACATTTCTGGCAGGAAAAGAATACAATGGGAATCCGGTCATTTTTCTCATCTATATATGGGAGAATTTTCATAACTCAACAATCAGGTTAGCATAGAAACTGATTAGAAAGATAAAGAAGGAATCATATAGGAAATAAATATCTGAGTAGGAATAATAGGAGACAAACACATAAAGGAAACAGAAGAAGAAATGAATGGATTTGTAATAGACATGACAAAATAAAACACTGAGAAGATTAAGTGAAATTAGTTAGAAGTGTTGCTAGACCTAGGAAACAAAACCAAATCTGCAAAATAATTAAGCAAGAATGAAAAACAATTTGTTTATAGTAAGAAATGATGAAGACTAATAAGCTCATACATGAGTTTCCAAAGATGCTTTCATTGATAGAATTTGTATTTGTGAAATAAGATCACCTGTATAATTTTCTCACATAAACCAAATATCTTATTAATTGCTTTGCTCATGCAACTTTGCCCATTTTACAGAAAAACTATATAGTACTTCATAGTACGTTTTATATAGTACTTTATAATTTGTAGTCTTTTTCCATATGCAATCCCCTTTGACAGTTTAAAATTCAAAATACTGTCTAACATGGAAGAAAAAAATTCTAGCTAGAGTCTTAAACATGTAACCTTACTTTAAATATTGCATATGATATTTTATAGAATGGTGTTCAAAATATATACAAATATAACCACATAATACATAAAAATACATATATACATATATGAATATATGTATACACATAGTGATTTAAGATTACAGTGCACTTAAAGTACTATGTTTTATGTTGTTTTTCAGATATTAGTATTATTCAATATATGTACATATATTTTTCTTAAGTACTATGATAGAATATTAGCTACCTTTATAAAACATTTAAAAATTGTTGTAGCAATTGTAACAATATAAAATAGCAAAAAATCAAATAAATCTATTCAGATAATTAATATACCTTGGTGCAAGAAATAGATGCAAAGAATGAAAGTTCTTGGAATGAAGAAGGACTTAAAATATTCATATTAAAGAAACAAGAAGAGTCCTTTGTCTTCTCTTTTGTGACATAAATATGGAGACAGAGAGAACAATATAAAATAATCACAAGAAATGAAAAAGAACCACAACATGGGTAATGAGCTATTTCAAAGAAAGCAGTCATCACAAAATAAATATTTTAGGCTTGAAATGGTAAAGTATTCAATAGGGATAAACTGCAATGAGTAGCAAAGGAGCACAATATTTCAAAAATGTTGTTGCACTAATATTAAAATTTTGGAGTGGCTTTTCATTCAAATAATAGGAGACAAACACATAAAGGAAACAGAAGAAGAAATGAATGGATTTGTAATAGACATGACAAAATAAAACACTGAGAAGATTAAGTGAAATTAGTTAGAAGTGTTGCTAGACCTAGGAAACAAAACCAAATCTGCAAAATAATTAAGCAAGAATGAAAAACAATTTGTTTATAGTAAGAAATGATGAAGACTAATAAGCTCATACATGAGTTTCCAAAGATGCTTTCATTGATAGAATTTGTATTTGTGAAATAAGATCACCTGTATAATTTTCTCACATAAACCAAATATCTTATTAATTGCTTTGCTCATGCAACTTTGCCCATTTTACAGAAAAACTATATAGTACTTCATAGTACGTTTTATATAGTACTTTATAATTTGTAGTCTTTTTCCATATGCAATCCCCTTTGACAGTTTAAAATTCAAAATACTGTCTAACATGGAAGAAAAAAATTCTAGCTAGAGTCTTAAACATGTAACCTTACTTTAAATATTGCATATGATATTTTATAGAATGGTGTTCAAAATATATACAAATATAACCACATAATACATAAAAATACATATATACATATATGAATATATGTATACACATAGTGATTTAAGATTACAGTGCACTTAAAGTACTATGTTTTATGTTGTTTTTCAGATATTAGTATTATTCAATATATGTACATATATTTTTCTTAAGTACTATGATAGAATATTAGCTACCTTTATAAAACATTTAAAAATTGTTGTAGCAATTGTAACAATATAAAATAGCAAAAAATCAAATAAATCTATTCAGATAATTAATATACCTTGGTGCAAGAAATAGATGCAAAGAATGAAAGTTCTTGGAATGAAGAAGGACTTAAAATATTCATATTAAAGAAACAAGAAGAGTCCTTTGTCTTCTCTTTTGTGACATAAATATGGAGACAGAGAGAACAATATAAAATAATCACAAGAAATGAAAAAGAACCACAACATGGGTAATGAGCTATTTCAAAGAAAGCAGTCATCACAAAATAAATATTTTAGGCTTGAAATGGTAAAGTATTCAATAGGGATAAACTGCAATGAGTAGCAAAGGAGCACAATATTTCAAAAATGTTGTTGCACTAATATTAAAATTTTGGAGTGGCTTTTCATTCAAATTCAGTCAAATGCCTAAGAAATGATTATTTCTTCATAAGAAATTAGCAGTTCTTTCTCTATTCTGTCAATAAATAGAGAAAAATAACCATAGCACTAAAGCAACTGGAATTCTCATAGTAGGAGGCAATTTAAGAGCCTATCAGAACTTTGACAAGGGTGGGTTATAAGTGTCACAAAACTCTTTCTTGAGGAGAAAAGGGTTCAAGTTTTCAGTTAGTAAAGTTTACTGAAATGAAATTGAAGACAAAAACTGGCACCTAAGGAATAGTGGTATACAGCTGACACAATCTAGGGACATGAAATCATGTGCTGGAATGGAGCTTCGGTGTCCTGTTATATTTCTTAACCAAGATGCCTATCCAATACCACGTATGCATTCAATAAATATTTATTAAGAATCTTCTATGTGCCAGGCACTGTTTAGTGTCAATTAAAAAATAATAATAAACTTAAAATGAACTATTGCCCTGAAAAGAAATTCTGTAAGTACATTTTGTAAGTACATTAAATAGCCTTTCCCATGATTGGCTATACTGTTCTGTATGGCTGGAGGATCTTGTATCTTAGCAACCTCCTGACATTCAGATAAATTACTGGGAAAAATTGCCCAAACACTAGAGCAAAGACCATTAGAGTACATTTCATGTTTTACTTATAAAAAAAGCTTTACTATTGTTCTGTAATTATCAACCACTTAACAAATAGATGCATAGAGTCAACTAGTGGGTTTAATTTGTAGGAAAAAAAGATGACTTATCAAGACTGCTGAATATATTAAAATAAATAGATAAGGGATAATTTTTAAATACCTCAATTCTGCCCATAGACAAACGAAAAACTAAACAATAAGAAAGGGTGAAATGTCTTTCAGATATGACAATCAAGTTGGCTAGTAAGATATATATTCAAGTGTTTATAATGAAACATGACGTAATGAGGAAAAACATACTATGATGTCACAGGTGTTCCCAGAAAATGATGAAAGAGCATTTTTACATCACTCCATACATTTGCAGCATTGAATTGCCATGTCACCTGTTAGATTCTGATTAAATGCATGCCTACCTTTCCTGATCCCTCCATCAGAAGCACATGTGTAATCACCTGCCGTCAGTAGGAAACATGTTTCCCCTCTTCTGTTTTTGTCTCTGGTACTAGAGCGTCTGATGGGTAGCCTTTCTGGGGGTGATAATGGCGGTTCACTTCCTGTACTGTCGTCACCTGATAACACTGGTCACAGCGCCATGCCCATTGACAGACAGTGATAAATGCGGAAATGAGACAGTACAAAGAGTTTACGCCATATGTCTGTAGTACAGTCACTCGATATTACAAAACACAGTAATCACATCACGATAAGAAAAAGAACTCTTATCACTCGTTACGAAAACTTACATGGAGCAAAACAAGGAGGAGAGAAATGTTCTCAGGGAAAGTTTAATTTCATATTGGATTCAACCTAATACAACAATGACTTCTATGAAACTCATATGATTCAAAATAAGTGTGATAATGAAGTAGCACATAAATTAGTATCTTTCCACTTTTGACAGGTTATCTACTTACTGCAAATAGCTGTCTTTAAAATGGAGCCTACTGAAGGAAAAACCCCTAAGTAAATACTGGTCTTTGCAGAGCTAGAAGACATATACTTTTATTATTTTCTGAAAGTAATTTTCCCCAAAATTCTAGTGAAAACAATCCCAAAATTCACAAACTTTGTCTCCAGGTTCTCTGTTTTGAAGTGACATAATATTTTTGAGCATAACAATGGAAAAAGATCAACTTCTCCAAATGCCCTTGAAACAACTGTTCATTTCTATATGCTTGCCAAAGACTTTCACATCCTATCAGCCCAGATACTAGCTTTTAATAGTGTTTCCCAGGCTGAGAGAGTTTTTAGGCTCTGCACAGTAGCCTAATGAGAATTAAATTTAAAAAGATAAGGGATAATTTTTAAATACCTCAATTCTGCCCATAGACAAACGAAAAACTAAACAATAAGAAAGGGTGAAATGTCTTTCAGATATGACAATCAAGTTGGCTAGTAAGATATATATTCAAGTGTTTATAATGAAACATGACGTAATGAGGAAAAACATACTATGATGTCACAGGTGTTCCCAGAAAATGATGAAAGAGCATTTTTACATCACTCCATACATTTGCAGCATTGAATTGCCATGTCACCTGTTAGATTCTGATTAAATGCATGCCTACCTTTCCTGATCCCTCCATCAGAAGCACATGTGTAATCACCTGCCGTCAGTAGGAAACATGTTTCCCTCTTCTGTTTTTGTCTCTGGTACTAGAGCGTCTGATGGGTAGCCTTTCTGGGGGTGATAATGGCGGTTCACTTCCTGTACTGTCGTCACCTGATAACACTGGTCACAGCGCCATGCCCATTGACAGACAGTGATAAATGCGGAAATGAGACAGTACAAAGAGTTTACGCCATATGTCTGTAGTACAGTCACTCGATATTACAAAACACAGTAATCACATCACGATAAGAAAAAGAACTCTTATCACTCGTTACGAAAACTTACATGGAGCAAAACAAGGAGGAGAGAAATGTTCTCAGGGAAAGTTTAATTTCATATTGGATTCAACCTAATACAACAATGACTTCTATGAAACTCATATGATTCAAAATAAGTGTGATAATGAAGTAGCACATAAATTAGTATCTTTCCACTTTTGACAGGTTATCTACTTACTGCAAATAGCTGTCTTTAAAATGGAGCCTACTGAAGGAAAAACCCCTAAGTAAATACTGGTCTTTGCAGAGCTAGAAGACATATACTTTTATTATTTTCTGAAAGTAATTTTCCCCAAAATTCTAGTGAAAACAATCCCAAAATTCACAAACTTTGTCTCCAGGTTCTCTGTTTTGAAGTGACATAATATTTTTGAGCATAACAATGGAAAAAGATCAACTTCTCCAAATGCCCTTGAAACAACTGTTCATTTCTATATGCTTGCCAAAGACTTTCACATCCTATCAGCCCAGATACTAGCTTTTAATAATGTTTCCCCAGGCTGAGAGAGTGCCCTCCTTTCCCTGCCCTTCAGAAAGGCTCTGCACAGTACCTGAGAGCAGTCTAATGAGAGCAGCAACACCAACTAAATTCCATCTTTTATGAGGACATTTCTGGCGTAACAATTCTCAGATACATATGACAGAATTTGCAAAGCAATCTACTAAATAAACATAGGACTTGGAATAGAATCTTTAAAAAGCAGTTCAGTTCCAGACAGCTTTGTTTTTTTTTTTCTTGCACTTAACCCATAATAACTTTTGGAAGCTGAGGAGGCAACATGTGACAATGTCATTTGCCTTTTCTGTCTGTTTGCTTGCTTTGTTTAATTAATTTCTAAATAATGCAAAATTATTCACATGGGATTGTCATAAACCATTTTTCTACAAGAAAAAGATCAAGCCTATCTAAGGGAATTAATACATCTTAACATTTCATAATTGACAAAAAAATCAACTAAATTGTGTGATCTACAAAATATTTCATCTGTATAAGACATAGTAGACTAGAGATGACACTACTGACTATCACTTTGGCAAACTGAATGTCAACTTACAGTCAACAAACTCTAGATTATCTATGGCAATAAAGAGGAGTAGGAATTCAGCTAATTTCAAGCCGGAAATCATATAAGCTCCATTCTGGGAGGCAACAGAGCCCAAATCAGAGTGCATAAAAAAAGGAAATCTACAGAGAAATTCAACCTTGCTGATGATTAGCCAAAGTAGATCAACTAGCTCCTGCATAATGTTGAGTTGATTATACTACATAGCACCTTACCCAATACAAAGGAATTGTACTGAAATGCCCTAATTTAAGAATAATGAAGACTTAACCCTCTAAAATATTAGTGAGAAAGACCTCTACTTTTGAAAGGGCTATCTTACATATCACCTCTTCAGTATATAGGCTTTGAAAATGTAAACATCCATTCTTTTTGCATAACTTCTTCTTGTGAATTAGATTAAAATGCATGACCCCATGTGGCAGAGATAAAACTGAGACAAACACACCAAGCCAAATGATATGGAGATAAACCCAAAGACTTTCACATCCTATCAGCCCAGATACTAGCTTTTAATAGTGTTTCCCAGGCTGAGAGAGTGCCCTCCTTTCCCTGCCCTTCAGAAAGGCTCTGCACAGTACCTGAGAGCAGTCTAATGAGAGCAGCAACACCAACTAAATTCCATCTTTTATGAGGACATTTCTGGCGTAACAATTCTCAGATACATATGACAGAATTTGCAAAGCAATCTACTAAATAAACATAGGACTTGGAATAGAATCTTTAAAAAGCAGTTCAGTTCCAGACAGCTTTGTTTTTTTTTTCTTGCACTTAACCCATAATAACTTTTGGAAGCTGAGGAGGCAACATGTGACAATGTCATTTGCCTTTTCTGTCTGTTTGCTTGCTTTGTTTAATTAATTTCTAAATAATGCAAAATTATTCACATGGGATTGTCATAAACCATTTTTCTACAAGAAAAAGATCAAGCCTATCTAAGGGAATTAATACATCTTAACATTTCATAATTGACAAAAAAAATCAACTAAATTGTGTGATCTACAAAATATTTCATCTGTATAAGACATAGTAGACTAGAGATGACACTACTGACTATCACTTTGGCAAACTGAATGTCAACTTACAGTCAACAAACTCTAGATTATCTATGGCAATAAAGAGGAGTAGGAATTCAGCTAATTTCAAGCCGGAAATCATATAAGCTCCATTCTGGGAGGCAACAGAGCCCAAATCAGAGTGCATAAAAAAAGGAAATCTACAGAGAAATTCAACCTTGCTGATGATTAGCCAAAGTAGATCAACTAGCTCCTGCATAATGTTGAGTTGATTATACTACATAGCACCTTACCCAATACAAAGGAATTGTACTGAAATGCCCTAATTTAAGAATAATGAAGACTTAACCCTCTAAAATATTAGTGAGAAAGACCTCTACTTTTGAAAGGGCTATCTTACATATCACCTCTTCAGTATATAGGCTTTGAAAATGTAAACATCCATTCTTTTTGCATAACTTCTTCTTGTGAATTAGATTAAAATGCATGACCCCATGTGGCAGAGATAAAACTGAGACAAACACACCAAGCCAAATGATATGGAGATAAACATTTTGAGAATGAAGAAAGGAAAATGTCAAGGATCATACCATCACATCGTGCAGGGAAACAAAGTAACATTGGCACAAAAGCAACAAACAGGCAAAAGAAAATATTGGCACCATCAGCAAAAGGCATTCCCACCAAAGCCGGAGAACTCTATAGACCAGCTATTCAGACTTCTACTTAGAATCCATTTAGAAAAAATACAGTCTAGCTATCTACAAGCCTGATATAAACACATTCTGTGAAGGAAAAGTGTGAGTCACCCAGTCGTGTCTGACTCTTTGCAAACCTAGGGACTGTAGTCCACCAGGCTCTTCTGTCCATGGAATTCTCCAGGTAAGAATACTGGATTGGGTTGCTATTCCCTTCTCCAAGGGACCTTCTTGACCCAGGGATCAAACCTGGGTCTCCTGCATTTCAGGCAGATTCTTTAATGTCTGAACCCCCAGTGAAGCCCTTTATGAAATGGTAGAAAGAAAACCTGAACATTTGCAGAAAATGAGAATATGCCTTCTACCTAAGGGACTTACTGGTCTATAAAGTATTTAATGGCATGCATTTGAAATCATGTCTTACCTGATCTGTTATGTTCCAGAAGCCGATTGTCTTTGCCCAGACATGTGTCACCCTGTGTGCTATTGCAGGCCATGTTTAATTCTGTCTTGCAAAAAGTAGGTGAACTTGCTTGAGGAGCAGGAGGAATGTGCTTCTTTCTTTTTCTTGGAAGTTTCTGCTTCGCCATTGCCAAGGAGTAGTACATTCCAAAATTGTTGACAATGACAGGCACCGGCATGGCTATTGTCAGTACTCCAGCCAGAGCGCAGAGGGCTCCCACCAGCATCCCTGACCATGTTTGGGGGTACATATCTCCATAGCCCAAGGTAGTCATGGTAACTACAGCCCACCAGAACCCAATAGGAATGTTTTTGAACTGAGTGTGCTCACTAGCTGAAGGGTCATTGGGTTGAGCGCCCACTCTCTCTGCATAGTAGATCATAGTCGCAAATATCAAAACTCCTAGAGCCAGGAAGATTATCAGCAGCAAAAATTCATTCGTACTTGCTCGAAGAGTGTGTCCAAGCACCCTCAGACCAACAAAATGGCGGGTGAGCTTGAAGATCCTCAGGATCCTCACAAACCTGACCACCCTGAGGAAGCCAAGTACATCTTTAGCAGCTTTAGATGAAAGCCCGCTGAGTCCCACCTCTAAGTAGAATGGGAGGATGGCCACAAAGTCAATGATATTCAAGAGGTTTGATGAATTCAAGTTTATTGGGGAGAAAAATACAGTCTAGCTATCTACAAGCCTGATATAAACACATTCTGTGAAGGAAAAGTGTGAGTCACCCAGTCATGTCTGACTCTTTGCAAACCTAGGGACTGTAGTCCACCAGGCTCTTCTGTCCATGGAATTCTCCAGGTAAGAATACTGGATTGGGTTGCTATTCCCTTCTCCAAGGGACCTTCTTGACCCAGGGATCAAACCTGGGTCTCCTGCATTTCAGGCAGATTCTTTAATGTCTGAACCCCCAGTGAAGCCCTTTATGAAATGGTAGAAAGAAAACCTGAACATTTGCAGAAAATGAGAATATGCCTTCTACCTAAGGGACTTACTGGTCTATAAAGTATTTAATGGCATGCATTTGAAATCATGTCTTACCTGATCTGTTATGTTCCAGAAGCCGATTGTCTTTGCCCAGACATGTGTCACCCTGTGTGCTATTGCAGGCCATGTTTAATTCTGTCTTGAAAAAAGTAGGTGAACTTGCTTGAGGAGCAGGAGGAATGTGCTTCTTTCTTTTTCTTGGAAGTTTCTGCTTCGCCATTGCCAAGGAGTAGTACATTCCAAAATTGTTGACAATGACAGGCACCGGCATGGCTATTGTCAGTACTCCAGCCAGAGCGCAGAGGGCTCCCACCAGCATCCCTGACCATGTTTGGGGGTACATATCTCCATAGCCCAAGGTAGTCATGGTAACTACAGCCCACCAGAACCCAATAGGAATGTTTTTGAACTGAGTGTGCTCACTAGCTGAAGGGTCATTGGGTTGAGCGCCCACTCTCTCTGCATAGTAGATCATAGTCGCAAATATCAAAACTCCTAGAGCCAGGAAGATTATCAGCAGCAAAAATTCATTCGTACTTGCTCGAAGAGTGTGTCCAAGCACCCTCAGACCAACAAAATGGCGGGTGAGCTTGAAGATCCTCAGGATCCTCACAAACCTGACCACCCTGAGGAAGCCAAGTACATCTTTAGCAGCTTTAGATGAAAGCCCGCTGAGTCCCACCTCTAAGTAGAATGGGAGGATGGCCACAAAGTCAATGATATTCAAGAGGTTTTTGATGAATTCAAGTTTATTGGGGGAGAAAATAATACGGACTAAAAATTCAAAAGTAAACCACACCACACACACTCCTTCTACATACGTCAAGGCAGGATCTGTTTCGATTTCATACTGTGGAACAACACTTGTGCCATTGGTGACTGATTCTGTCTTGTTTTTAACAATATTGAAAGCTTCGTGCGTCTCCAGGCAAAAGGTTGTGATTGAAACCAGGATGAAGAATAAAGAAGCAAAAGCAATAAACTGTAGAGAAATAAAAGAAGAAACAGAGTGATCTGAACCATAACATACTTCAATCCAAATCTATGAGCATCAATCTCTGTAAATGAAGAAGTATAAACTTATATTTGGAGATTTCATTTGGCATGTTACTCAAGTGTAAGAGCTTAGATGTGTAGGTAACATTACTTAGAGTTGCACAGGAACTAAGTTTCAAGTTCTGTTTTCAGCTTATATAGATAAACAGTTGTGCTAGAAAACAATTTGACTCTTTTGTATAAGAAAATATACCTGTGAAGAGAGCAAAAAAAAAAAATCAATACAAAGGAATATTAAAGGGCAGCAGGCTGAAAAAGAAATAAATGTAGACAATGGCTCCAGATATTGTTTAGGTCCTAGAGATCTTCTGCATTAGATCAAGACTTACATTCATAAGTATAAGGTGCATTCCCCACTGATGGAAATGTGTAGGTCACACATATTTAACTGTATGTGTGTGTGCTCAGTCATGTCCAACTCTTTGCTATTGTAACCCACAAGGTTCATGGGATTCCCCAGGCAAGAATACTGGAGTGAGTTGCCATTTCCTTCTCCAGGGAATCTTTCCAACACAGGGGTGGCAGGCAAGAGGTTTTCTTCTACAGTTGTTCTAAAGTATGAAATGTGGTTCTGGAGAAGTCTCATGAGAGTCCCTTGGATGGCAAGGAGATCAAACCAGTCAATCCTAAAGGAAATCAACCCTGAATATTCATTGGAAGGACTGGTGCTAAAGCGGATGCTCCAATACTTTGGCCACCTGACACGAAGAGCAGATTCACTGGAAAAGACCTTAATGCTTGGAAAGACTGAGGGTAAGAGGAAAAGGGGATGACAGAGAATGAGATGGCATCACTGACTTAACAGAAATGAGTTTGAACAAACTCAGGGAGACAGTGAAGGACAGGGAAACCTGGTGTGCTGCTGTCCATGGGGTCACAAAGAGTCAGACATGACTTATTGACTGAACAATAACATCAAATGAACATGAAAAAAATGAGCTATGCTACCATTCAAATTACACTCTATTTAAGGTGGAGTATTGCCCCCCAAAAATAAACCCAAGGGGAAGAACTGACATTGAGACTGAAGAGAGAGAGAGAGTTAAGGAACAAATTAAAAGGCATTCTTCTTCTGAAAAAGAGCTTTGGATGTTATAATAATGTGTTATAAAGTCACAGGCTTTTTTTAATTCAATATTTCTTTGGCCAATAATGTATGAATATATACAAACTTACTAACAATAGAATAATACTAAAAGCTCTCATTTACATAGTTCTTACTAGTACCAGATACTCCTCAAAGCAATCTACATAAGTAACTCATATCAATGCTCATAACAACACTACATTGTCACCCTTTACAGCCATCAAGTTTATCACTTTTCCAAAGTCATAAGATTACAAAGTGATAGACCTGAGACCCTAACTTGACAAGTTTAGCCCAGATTCTGTACCCATAATTACTGAACTCTTAAATGTAGAATTCAAATATATTGAAACCTTTATTTATTTGGGGATCATATACGTCTTAATATTAAAGACCTGAAAATATGAAACCCAGTTGTTTTAGCAAATGACACTGTTGCACCAGAGGCTTTCAAAGAAGCTGGTTAATTCCCAGTGCTCTCTGATAATGCTCTCAGATTGAGCATGCTTACTGAGTACCAAGAGATTATTCCTTCAATGTCTAAACAAATGAATTATTTAGGAAAAAGAGGTCATCAGTCAAGTAGAGGGAGATCCTTATTTAGAAATAATGGGACATATCCGAAACCCAAAGCTCTTCCCTAATACTACTTCTCAACCATGGCATTGAAAAGATATTAAGTTTCAAGAAGAGATTGAAACCACCTCCATTTTCCAGTGGTTGAGTTTCAGTGTAAAAAATATACAGATCTTGCCAAATATATGAGATACACAACAAGACTGAAAAATATTTTAGGACTAAGATTATATGCCTTAAAGAAACATCCCAAAAGGAAAGGGTAAAATAGGAGTAAAGGATTAAGGAGTACAAACTATTATGTATAAAATAAGTAAGTTCCAAGGATATACAGCATAACTTAGGGAATATTATCCAATATTTTAATAACTATATATGGAATACAACTTTTAAAAGTTGTAAGCCACTATGCTGTACATCTGAAACATGTAATATTGTTCATCAACTATACCTCAATTAAAAAATAAAGAAACATCTCAAATTATGGACTTGTTTCTCTGTAGTGTGCTAGTAAGTACATCATTCATATTAGTATTATAAGGCATTTCATTATCAAGCCTTTGACTCATTTTTCCATGCCTATCTTCCAACTTCCCATGGTTTTGACATTATAATTTGACTATTATTTTTCCAGGTATACTGTGAGATGATAGCATTCCCTTCACTCAGCTTTCCTTCATATAAATATACTCTTCTTCTTCAATCAACTACTTGTTCTAACACATAATGTCACTAGGACCTCAGAGACTCTTTAAAAGATGACATCTTTTGGAGGAAGAATCAATTACTTTTGGTTTGTATGTTACTTCTTCCTCATCGAACCAGGATTTCATGTATGGATTTGAGAATCATGTTTGTTTCTGACTTCTCCCACAATCATCTTTTGTCATTAGAGTTGCCAGTCTGATCTGACATACTCACCCCCTCATATACGTAAACTTTTTGAAAATATGAAACCCAGTTGTTTTAGCAAATGACACTGTTGCACCAGAGGCTTTCAAAGAAGCTGGTTAATTCCCAGTGCTCTCTGATAATGCTCTCAGATTGAGCATGCTTACTGAGTACCAAGAGATTATTCCTTCTATGTCTAAACAAATGAATTATTTGGGAAAAAAGAGGTCATCAGTCAAGTAGAGGGAGATCCTTATTTAGAAATAATGGGACATATCCGAAACCCAAAGCTCTTCCCTAATACTACTTCTCAACCATGGCATTGAAAAGATATTAAGTTTCAAGAAGAGATTGAAACCACCTCCATTTTCCAGTGGTTGAGTTTCAGTGTAAAAAATATACAGATCTTGCCAAATATATGAGATACACAACAAGACTGAAAAATATTTTAGGACTAAGATTATATGCCTTAAAGAAACATCCCAAAAGGAAAGGGTAAAATAGGAGTAAAGGATTAAGGAGTACAAACTATTATGTATAAAATAAGTAAGTTCCAAGGATATACAGCATAACTTAGGGAATATTATCCAATATTTTAATAACTATATATGGAATACAACTTTTAAAAGTTGTAAGCCACTATGCTGTACATCTGAAACATGTAATATTGTTCATCAACTATACCTCAATTAAAAAATAAAGAAACATCTCAAATTATGGACTTGTTTCTCTGTAGTGTGCTAGTAAGTACATCATTCATATTAGTATTATAAGGCATTTCATTATCAAGCCTTTGACTCATTTTTCCATGCCTATCTTCCAACTTCCCATGGTTTTGACATTATAATTTGACTATTATTTTTCCAGGTATACTGTGAGATGATAGCATTCCCTTCACTCAGCTTTCCTTCATATAAATATACTCTTCTTCTTCAATCAACTACTTGTTCTAACACATAATGTCACTAGGACCTCAGAGACTCTTTAAAAGATGACATCTTTTGGAGGAAGAATCAATTACTTTTGGTTTGTATGTTACTTCTTCCTCATCGAACCAGGATTTCATGTATGGATTTGAGAATCATGTTTGTTTCTGACTTCTCCCACAATCATCTTTTGTCATTAGAGTTGCCAGTCTGATCTGACATACTCACCCCCTCATAGCCATTCCCCACACACTCTACCATGGCCACCTGGTCTCCAGAATTTCAGGCTAAGCATCTAAAGTTTCAGTGGGCAAATTCTATCCCTGGGCATAGAGAGTCCTAAGCAGCTAAACTGCAATTTTATCTTTGCTTCCAGTGTCTCTGAGTCAGCATTTTTTATGGCTAGGATAACTTTGAAGTCTCAAACGCTGTCCATCTGCACTCCTGTAGTGAACAGACTGGGACCTACCACATGGTTCATTCAAAATCAGTCCTGACTTACCAGCTCACCTCTCATACAGAAAAGACAGCTTTCTAGTATACTTTGATGCTCATCATTATAGACGCTCATCATTATAATGCGCTAAAATCTCTTCCAATCAGATATTTTCCTACTCCTCTTCATTCATTAATTCAACAAGTATGTACTGAGTGCTTCTCTATGCCAAGTCACAGGGATAGGATCTCAATTGAACAGTAGTCAACAAAGCACAATTTCTGCCTTTGAGGAATTTACAATCCACCAGGGATATAGACATTAAATAATTAACCACACAAAAATTATATAATTATAATTAAATGAAGTGAAAGAAAAGCTGACTTAAGACTTTATTTAAACAGAGAGGTTACAGAAACCCTTGACAAAATAGCAATAGACTGAACTTTGAGGGATATGTGGAAGTCAATCTGATGGAAAGGGGAAATATGTATCACACAGGTGAGAACTTTTAACAAAAAGGTCTGGAATTTCTTAATACCTTGAATAGACTACCAGAGGAAGAGTAGATTTTCCAGATCTGTCTCTTTTGCACAAACTGCATTTATCAATATTTTTCACCATTATTTAAAGAACCATATGATAAATTTTATCTTATTCTTCATTGTAATCTTTATAATCAATACAGCTTTAACTTTTAAGGATTTTGCAATCTGCTGGGATATGATAATATTATAATAGGATAATTTAAAAAGTCTAAAAAATAGAAACAAACTTTGATATCCTTGGAAATATACAAGATTCATCTTAGAAGCAGATGATTATTTTGTTTAAAAAACAGACATAGGTTATTTATAAAGACTAAGAATATTTTGTATGATTGAGAATAAGAAAATGAACTGAAAGTCAAAGTATGCTTCATAATAACATGGTATGGAATAGGAAGTTGACTTCCGTCAGCCTGCAAATGAGGACCTTGGAAGAAAGCTGGAATATGATAGGAAGGAAATAGAAAAAGTTTCCAAAGAGACAGAAAAAGCTCATAATGTGAGGACAAACAAACAGTGAGAACCCTCCCCCCCCTCCCCACTACCACCACCATGCAGGTACAGCAATGGAACCTAGGGAGACCAATGGAGAATATTCATTTCTAAGATGACGGTTGCTCTCTTATGCCTTCAGCAAAAGGTAGTTGTACAAAACAGCTTGATGTTGAAGGTGCTTTGAGTAATGAAGGTATTGAGAGGATCACAGGATAGAAGTCAACCACAGGAGGCAAAATATAGAGTGAGATACAAAGGCATAAAAGAGTAAGAAATAAAAGTAAAAGGGAATCAGGAGAAATTGAGCCCCTAATAAAGTCTTTGAAGACATTGGGAGCCATTTCTTAATTTCCCATGGAAAAAGAACAGGATCTCAGTTTATTAGGAATGTAGCTCGAGCATCAAATGGAAGGGTAACTCCAGAAATCTTGAAGATCTAGAATTATCTGGAGGTCACATGTGGATTCCTTTAACAAAGAATTTCAGCACTCTATCTGAACTTCAGTCTAAGAGTCTTGGATATAGAAAATGTCTTCTTTTGGTCCTGATCAACTGATTTTAATCCAAAGGGGTAAATGTGAGGTTAGATTGAATAATATTAAGAAAAAGCAATTTAAAGGAAAACAAACAAAACAGATTTGATTTGCTTTTTTTCTCTTCACTGAACTGGAACTGTTTAAGGACTGGAATGTTGTCATATTCATTTCTGTATCTCCTACTTCTGTCACAGTAGTTAGTGGTTAATATGACTGGATGGATGAATAGAAGAATGGAAGACTTAATTTAGAAATGCATAAATGAACAAAATAATAAGTAGGCTACATTCTAGTGGGAATAAAAATGATATGAAAATGGAAGTAAAAAAATGAAAGAACAAAGTGTGCATATTGAGGTAAAAAAATTGCATTTACAGCAGAAAAAAATTATATTGATTCCTAAGTCTAAATGTTGTCAATATTAGCCATTCAGTTAATGAAATTTGTGTCTTACCAGGGAGTTGGGGAAGAAGATTATAGTGCCATCTTTCTCTTCCATTTCCCCTGTGATAAGACCACAAACTCCTACAAGCATTAAATGAAAATAAAAAGAGGCATGATAAATGCTAATTAAAAATACTAATACTAATTAAAAGCTTTCAAAACAAGATATAGCATGTTGACTGTATTCACAGGATGTTTCAGGATGGGAATATCCTGCTAAAATATTGGCTTGTGGATCCAGTGAGAAGTTATTATTATTATTTTAAATTTAGGCCTCTTTTAATGTTACTTATTTATTTTCATCCATCTTTATTCTTTGGCCTGTGTGGGCCTCCCACTGCAGTGGCCTCTCGCGCTGCAGAGCACTGGCTCTGGGCACATGCTTTCCAGAGCACTGGCCAGTAATCGGACACACCCATCCAGCCACTTCATGGCATGGGGGATCCTCCCGGGCCAGGGATTGAACCCTGCACTGCAAGACAGCTCTCCACCCACTGGACCACTAGGGAAGTCTTGAACAGTTGCTTTTCCTCCATAAGCTCAGAATCCCTGCTTAGCAACATAGAGTACCAAACACTCTCTTTATATATATTTTTTCTGATTAGCAACTATGGAGAAGTCCTCAGTGTCTAGGTGCTACAAAGAATTTCAGCACTCTATCTGAACTTCAGTCTAAGAGTCTTGGATATAGAAAATGTCTTCTTTTGGTCCTGATCAACTGATTTTAATCCAAAGGGGTAAATGTGAGGTTAGATTGAATAATATTAAGAAAAAGCAATTTAAAGGAAAACAAACAAAACAGATTTGATTTGCTTTTTTTCTCTTCACTGAACTGGAACTGTTTAAGGACTGGAATGTTGTCATATTCATTTCTGTATCTCCTACTTCTGTCACAGTAGTTAGTGGTTAATATGACTGGATGGATGAATAGAAGAATGGAAGACTTAATTTAGAAATGCATAAATGAACAAAATAATAAGTAGGCTACATTCTAGTGGGAATAAAAATGATATGAAAATGGAAGTAAAAAAATGAAAGAACAAAGTGTGCATATTGAGGTAAAAAAATTGCATTTACAGCAGAAAAAAATTATATTGATTCCTAAGTCTAAATGTTGTCAATATTAGCCATTCAGTTAATGAAATTTGTGTCTTACCAGGGAGTTGGGGAAGAAGATTATAGTGCCATCTTTCTCTTCCATTTCCCCTGTGATAAGACCACAAACTCCTACAAGCATTAAATGAAAATAAAAAGAGGCATGATAAATGCTAATTAAAAATACTAATACTAATTAAAAGCTTTCAAAACAAGATATAGCATGTTGACTGTATTCACAGGATGTTTCAGGATGGGAATATCCTGCTAAAATATTGGCTTGTGGATCCAGTGAGAAGTTATTATTATTATTTTAAATTTAGGCCTCTTTTAATGTTACTTATTTATTTTCATCCATCTTTATTCTTTGGCCTGTGTGGGCCTCCCACTGCAGTGGCCTCTCGCGCTGCAGAGCACTGGCTCTGGGCACATGCTTTCCAGAGCACTGGCCAGTAATCGGACACACCCATCCAGCCACTTCATGGCATGGGGGATCCTCCCGGGCCAGGGATTGAACCCTGCACTGCAAGACAGCTCTCCACCCACTGGACCACTAGGGAAGTCTTGAACAGTTGCTTTTCCTCCATAAGCTCAGAATCCCTGCTTAGCAACATAGAGTACCAAACACTCTCTTTATATATATTTTTTCTGATTAGCAACTATGGAGAAGTCCTCAGTGTCCAGGTGCTACATAGAATGTATTATGTCAAAAATGATAAGGGATAGGAAGTCCTGTTGTGCTGCAGTCCATGAGACTGCAGAGTTGGACACAACTGGGCGACTGAACACACACACTGATAAATGACTGATAAATCATTACACACTTGCGTGCTAAGCTGCTTCAGTCATATACAACTCTTTACAATGTTGTGGACTATAGTTCACCAAGTTTCCATGTCCATGGGATCTTCTAGGCAAGGATTCTGGAATCACTGGCCATGCCCTACTCCAGGGGATCTTTCCAACCCAGGGATTGAACTCGCATTTCTTACAGCTCTGCATTGGTGGGCAGATTCTTCACTGGCACCATCTACCCAACATTTATAAATAGTTCAAACACTTCAACCTCAAAAAAAACCAAACAAGTTACACAAAAAATGGGCAGAGAAACTGAGTAGACATTTTTCCAAAGAAGAAATGAAGATGGGTAATAGGCACATGAAAAGATACTCAAGATCACTGTCAGGGAAACGGAAATCAAAATGATAAGGAAATATCACCTTACACTGATGGAATGGCTACCATCAAAAAGAACACAAATAACAAGTGTTGGCTAGAAGGTGGAGAAAAGGGAACCCTTGTACATTGTTGGTGGAAATGTAAACTGATACAGCTACAGTGGAAAATGGTACAAGTTTCTCAAAAAAGAAAAAAAAAAAGAAATAGAGTTATCATATAACTCAGCAATTCCACTACTGAGTATACATGTGTATGTGTGTGTATATATATATATATACACACTTATATATATATCCCCCCTTCAAAATAAAACATTAGTTTAAAAAGATAAATGCACCTCAATGTTCACAGCATTATTTATAGTAACCAGGATATAGAAGCAATCTAAGTGCCCACCAACAGATAAATAAAGCAGATGTGTGCATGTATACATAATATATACATATATACATACATGCATGCATGCTCAGTCGCTTCAGTCATGTCCAACTGTTTGCGATCCCATGGGCTATAGCCTATCATGCTCTTCTGTTCATGGGTTTCTCCAGGCAAGAATATTAAAGTGGGTTGCCATGCCCACCTCCAGGGGATCTTCCCAATCCAGGAGTGGAACTGGGGTCTCCTGTGTTTCCTGCACTTCAGGCAGATTCTTTACCACCGAGCCACTGGGGAAGCCCATATACATACATACATACAATGGACTACTGCTCAGCCATAAAAAAGAACTAAATTTGGCCATTTGCAACAACATGGGTAGACTTAACAGGGCATTATGCTAAGTGAAATAAGTAACAGAGAAAGACAAATACTTTGTAGTATTACTTATATGTGGAATCTGAAAAATACAAGAAACTAGTGAATATAGCAATAAAGAAGCAGGCTCAGAGATATAAAGGACAAACTGTGGTTATCAGTGGGGAGAGGGACTATACAGGGATGTTAAAAAAAAAGACAAGGGTATACAACTTTGTTTTTGTGGATTAACCTTTAAATATTGAACTCGCATTTGGATTATTTTGGCCCTACCAATTTATAAATAGTTCAAACACTTCAACCTCAAACCAAACAAGTTACACAAAAATGGGCAGAGAAACTGAGTAGACATTTTCCAAAGAAGAAATGAAGATGGGTAATAGGCACATGAAAAGATACTCAAGATCACTGTCAGGAAACGGAAATCAAAATGATAAGGAAATATCACCTTACACTGATGGAATGGCTACCATCAAAAAGAACACAAATAACAAGTGTTGGCTAGAAGGTGGAGAAAAGGGAACCCTTGTACATTGTTGGTGGAAATGTAAACTGATACAGCTACAGTGGAAAATGGTACAAGTTTCTCAAAAAAGAAAAAAAAAAAGAAATAGAGTTATCATATAACTCAGCAATTCCACTACTGAGTATACATGTGTATGTGTGTGTATATATATATATATACACACTTATATATATATCCCCCCTTCAAAATAAAACATTAGTTTAAAAAGATAAATGCACCTCAATGTTCACAGCATTATTTATAGTAACCAGGATATAGAAGCAATCTAAGTGCCCACCAACAGATAAATAAAGCAGATGTGTGCATGTATACATAATATATACATATATACATACATGCATGCATGCTCAGTCGCTTCAGTCATGTCCAACTGTTTTCGCTCCCATCGGCTATAGCCTATCATGCTCTTATGTTCATGGGTTTCTCCAGGCGAGAATATTAAAGAGGGTTGCCATGCCCACCTCCAGGGGATCTTCCCAATCCAGGAGTGGAACTGGGGTCTCCTGTGTTTCCTGCACTTCAGGCAGATTCTTTACCACCGAGCCACTGGGGAAGCCCATATACATACATACATACAATGGACTACTGCTCAGCCATAAAAAAGAACTAAATTTGGCCATTTGCAACAACATGGGTAGACTTAACAGGGCATTATGCTAAGTGAAATAAGTAACAGAGAAAGACAAATACTTTGTAGTATTACTTATATGTGGAATCTGAAAAATACAAGAAACTAGTGAATATAGCAATAAAGAAGCAGGCTCAGAGATATAAAGGACAAACTGTGGTTATCAGTGGGGAGAGGGACTATACAGATGTAGAGATGAAGATGTACAACATATTAAGTAAATAAAAAAAGCGACAAGGGTATGTTGTACAACATGGAGAATATAGCCAATATTTTATAATAACTGTAAATGGATATAACCTTTAAATATTGTGAATAACTATATTATACATCTATAATGTATACATTATACAGCTGCTATACCTCAATAATAAAAAGATAGACAGATAAATAAAGTGAACTCAATAGCTAATTCAAAAGTTTTAGAACTTACAAATGTGATGAAAACCAGATTAACTGTGACATTTTACCATGCTCCCTTAGCCCAGGGTCACAGATGATATTGTAGCAATTTTCAAACATTTTTGTTACTAACACTACATGTCCACAAGTTCTTCCAAGAGAAGGACTTGCTTGATAACTATCTATACTTAGGGCTAAGGACCAGACCTAACCCATGACAAGAAGTTAGGTGCTCAGTGCTTACAAAATTAGAAAAGCAGCACATTCAAAAAAATATTATGTACAAATTCTGTTGGCCACAACACATAATCTCTTTAAAAGTCACCTCATATTAATTCACAGTTAGAAATACAGATCTTAAATTGGAAGGTTTAAGTAGAAAAAAAAGACAAATTAAACTTGCCTCTATTCTTTTACTGAAAGTCAATGAGATAATTTCTACTTGGAAACAAATATCATAAGAAGTTTTCTGATGTTACAAGTTACCTGAAATATATTCTAAGGAATTTGTTTTTACCGTTGCACATGAGGTACACCTATTTTCAGCTTATAGTGCAAGGGCATTCTATGTTTCCCAAACAGAATGTTTCATTCCTATTACGCTCATTCTGCTTTCCACTCCTCAATAAAATAAATACATGAGAACAGGGCTTTCAGTGATGAGGTATCAGAGTTCATAGTGCCTCCTGATCAATTCCACTTTTGAAACTTCAGCCAAAAATTTGGCCATTTGCAACAACATGGGTAGACTTAACAGGGCATTATGCTAAGTGAAATAAGTAACAGAGAAAGACAAATACTTTGTAGTATTACTTATATGTGGAATCTGAAAAATACAAGAAACTAGTGAATATAGCAATAAAGAAGCAGGCTCAGAGATATAAAGGACAAACTGTGGTTATCAGTGGGGAGAGGGACTATACAGATGTAGAGATGAAGATGTACAACATATTAAGTAAATAAAAAAAGCGACAAGGGTATGTTGTACAACATGGAGAATATAGCCAATATTTTATAATAACTGTAAATGGATATAACCTTTAAATATTGTGAATAACTATATTATACATCTATAATGTATACATTATACAGCTGCTATACCTCAATAATAAAAAGATAGACAGATAAATAAAGTGAACTCAATAGCTAATTCAAAAGTTTTAGAACTTACAAATGTGATGAAAACCAGATTAACTGTGACATTTTACCATGCTCCCTTAGCCCAGGGTCACAGATGATATTGTAGCAATTTTCAAACATTTTTGTTACTAACACTACATGTCCACAAGTTCTTCCAAGAGAAGGACTTGCTTGATAACTATCTATACTTAGGGCTAAGGACCAGACCTAACCCATGACAAGAAGTTAGGTGCTCAGTGCTTACAAAATTAGAAAAGCAGCACATTCAAAAAAATATTATGTACAAATTCTGTTGGCCACAACACATAATCTCTTTAAAAGTCACCTCATATTAATTCACAGTTAGAAATACAGATCTTAAATTGGAAGGTTTAAGTAGAAAAAAAAGACAAATTAAACTTGCCTCTATTCTTTTACTGAAAGTCAATGAGATAATTTCTATTTGGGAAACAAATATCATAAGAATTTTTCTGATGTTACAAGTTACCTGAAATATATTCTAAGGAATTTGTTTTTACCGTTGCACATGAGGTACACCTATTTTCAGCTTATAGTGCAAGGGCATTCTATGTTTCCCAAACAGAATGTTTCATTCCTATTACGCTCATTCTGCTTTCCACTCCTCAATAAAATAAATACATGAGAACAGGGCTTTCAGTGATGAGGTATCAGAGTTCATAGTGCCTCCTGATCCAAATTTTCCACTTTTAGAAATTTACCCTGGTAAGATATGTACATAAGATATAAGATGTAGGGCATTCATTTAAGCATTATTTGTAGAAAAATATATAAACATCCATGAGTTGATGGTATGGTCATAAAATTGTATCACAAAAAAATGATATAACTGAATATGTACTAACAGAATAACCAGTAAGAAAACATATTGAACAACAATTACCTGGTTCCTAGTAATTACTATGGCATTGTGTACCATGCGCAGTTGTGTCCTACTCTTGACAATGCCATGGACTGTAGCCCGCCAGTCTCCCCTCTCCACGGGGATTTCCAAGCAAGAATACTGGAGTGGATTGCCATTTCCTTCTCCAGGGGATCTTCCCGACACAGAGTCTCCTGCACTACAGGTAGTTTCTTTACCCACTGAGACGCTGGGGAAGTCCAATTACTATGTACCATTCTATTCTAAATGGATGTGGCACAACAATACACAGAGCCCAACCCCATTCCTTTCTTTGTGTATAAGTGGCACATGCAAATAAATAGAAATGCTATATTCTCAGCATTGGTTATGTCTGGGTGTAAGAATGACCCTGGGTGAGTGGACTGATAATGAAGAATTAGGGATGATTTTATAAACGATGCCAAGTTTACATTTTTCAGAAAATTGGTAACCATGTACTTTACATTTAATTTTGAAACAAAGTTCAGAGAAAATAATAACCAAGAGAGGATTAAACCTGGATCTCTATTCTTGATGACCATCAAGGTAATTTTATTTTTCCACAGAAATCATAGATTGGCAGTGTGCAATTTTTCTTCTTTTTTACAGCATCTGAAACTCAGCAGATGCTCTTCATCATGGATGTATTCAAATCCCATACTCTAGCTTTGCCATAATTAACAAGATTGTAGTGTAGTTCACAGAGCTGTGATCTCTAGACAGAGAAGTTTCTTTCACTAGTAAATCTATCTTCAAGGATCAACCAAACAGGGACAAACAAAATAGGGACAAACCCAGTGTCTGCTGGTTTCACGCAAAGCTGACAATTATATTGACTTCTTCTGAAGCTAGTTAAATCAGTTTCTCTTCTTCTAAGCTTTACCATTTAAAAGCAATTCACAAACTTTACTGCATTTATGATATTGAATTAGGTTGAAGAAAGCTGATCACCAATGTGATTACTAAATGTTGAAATCAGCAAAGAAGATTAAGCTAGAGGTAACTATACATAGTCATGTATGTGTTTATAACATGTTACACATTTTATATCTATATCTACATATAAAATGTGTTTATATATGGACAAATATTTATTATATATAGTAGGTAAGATTAAATATAGACATAATCATATAAACAGGCTTAGAACAATATAAGATATAGATTTTTTAAATCAAGAAAATATACCAAATATTACTTTTGGCTACTAATATTTATGTGACCCCTAATAAATATCTTCTATCATGTATCTTTATCCAATATACATCCCGTTCTTGCCACATTTTTTTGCAACAGACTGATTTCATTGAAATTTTAGTTATTTGTTTATAGTCAAAGTCTATTCACCCTTAATCCAGCAAAATAGTATCTATACCCACTGAGACGCTGGGGAAGTCCAATTACTATGTACCATTCTATTCTAAATGATGGCAACAATACACAGAGCCCCACCCCATTCCTTTCTTTGTGTATAAGTGGCACATGCAAATAAATAGAAATGCTATATTCTCAGCATTGGTTATGTCTGGGTGTAAGAATGACCCTGGGTGAGTGGACTGATAATGAAGAATTAGGGATGATTTTATAAACGATGCCAAGTTTACATTTTTCAGAAAATTGGTAACCATGTACTTTACATTTAATTTTGAAACAAAGTTCAGAGAAAATAATAACCAAGAGAGGATTAAACCTGGATCTCTATTCTTGATGACCATCAAGGTAATTTTATTTTTCCACAGAAATCATAGATTGGCAGTGTGCAATTTTCTTCTTTTTACAGCATCTGAAACTCAGCAGATGCTCTTCATCATGGATGTATTCAAATCCCATACTCTAGCTTTGCCATAATTAACAAGATTGTAGTGTAGTTCACAGAGCTGTGATCTCTAGACAGAGAAGTTTCTTTCACTAGTAAATCTATCTTCAAGGATCAACCAAACAGGGACAAACAAAATAGGGACAAACCCAGTGTCTGCTGGTTTCACGCAAAGCTGACAATTATATTGACTTCTTCTGAAGCTAGTTAAATCAGTTTCTCTTCTTCTAAGCTTTACCATTTAAAAGCAATTCACAAACTTTACTGCATTTATGATATTGAATTAGGTTGAAGAAAGCTGATCACCAATGTGATTACTAAATGTTGAAATCAGCAAAGAAGATTAAGCTAGAGGTAACTATACATAGTCATGTATGTGTTTATAACATGTTACACATTTTATATCTATATCTACATATAAAATGTGTTTATATATGGACAAATATTTATTATATATAGTAGGTAAGATTAAATATAGACATAATCATATAAACAGGCTTAGAACAATATAAGATATAGATTTTTTAAATCAAGAAAATATACCAAATATTACTTTTGGCTACTAATATTTATGTGACCCCTAATAAATATCTTCTATCATGTATCTTTATCCAATATACATCCCGTTCTTGCCACATTTTTTTTTGCAACAGACTGATTTCATTGAAATTTTAGTTATTTGTTTATAGTCAAAGTCTATTCACTTACACCCAAATGTAATTTTCCAGGATATAGGCAAAAGAGACCTGTATATAATATTAGTATTCTCATAATAGATTGTTTTATTCAAAGTTGGGGAACTAGAATTAAAAGTCATAACATATACAATGTAAGTCTCACAATACAATCTACATTGAAAATAATTTTTATAACTCTTTCATTAGACTAAAGAAAAATTCTATACCTTTTCAGTCAGAGGAATAACCTCCTGTATGTAGTTATTTCACAACCTATGCATAAATTATATACCCTAGATTCCAGTTCTTGTAAACTCACCCCAAACCAAATTTTCCATCTAAACATATGTTAATTTGTCTTAAATTTATTATTTTAAGTGATTCAATTTGTCTTGAAATGACATGATGTACACCACCATGATCTAGGATTACCTATGAGGGCACATTTTAAGCCCTATATAACATGAACATCAGTACATCTTACTTTACACTAACAACTAACTTTCCAAAAATGAATTTATTTAAGAATCCTTGATTTGATTTAATTGAAAGTGAGGGAGGTGAAGGGAGGATTAGCTGAAGGTTAAGAAAGGTGACTAGTTTAAAAACACGTGCAGAGATTCACTGACTCTGATAAGTATGTTTCTTTCAACATTATGGCACTGTGGTTAAAACACACTCTATCTAAGGGCACGTATGCCTTGTGGTATCATCTCTGCTATATACCACAGAGCATCCCAAGCTTCAGTCTCAAATATAAAATGTTCCCTTTCTTCCATATTTGCTTGCTAAGTAATCCTTTCTAAAAATGACCTATGCCAAGGAAACTGAATCCTGAGAGTCCTCCAAGCCCAGCCTTCTTAGCACCAACGGATCTGGTCCTTGTTCACACATTCTTATTTGTTAAATAAGTTAACAAATATGTATATGTAACAAATACGCATGAGGCTTTAGTGTCCTCTTCTCTTCAGTATCATTTTGTTTAGCGGATATCTTGTTTCTTCCTTTCTACTCAGCCTGGGTCAAGCCCCTTCATTCCACTTTAGTCTACCTCCATAGGCATCCTTCTATGGATAGAGAATACTAGAGTCTGAGTTCCTCCTTTACTTGAAGATCTTAAGCACTCTTTTATGTTTGTTTTAAACATTTATTTTATTTATTTATTTTTGGGGGTGGGGAGGGAGGGGACAGGGCGGGCCACTTCTATTGGTCTTTCATTTCTCTATTTTCATCCATCTTTGTTCTTTGGCTCTTGTGGGCCTCCCATCGCAGTATACAATGTAAGTCTCACATCAATCTACATTGAAAATAATTTTTATAACTCTTTCATTAGACTAAAGAAAAATTCTATACCTTTTCAGTCAGAGGAATAACCTCCTGTATGTAGTTATTTCACAACCTATGCATAAATTATATACCCTAGATTCCAGTTCTTGTAAACTCACCCCAAACCAAATTTTCCATCTAAACATATGTTAATTTGTCTTAAATTTATTATTTTAAGTGATTCAATTTGTCTTGAAATGACATGATGTACACCACCATGATCTAGGATTACCTATGAGGGCACATTTTAAGCCCTATATAACATGAACATCAGTACATCTTACTTTACACTAACAACTAACTTTCCAAAAATGAATTTATTTAAGAATCCTTGATTTGATTTAATTGAAAGTGAGGGAGGTGAAGGGAGGATTAGCTGAAGGTTAAGAAAGGTGACTAGTTTAAAAACACGTGCAGAGATTCACTGACTCTGATAAGTATGTTTCTTTCAACATTATGGCACTGTGGTTAAAACACACTCTATCTAAGGGCACGTATGCCTTGTGGTATCATCTCTGCTATATACCACAGAGCATCCCAAGCTTCAGTCTCAAATATAAAATGTTCCCTTTCTTCCATATTTGCTTGCTAAGTAATCCTTTCTAAAAATGACCTATGCCAAGGAAACTGAATCCTGAGAGTCCTCCAAGCCCAGCCTTCTTAGCACCAACGGATCTGGTCCTTGTTCACACATTCTTATTTGTTAAATAAGTTAACAAATATGTATATGTAACAAATACGCATGAGGCTTTAGTGTCCTCTTCTCTTCAGTATCATTTTGTTTAGCGGATATCTTGTTTCTTCCTTTCTACTCAGCCTGGGTCAAGCCCCTTCATTCCACTTTAGTCTACCTCCATAGGCATCCTTCTATGGATAGAGAATACTAGAGTCTGAGTTCCTCCTTTACTTGAAGATCTTAAGCACTCTTTTATGTTTGTTTTAAACATTTATTTTATTTATTTATTTTTGGGGGGGGTGGGGAGGGAGGGGGACGGGCGGGCCACTTCTATTGGTCTTTCATTTCTCTATTTTCATCCATCTTTGTTCTTTGGCTCTTGTGGGCCTCCCATCGCAGTGGCCTCTGTCATCGCAGAGCGCTGGCTCTGGGCGTATGCGCTCCAGAGCTCCAACTCGGTAATTGGACACATCAGTCCAGCCGCTCTGTGGCACGTGGGATCTTCCCAGGTCAGGGATCGAACTGGCGCCCCTTGCACTGCAGACAGTGTCCTTACCCACTGGACCACCAGGGAAGCCCCTCTTAAGCACTCTTGCAAATAGTTGTAAATTCTTCCCAGAAGGCAAAAGAAAATTTCCTATATGTCACAAAAACAAAAACTCCTACATAACTTGTAATTTTATTCCAAGACACAGAAACAACATATTTAAAACCAGGAGAGGATTCATTGGCTGTATAATTGGAAATCCAGTAGGTTCAACCTTAATATTGCTTGCCTTAGCAATTTAACGTTAGCAGCACCTATCAAAGTGTGGCCTGGGGACTTCTAGCAGTCCTCAGAATGATGCTTGGGTCTATAAAATCAAAATTAGCTTTATAACACTATTAAAAGAATTTTTGCCTTTTGCATTGTCATTTTCTCATCAGTGTACAGAGAAGTTTTCCAGGGGCTACATTACACATTCTGTTACAACAGACTGAATGGATAAGGAGATATGAAAATCCAGCCATCATCAAATAAGCCAGACATAAGATTTGCAAAAACGTAAAACAACACCACTCTTCTGTTTTTTTCTCTATCACAGATGCTATTCTTTTAAAATTTTATTTTTTATTAAAAATACATCACTGAGTTGCTTCCATCACTGAGTTATATCCTAATCCAGGAAAATGCGCATCTCCTGCCCTTTCTACAGATAACTAATAGTACCCACCAGTGACTCTATATAAGATCTCAAGGTCTCCAAGGTGACCTTCAGTACAATAATCTGTTTTGTTAGATTATAAAATAAACCATGTACTTCTTTTTTTTCTTAGGATTTCTTTATTTATTTATTTTTGGGGGGTGGGGTGGGGAGGGAGGGGAGCAGGTGGGCTACTTCTATTGGTCTTTCATTTGTCTATTTTCATCCATGTTTGTTCTTTGGCCCGTGTGGGCCTCCCATCGCAGTGGCCTCTGTTGTTGCAGAGCACCGGCTCTGGGCGCATGTGCGCCAGAGCTCCGGCTCGGTAATTGCACACATTGGTCCAGCCGCTCCGCGACACGTGGGATCTTCCCAGGCCAGGGATCAAACCGGCGTCCCTTGCACTGCAAGGCGGTGTCCTTACCCACTGGACCACCAGAGAAGCCCCCATGTACTTCTTATATTAATAATTTTAAATCTGTCATGCATGAATTGAGCCCTAACCAAAGGAATTCTTGTATTCACAGAAATCTAGAATAATCAGAAATGCCTACATCCACTGCTTACATACTGAAATCTGGAAATCTGGTAATCTCTACTTCTACAGTTCCAACTGCCACCAATGCATGAAATGTCAATCTTCAGCTTATAGCTTTCCTTTGTGATTCATAACCATAGTTCTCTAAATTCGTTTACAAAAAAAACTCTTCCATTTTCCAAAGAAAATTTTTAGGTAAAATTTTGGAGCTAATCTGCAGTCCTCAGAATGATGCTTGGGTCTATAAAATCAAAATTAGCTTTATAACACTATTAAAAGAATTTTTGCCTTTTGCATTGTCATTTTCTCATCAGTGTACAGAGAAGTTTTCCAGGGGCTACATTACACATTCTGTTACAACAGACTGAATGGATAAGGAGATATGAAAATCCAGCCATCATCAAATAAGCCAGACATAAGATTTGCAAAAACGTAAAACAACACCACTCTTCTGTTTTTTTCTCTATCACAGATGCTATTCTTTTAAAATTTTATTTTTTATTAAAAATACATCACTGAGTTGCTTCCATCACTGAGTTATATCCTAATCCAGGAAAATGCGCATCTCCTGCCCTTTCTACAGATAACTAATAGTACCCACCAGTGACTCTATATAAGATCTCAAGGTCTCCAAGGTGACCTTCAGTACAATAATCTGTTTTGTTAGATTATAAAATAAACCATGTACTTCTTTTTTTTCTTAGGATTTCTTTATTTATTTATTTTTGGGGGGTGGGGTGGGGAGGGAGGGGAGCAGGTGGGCTACTTCTATTGGTCTTTCATTTGTCTATTTTCATCCATGTTTGTTCTTTGGCCCGTGTGGGCCTCCCATCGCAGTGGCCTCTGTTGTTGCAGAGCACCGGCTCTGGGCGCATGTGCGCCAGAGCTCCGGCTCGGTAATTGCACACATTGGTCCAGCCGCTCCGCGACACGTGGGATCTTCCCAGGCCAGGGATCAAACCGGCGTCCCTTGCACTGCAAGGCGGTGTCCTTACCCACTGGACCACCAGAGAAGCCCCCATGTACTTCTTATATTAATAATTTTAAATCTGTCATGCATGAATTGAGCCCTAACCAAAGGAATTCTTGTATTCACAGAAATCTAGAATAATCAGAAATGCCTACATCCACTGCTTACATACTGAAATCTGGAAATCTGGTAATCTCTACTTCTACAGTTCCAACTGCCACCAATGCATGAAATGTCAATCTTCAGCTTATAGCTTTCCTTTGTGATTCATAACCATAGTTCTCTAAATTCGTACAGCTCTTCCATCTCAGAAAATAAGTAATATGGAGCTAATCAAAACAATAGCTCTGTTAGTGCAGGTTCTCCAGAGAAACGGAATCTATAGGTTTTATCTAGGCGTATAAAAAGAGACTTCTTATGGGGATTGACTCAAAACATTACCAAGGTTGGAAAGTTCCATGCTCTGCTGTCTGCCAGCTGAAGGCTTAGGAAAGCCAGTGGCCTGGTCCCAGTCTAAGTTTGATGGTCTGAGAATCAGAGTAGTCAATGATGTAACTCTCAATCTGAAACTGATGGTCCAGGAACTAGGAGTGCCCAGTGTTCTGGGGAAGGAGAAAATATATGTCTCTACTCACATCGAGAGAGCTAATTTACCCTTCTGGTTTTTGACCCTCAACAGACTGGATGATGCCCACCCACATTGGTCCACTGATCTTCGTTAATCAGTGGATGGAGTAAAATGTTAACCTTTTTCATAACCACATTCAGAAATAATGTTTAACTAATGATCAGATCATCCCTTAGCCTAGCTGACACATAAAATTAACCATCACAGTAACTGTTATACATTTTATTACTGAAAGTTTCAAAGGAACTTCAAACTCTACTTGCCGGGTTTCCCTGGTGGGCCATTGGGTAAGGACACCGCCTTGCAGTGCAAGGGCACCGGTTCAATCCCTGGGAGGATCCCACGTGCTGTGGAGCAGCTGGACTGATGTGTGCAACTACTGAGCCAGAGCTCTGAGTGTGTGTACCCAGAGCCGGTGCTCTGCAACTAGAGAGGCCACTGTGATGGAAGGTCCACACAGGCCAGAAAACAAAGATAAATAAATGAAAGATCAATAGAAGTAGCCAAAAAAAAAAAAAAGAAAAAGAAAAAAAAAAAAACTCTACTTGCCTAATATATGTTGAAATTCAATATTTCAATTTCATTATATTGTCTGTTATTTTGAATCATCATTTACCCACTAACCAGTTTGGTACCTAGATTCCTTATTTATTTCCCCAACACCTTCAGCTAGTGAATCACTGACTCTTGTAGTTTCTCAGACTTGAGAGTTCTCTCCCTTCTCTCCATTCCCAGTGCCAGTGGCTTAGCTTTTAATTTGCCTTTAATTAGCTTGTCTTGGATTATTAGAAATAAGTACTCTTTTAAGGGAACAAATGTGATTATGTCACTCATCTGCTTAAAATAGTTTAATGCCTCTCAATTACAGGATAACACACAAAAGTTCTTAATATGTAATTCAAGAAATTTCTTTATGTGGACCTTATGCACCTTTCTGCCATGAAGCTCACCATCTCCTGAGAGGTATCAGATGCTCGCATATTCATGCCTTTGTACACGCAGATCTTCTGTCTGAAATACACTTCTTTGTTTTGTATGACTGGCAAATAACTACTTAATATTTGAGATTCAACTCAGCGATTACTTGGTCTTTGACATAAATCTCTGAAATTGGAGGCAAAATTTAGCACTTTCTTGTTAGGTTTCTGTTCATCTCTGCTATAGCACTTTCCTCATTTCTATAATATTTTATTTCTATTCCTTTGGTCGAACACAAGTTTGTGACAGTAGGAATTTTTATTCCTACTTTATGTCAATGGCACTCAGTTGGTGCTTAATAAATATTGATAATAGTGAAGACTATAGTCATACCAACCGTAAAGTTTAACATAAGTCTGGTTCTCTTCTTTCCATATAACAACTTCCTCCAAATAGGTACATAAAATGGCTTATGAAAACAACACACATAATAGACTGGGAAGAAAAGTTTAAACTGAGACTAATAAAGGAACAGATTGTCAGCCTGGATGACAGGAGCAGAGCCGATATCAGTGATGAAAAGAGAAAGAGGATGCTTCAACGATGAGGGATTAACAATGTTGATTTCCACAGAATTCAAAGACAATAAAACTGGAGCAAAGGTCTTCTGGATGAGATAATACGGTCATCACTAGCTTCCCTCAATTAAGCATTTTTAGTGGAGAAACAGGAAAGAATCTAGATTTCAAGGAATTAACAAACTGTTGGTGCTGAGAAGTATGAGCTGTAAATAAACACACACACAAATCACTGCATTCACAAGAAGAAGCTGGTTTTGTTCATAGGGATCATTACAAACTGTTAATATTTTGCTCTACTTGCTGTAAGATAAATAAAACAGGCTAATTCTAGAAAATGTAAAAAGTTATTCAGCTAATACAGCACCAAACCACATTTTTGAAATTGTACAGATGAGAGCTTAGTAATGAGAGATAAGACTGAACATTCCCAAACCCTATTACCAAAACTGTCTAAGTCATAGATATTTTCTATCCATAATCAATCAGCAAAATATGGTAACTATACAATTGTTTTATACTGCTTTTAACTAATTTTACCTCCCAAATCAAATTCAATATCCACTGTCCTTACAGGTATCAGGGAACTGGAAATTCATGGCCATCCCACCAAAGACAGGTTGTAGGATTAATAAGTGATATTAATAAGAATAAAAACTAGGAATAGTTTTAACATGCCAAGAGCAATACTGCCTGTGTCATCTAAAAGGTAGCAACTAAAAGTTATAAAAAATAAAACTATAAAATGAACAGCAGTAATAATATTAATAGGTAAAATTCAATGAGGGCATCTGTCATAAAAAAATAATCCTGAAACTATACTGCACAATAGATGGACATTACCCCATTTTAAAGAAAAGTTGTAGAGACTAAGGCCAAAACTCTCTGTTTTCTAGTATATACCGCTTCTCTGAATTCACCTCTTCTTAAAACAAGAATCTTCAACTATACTGAACACAAATATTTAGAAAATAAATATTACAAGATTCCAAAAAAATAGCACTTTATACACACGTATACAAGCAAACATTCATGCACACACACACAATAGTGCAAAAGTAACAAAGACATGGAAATGAAATCCCTAAGCTTTAACTCTGATTGGTCTTATGGGTCCTTATATATAGTACTTTTTCAAGATCATTATAAAATAAATGGAATAATAACCAAATGTTGATTCTACATAAGCAAAAATAACTAAGCAGATAGGTATCAGGCTAGAAAGCAACTATGTATTCATTATTTGGACAAAGTACGTATTTTGCTCCCAAAGTATCTTTAAAAAATTCTGAAGCTTACACAAATGAACAAGTATGAGCTGGGTTCTTATTCTAAAAATATTTTTAAAAAATCTATTTCCTAGCTAAAGAAAGAAATGGTTATTTTCACAGGTTATTTAGCTCATTTCAGAGTTTCCAGAGCAAGGTTTACAAAACTTGCCCTTGATACTGAGACAATGAAGGGAAGCTTTTGAATATTTAATAGAGCTAGAAAATCCCACAGTTAACATTCTCTTGAGCTTGCATAGTGCTGACTTAGAAAAGAAACCCTAAAGTGTCTCTTTTCAACAGTGTAGAATCTTACAAATGCTGTCAGTTCTAAAATGACACCACTTGAATTGGTTTCATCCTTAAAGGTAAACATTCCTTTTAAAATATGCACTGAAAGATCTTAGTTGATCAGGGAGAGAACTGTGACCTGTGCTTTATGTTTTTGTTAGTGTTCCATTTTTGTATCACCTTGTTTCTTATAAGAACTTCAACAATTTGGCAATAGCTCAGATTTTATCTAGGTTTTGTCTTGTTCTGCTATTTCATTTTTGTTTGTTTGTTTGAATCAGGGACACATTTTAGAATACTAAGCAAATCAGCCATCCATGCTACTTTAACAGTTTTTACACATCCAACAAGTTTTGTTGATTTTTAATTTACAAATGTGACAATTTCTTTAAGACAATAAGCTGTTGAAAGAACTAGGACTGGAGAAGGTATCCCTATATCTAAAAATCCTTCTCAAATGGTTGCAATCCTTCATGAAATATTTTCAAGGACTTTCAGTTTTGGGTTTTTTTTCTTTTCTGCAATTTTACTTATTGTGCAAGGGGGTAATCCAATTCAATACAGTTTTGGGTTTTTTCTGGGCGTTTTTCTGCAACTATTTAAAGCTTATTGAAGGCAATGCTTAAAACCTAAGCTTTAACTCTGATTGGTCTTATGGGTCCTTATATATAGTACTTTTTCAAGATCATTATAAAATAAATGGAATAATAACCAAATGTTGATTCTACATAAGCAAAAATAACTAAGCAGATAGGTATCAGGCTAGAAAGCAACTATGTATTCATTATTTGGACAAAGTACGTATTTTGCTCCCAAAGTATTTTTAAAAAAATTCTGAAGCTTACACAAATGAACAAGTATGAGCTGGGTTCTTATTCTAAAAATATTTTTAAAAAATCTATTTCCTAGCTAAAGAAAGAAATGGTTATTTTCACAGGTTATTTAGCTCATTTCAGAGTTTCCAGAGCAAGGTTTACAAAACTTGCCCTTGATACTGAGACAATGAAGGGAAGCTTTTGAATATTTAATAGAGCTAGAAAATCCCACAGTTAACATTCTCTTGAGCTTGCATAGTGCTGACTTAGAAAAGAAACCCTAAAGTGTCTCTTTTCAACAGTGTAGAATCTTACAAATGCTGTCAGTTCTAAAATGACACCACTTGAATTGGTTTCATCCTTAAAGGTAAACATTCCTTTTAAAATATGCACTGAAAGATCTTAGTTGATCAGGGAGAGAACTGTGACCTGTGCTTTATGTTTTTGTTAGTGTTCCATTTTTGTATCACCTTGTTTCTTATAAGAACTTCAACAATTTGGCAATAGCTCAGATTTTATCTAGGTTTTGTCTTGTTCTGCTATTTCATTTTTGTTTGTTTGTTTGAATCAGGGACACATTTTAGAATACTAAGCAAATCAGCCATCCATGCTACTTTAACAGTTTTTACACATCCAACAAGTTTTGTTGATTTTTAATTTACAAATGTGACAATTTCTTTAAGACAATAAGCTGTTGAAAGAACTAGGACTGGAGAAGGTATCCCTATATCTAAAAATCCTTCTCAAATGGTTGCAATCCTTCATGAAATATTTTCAAGGACTTTCAGTTTTGGGTTTTTTTTCTTTTCTGCAATTTTACTTATTGTGCAAGAGTGTAATCCAATTCAATAAATGTTTCCTGTTCAACTATAAAGTTGAAGGTACTCTGCCTAAGATTCTGGAGAAACCGAGACAAGTTCTTTACATATAAAGAGCGTGTAATCTATTGGGAGGTAAAAAGATGTCTCAAAGAGAGGTAAAAAGAATTCATTCAATAAGAAAGAGACAAAATGCTTAAAAACCATGCACCCACCTCAGTCTATCTTCCATTCATTTTTTTCTCCTGTTAGAGGACCTAGCTCTTGTAGACGTCATTAGCTGCAATCCAGTGGACAATTTTTTTGTTTGTTTGTTTACTTTGTTATCATTTTGGGACACTCTTACCAGTTGGCTTTTGATTTCTGGGCATTTCTTTGCCTTTTGTTTTATTTGGAATGTGACTCCTGGCTGGTGAGATTCTGGTTCGGTTTGGTTTTATTGGTTTGGTTTGAGCATGCAAACCTGTGAAATAAACTGCTCGAGTTAATGTGAGAAGTGCATCCTTTTAAGGGAACTTCACTCCATTCCCCTATCGTGTGTCAATAAAGATCTAATATTTTTAGGCCAGTTTTCTTGTCATTGGATTATAGCTACAGGTTGATAACTCATTTAAACATTTTTTTCCAAGGAGTTCCCAGGTAGAGTGTGGAACCAGTGGCCAGTTTGGGTATTTTTATGTTTTCACTCCCAAAATTAGTAAATACTAAAGGTCCTCTCCTTTTGAGACACTCTCACTAAATTATTTCCAGGATACTATGTTTTGATTTTGGCCCTACTTCTCTGGACACTACTTCTCAGTTTTCTTTGCTAGGTCCTCTCTTCCACTTGATCTCCAAATGATGGAACAACATACAACTTGATTCCCGACCCATTTCTTTGTCTAGAGGACCTCATATGTTCCAATGATTAAAACATTCATCCATTTGCTTCTGATTCCAAACTCACTGACCTCCAGATCACATTCTTGCCCAACCACTTTCTTGTCATCGCCACTGAACATGATGTTAAGCAGGTGCATCAAATTTTTAACTTTCTTTCCCCTCAAATCTGTGCTTCACCTTGTTCTCTTTATCTCAACAGATGGAACTCTGGGGTGTGTGTGTGTGAGTGTGTGTGTGTGTGTGTATGTGTGTGTGTGTGTGTGTACTTAGTCATGTAGGACTCTTTGCAACCCAATGGACTGCAACCGGCCAGGCTCCTCTGTCCATAGAATGTTCCAGGCAAGAATACTGGAATGGGTTGCCATTTTCTACACCAAGGGATCTTCCTGACCCAGGGATTGAACTCGCAACTCTTGTGGATCCTGCATTGCAGGCAGATTCTTTACCACTGTGCCACCTGGGAAGCCTTGGAATGCTGGTACTCTAGCACTCAAATAAAAACTGAGAGCTCATCTTGGTATCCCCTGTTCCTCCTCACTTCAGGGTCAAATTCACTAACTTTATGGAGTCCAAGTGGCAATGATCTCTTTGAGAAATCACCAGTTTTTAATTAAATTCCTTGCTCTCATGCTTCCAGACATGAAATTTGTTATAGTTATCTACAGCTATATAAATATTAACTTAAATTTAGTAACTTAACAGGTACTTATTATCCCAAGTTCATCAGTCAGGGTAGGTCTGGGTGGTTCTGGCTCAGAGTCTCTCATAAAATTGCAGTTAAAATTCCAGTCAGCAGCTGTAGTCACCTGGGGCTGGCAGAGCTATTTATAAGGTAGCACATTCATAGTCTGTTAGCATGCATGCATGCAAAGTCTCTCTAGTCATGTCTGACTCTTTGCAACCCCGTGGACTGCACCCTGCCAGGCTCCTCTGTCCATGGGATTCTCCAGGCAAGATTACTGGAGTGGGTAGCCATTTCCTTCACCAGGGGATCTTTCTGACCAAGGGATAGAACCCATTGTGGGGTGGGTTCATTACCACTAGTGCCACCACCACCAGGGAAGCTCAGTCTGTTGAGAGGAGACCTCACAATTCCTTGTTGTCTATTGAAAGAAAGCCCTGGCTTCCTCCCATGTTGGTCTTTCCACAGAGCTCCCTGAGTGCCTTCACAAGATCACAATAGGTCAGCTGTCCACACCAAGTGAGGAAACCAAGGGAGAGAAAAACAAGGAATAAAAAGTGATGTCTTTTATGACCTAGTCTCATAAGCTACTTTATGTAACATCGCTTTCTCCACATTCTTTTTGTTAGAAACAAATCACTAAATCAAGACTGCATTCAAAAGGGAGAAATCAAATACCACTTTTGAAGGGAAAGAGATCAAGAATTAGGGGAATATTTTAAAACCACCACAGTTTCTTTGCCCAGAGTGCAGGGACTCTACATAAAACAATTCCATGACAATTACAACATAAGGAAAGTAGAATTAAAAGGTTCTGAAAATGATTAATTCAAGCATTGTGAGTTTGTGCAGATACTGATGCAGAGAATAATCTTTACTAAAAGAAATCTAGGTTAAAAAAAAAGTCTAATGTTAACAAGAAAGACTGGAAGAGATTCAAAAATTCTCTGGGCAATTTCAGTGAAAGGGATGGCCTAAATGCATAACCTAGAGGGACAAACTTTCCTTCAGAACATGGTTTAAACTTGGCAGTGGAGAGGAAAATGAAAAGCACCTCTTTTCAAGGAATGGCAAAAGGAGGCAATGCTAATTAAAAGCAATCTCAGGAAAACTTAGGTTTCACTTAGGTAAGGAGGTGGAAGAATGAAAGGGAACTGAATGGTAATCTGGCTTTATTAGTCTGGTCTAGTTGCTATAAGAACTGTGGTGCTGCAGAAGACTCTTGAGAGTCCTTTGGACTGCGAGAAGATCAAACAAGTAAATCCTAAAGGAAATCAACCATGAGTATTCAATGAAAGGAATGATGCTGAAGCTGAAGCTCCAATACTTTGGCCACCTGATGTGAAGAGCTGATGTCACTGGAAAAGACCCTGATGCTGGGAAAAATTGAGGGCAGTAGGGAAAGGTAGGGACAAGAGGATGAGATGGTTGGATGGCATCACTGATTTAACAGACGTGAGTTTGAGCAAACTCAGGGAGGTAGTAATGAACAGGGAAGCCTGGCATGTTGTAATTCAGCGAGGCTGCAAAGACTTGGAAGCAGCTTAGCAACTAAATAACAACAAGCTGCCATAACAGAATACCACAAGCTAGGTAACTCAAGCAAAACATCAGAAATTTATTTCCTTGCAGTTCTGGAAATGAGAACTGCAAGATGAAGATGGGTTTCTTCTGATAAGGCCTGTCTTCCTGGCTTGCAGATGGCTACCATCTCCCTCTGTCCTTAAATGGTCTTTCTTTTGTGTCTGCTCATTCCTGGCATCTCTTCCTCTTCTTATAATAAGATACAGTCTTCCTGGATTAGGGCTCCACCAGTACAGGCCTCATTTAACCTTATTTACCTCCGTAAAGGCTCTTTCTCCAAACACAGTCACATCGACGGGGCATCAACATAGGAACTTGAAGAGCTGAGTAGAAAACGTAATGCAGTCCATAATACTGGATTAGTTACTTCACAAAGTGTACTGTCGGTTTCATGGGACAAGGTGAAAAAAGAGAAGAGCATCATGATCCAGGCTGTTGTAGGCACAGGAAGGAATTGGAACAGATGTTAAAAGGTGGAAACATGTAGTAGGGAAGGAGATCTGAAAGCAAGGACACAGAGTCAGATTCAGGAATGGGAGATAACAGAGATAATGGGGTGTTGGCCTCCAAGCAACAAAAAATTGCAGGCAGTGCAATGAGGTGGACAAAATTCCATATGGAGTGAGTCTACTGGGGGAAAATGAAAAGCACCTCTTTTCAAGGAATGGCAAAGGAGGCAATGCTAATTAAAAGCAATCTCAGGAAAACTTAGGTTTCACTTAGGTAAGGAGGTGGAAGAATGAAAGGGAACTGAATGGTAATCTGGCTTTATTAGTCTGGTCTAGTTGCTATAAGAACTGTGGTGCTGCAGAAGACTCTTGAGAGTCCTTTGGACTGCGAGAAGATCAAACAAGTAAATCCTAAAGGAAATCAACCATGAGTATTCAATGAAAGGAATGATGCTGAAGCTGAAGCTCCAATACTTTGGCCACCTGATGTGAAGAGCTGATGTCACTGGAAAAGACCCTGATGCTGGGAAAAATTGAGGGCAGTAGGGAAAGGTAGGGACAAGAGGATGAGATGGTTGGATGGCATCACTGATTTAACAGACGTGAGTTTGAGCAAACTCAGGGAGGTAGTAATGAACAGGGAAGCCTGGCATGTTGTAATTCAGCGAGGCTGCAAAGACTTGGAAGCAGCTTAGCAACTAAATAACAACAAGCTGCCATAACAGAATACCACAAGCTAGGTAACTCAAGCAAAACATCAGAAATTTATTTCCTTGCAGTTCTGGAAATGAGAACTGCAAGATGAAGATGGGTTTCTTCTGATAAGGCCTGTCTTCCTGGCTTGCAGATGGCTACCATCTCCCTCTGTCCTTAAATGGTCTTTCTTTTGTGTCTGCTCATTCCTGGCATCTCTTCCTCTTCTTATAATAAGATACAGTCTTCCTGGATTAGGGCTCCACCAGTACAGGCCTCATTTAACCTTATTTACCTCCGTAAAGGCTCTTTCTCCAAACACAGTCACATCGACGGGGCATCAACATAGGAACTTGAAGAGCTGAGTAGAAAACGTAATGCAGTCCATAATACTGGATTAGTTACTTCACAAAGTGTACTGTCGGTTTCATGGGACAAGGTGAAAAAAGAGAAGAGCATCATGATCCAGGCTGTTGTAGGCACAGGAAGGAATTGGAACAGATGTTAAAAGGTGGAAACATGTAGTAGGGAAGGAGATCTGAAAGCAAGGACACAGAGTCAGATTCAGGAATGGGAGATAACAGAGATAATGGGGTGTTGGCCTCCAAGCAACAAAAAATTGCAGGCAGTGCAATGAGGTGGACAAAATTCCATATGGAGTGAGTATACTGAGGAGATGGAAATTAGAAAGTATTCCGTGTTCAATTTATATATTAGAAACTTGGTTTGAATTGGTGCCAAATTATTAGTCTTCTCAGAGTTATCAACCTGCCTTGTCTGATCCTGGAAGGGCAAATATTCTCCACACAAAAGTGACCTTCAACAACCAGAGTGAAAAAATGACAGTGATAGCAACAGGTTAGGTTGGGAGGGGAAGCAGAGCTAAACAAGCAGTAGCTTGCCATTTCATGAACTAAACCACCTCAAATACCTCATTGAGAATGTCAGTAATAAATTCAAGAAAATGTTTGAGATTTTCAATTTTCTCTTTATATATCTTGGCAGAACAGGCATATGGACCAGAGGCAGGACAAATTCTGTCACAGTTTATGATAAACATGTTCAGGCAGGTGAAAAGCTGAATGAGGAAAATTATGCAGAGGCAAGATTGGTCAAGTATGCATATACTTCCTTAGCATGACAATGTATTAATTTTCACAATCAATGATTATTTTTGTCCAAAAAATGATTCATAATAATTTGGATAAATTTTGAAATATGACAACTAAAATTACAGAATTTTCACTTTCATGGTGCTGCAAAAGTAATTTCTTAACTATAAGCTCCAAACAATGGGGAAACAATTAAAAAAGAAATCAACTTTCCATCAACGTTCGAAACTTTTATAGAATTGTTAAAACTAGACTGATTCCAAGGTAGATAAGTACTAAGAAGCAAACACTGTTATGTATGCCATTTAATCTCTTAAACTCTATATTGAAATGAGCTTTCATTAGCTTTTTTTTGTTTCCTTATTCCATTCACTACTTTAAAGTGTTATAAGATGCAAGCTTTTTTGTTTTTTCCCTTATACTTTAAGGGACAAGTGTTGGAAAAAAAGAGAAGAGCATCATGATCCAGGCTGTTGTAGGCACAGGAAGGAATTGGAACAGATGTTAAAAGGTGGAAACATGTAGTAGGGAAGGAGATCTGAAAGCAAGGACACAGAGTCAGATTCAGGAATGGGAGATAACAGAGATAATGGGGTGTTGGCCTCCAAGCAACAAAAAATTGCAGGCAGTGCAATGAGGTGGACAAAATTCCATATGGAGTGAGTCTACTGAGGAGATGGAAATTAGAAAGTATTCCGTGTTCAATTTATATATTAGAAACTTGGTTTGAATTGGTGCCAAATTATTAGTCTTCTCAGAGTTATCAACCTGCCTTGTCTGATCCTGGAAGGGCAAATATTCTCCACACAAAAGTGACCTTCAACAACCAGAGTGAAAAAATGACAGTGATAGCAACAGGTTAGGTTGGGAGGGGAAGCAGAGCTAAACAAGCAGTAGCTTGCCATTTCATGAACTAAACCACCTCAAATACCTCATTGAGAATGTCAGTAATAAATTCAAGAAAATGTTTGAGATTTTCAATTTTCTCTTTATATATCTTGGCAGAACAGGCATATGGACCAGAGGCAGGACAAATTCTGTCACAGTTTATGATAAACATGTTCAGGCAGGTGAAAAGCTGAATGAGGAAAATTATGCAGAGGCAAGATTGGTCAAGTATGCATATACTTCCTTAGCATGACAATGTATTAATTTTCACAATCAATGATTATTTTTGTCCAAAAAATGATTCATAATAATTTGGATAAATTTTGAAATATGACAACTAAAATTACAGAATTTTCACTTTCATGGTGCTGCAAAAGTAATTTCTTAACTATAAGCTCCAAACAATGGGGAAACAATTAAAAAAGAAATCAACTTTCCATCAACGTTCGAAACTTTTATAGAATTGTTAAAACTAGACTGATTCCAAGGTAGATAAGTACTAAGAAGCAAACACTGTTATGTATGCCATTTAATCTCTTAAACTCTATATTGAAATGAGCTTTCATTAGCTTTTTTTTGTTTCCTTATTCCATTCACTACTTTAAAGTGTTATAAGATGCAATTTGTCTTTGTAGCTTCTAAAAAGATGGTAAATTTAAAAAAAATCTACTTTATGAGCCATATCACCTTCCCACAACACCTTTTAGCTTTCGCAATGCACCTCCATGCTATGGCTGTGATTGTTTGAATAGGGTGTCCCAGTTTTTCTTGAAATAATTATATCTTTTCATTTCCTGGAAGCTGAGTATACTAGACAGAATATATTAGATTCTTCTGATCCAGCAGTATATTAAGTATTTCACATAATTGTATTAGGAAGACAACTAATATTTTTCTAAAATATATGTATTATAAAGAAGATGTTTAACTATTGTTTTTAGATTATGATTTCTTTCCATTCAGTTTTTGCTTGCTGTTGTCAGTGGTGGCAACTGTGTTCAACAAGAGCTTTCAAAATTTGCTTTCAAAAGTGGCCCTTTAACAATATAAATTATGCTCAAAAGTATCATTTACAAGTTTATTTCCTGTGACAAGTGTATAATCTTTTAATTTTGAATTTAACTGATCAGAAAATGTTCTTTTATTTTAAATTTTAAAATTCACGCTTGAATATTGAGGACTTAAGCCTCCATTAAAGTATGGAGTACAACTTGTACTCCAGGTAAAAATATTTGGTATGCATTATTTAGATTTTGAGTGTATACATTCCACTATATACACATGTGTATGCAACAGAGCACTAACAAGTATCACACAAAATAATATAAAACTTATGAAACTGTATGTATATTTTTCCATATAACACAGGCCACTAGATAGATGGAAAAGAGAAACTAGTATCAGTGAATTTCTTTATCAGTTGAACATATAATTACCTTTACTCACTAATTTTATTTTCTTGCTAGCTAGTGTTTACATTATGAAAACAAAATACAAATTTAAATATAATTATCAGTATTTTAAAATAGATTGCATTGGTAATGCAAGACTGAATTCCTGAATTCAATGTATGCCATTTAATCTCTTAAACTCTATATTGAAATGAGCTTTCATTAGCTTTTTTTTGTTTCCTTATTCCATTCACTACTTTAAAGTGTTATAAGATGCAATTTGTCTTTGTAGCTTCTAAAAAGATGGTAAATTTAAAAAAAATCTACTTTATGAGCCATATCACCTTCCCACAACACCTTTTAGCTTTCGCAATGCACCTCCATGCTATGGCTGTGATTGTTTGAATAGGGTGTCCCAGTTTTTCTTGAAATAATTATATCTTTTCATTTCCTGGAAGCTGAGTATACTAGACAGAATATATTAGATTCTTCTGATCCAGCAGTATATTAAGTATTTCACATAATTGTATTAGGAAGACAACTAATATTTTTCTAAAATATATGTATTATAAAGAAGATGTTTAACTATTGTTTTTAGATTATGATTTCTTTCCATTCAGTTTTTGCTTGCTGTTGTCAGTGGTGGCAACTGTGTTCAACAAGAGCTTTCAAAATTTGCTTTCAAAAGTGGCCCTTTAACAATATAAATTATGCTCAAAAGTATCATTTACAAGTTTATTTCCTGTGACAAGTGTATAATCTTTTAATTTTGAATTTAACTGATCAGAAAATGTTCTTTTATTTTAAATTTTAAAATTCACGCTTGAATATTGAGGACTTAAGCCTCCATTAAAGTATGGAGTACAACTTGTACTCCAGGTAAAAATATTTGGTATGCATTATTTAGATTTTGAGTGTATACATTCCACTATATACACATGTGTATGCAACAGAGCACTAACAAGTATCACACAAAATAATATAAAACTTATGAAACTGTATGTATATTTTTCCATATAACACAGGCCACTAGATAGATGGAAAAGAGAAACTAGTATCAGTGAATTTCTTTATCAGTTGAACATATAATTACCTTTACTCACTAATTTTATTTTCTTGCTAGCTAGTGTTTACATTATGAAAACAAAATACAAATTTAAATATAATTATCAGTATTTTAAAAATAGATTGCATTGGTAATGCAAGACTGAATTCCTGGAATTCAATGAATCCCTAGGGGGGATACAAATAGTAACAATCAATATTTTTTGGCTCAGTTCCTTCAAAAGACCCAAAATACTGCAAATGCAGTCATTCGATACATTAGTGTGCCTCAGATGAAGTCTGAGTTCAAGCTAACATTTTAGAAATTGATAAGCATGTGATTTTATTTAAGATTATTTAGCTTTTATAAATTCTATATTCTTGCTTAAGTCACTCGGTCATATCTGACTCTTTGCAATCCCCATGGACTGTGGCCCACGAGGCTCCTCTGTCCACAGGGATTCCCCAGGCAAGAAAACTGGAGTGGATTGCCATGCCCTCCTCCAAGGGATCTTCCCAAGCCAGGGACTGAACCCAGATATCCTGAACTGCAGGTGGTTCTTTACTGTCTGAGCTACCAGAAAAGCTCAAGAATACTGGAGTTGGTAGCCTATCCCTTCTCCAGGGGATCTTTCCAAGCCATGAATTGAACCAGATTCTTTAGCAACTGAGCTACCAGTGAAGTCCAAATTATATATTATAATATTATAAATAGGCATTATATTGCTTGTTATTTATTCTTTCTAAAGTTTTAATTGTATAAATGCTCAGAAACAGCATTTAGTATGATCAAGCTTTTTATGACTTTTTAAAGCAGAATCACATTCTTTATACATTGCTACAAATCCCATTTGTGTCAGTTTTTCAAAATGAAAAATACAGTATCAAAACCTCACCCTGAAACACTTAAAATGTCTGTCTATTAAAAATAAGACATTATTCCTTTATATAGATATATAAGAATAATTCAAGAAGATCTAACTTTGTGATAATAATATTTTCTTTTCAGTTTTCTATATCATTTTTTATTTCCTTACCATTTATTTGGCACTGTTTTATAGTCACGTGCATGGTAAGTGCCTTCAGTCGTATCCAGCTCTTTGCAAGCCCATGGACTGTAGCCTTCCAGGTTCCTCTGTCCATGGAATTCTCCAGGCAAGAAGACTGGAATGGGCTTCCATGCTCTCCTTCTGGGGATCTTCCCAACCCAGGGATGGAACCTATGTGTTTTATCTCTCCTGCATTGGCAAGAAGGTTCTTCACCACTAGGGTTACCTGGTAAGCAACTGTCATAATAAAATGTCTAGTTTGCCTTAAGCTATGCTACAAATTTTGTTTTTATATGATGTATAATACAGTAAAAATTAATATTTTCCTACAAAGACAAGGCTCAAACTATAATGTGCTCCTTACACCACTGGAAGAAGCAGTAATTTTTAAAAAAAAAATTTGGCCTCTTTTATTGGTTTATTTATTTATTTATTTACATCCACCTTTACTCTTTGGCCTGTGTGGGCCTTCCATTGGAGAGCACTGACTCTGGATTCATGCACTCCAGGGCACTGGCTCATAATTAGATATACCAGTCCAGCCACTCGGCAGCACGTGGGATCTTCCCTGGCCAGGGATTGAACCGGTGCCCCTTGCACTGCAAGGTGGACTCTTTACCCACTGGACCACCAGGGAAGCCCAGTAATTTATTTTTTCAAACAGAACAAGATCACTCGTAAGTTGGATTATATAAATGTCATAACCTATGTCTAAATTAAAGTGTCCTAGGTAATTCAAGCTTTGGGCTATAATTGCTACCCATTTGAAATAATTCATTTGCATGTAAAAAGGAAAGATTTAAATAATAACCAATCAAATAACTTACTTAACTTCAATTAATGTTACTGAAATAAATATTACTATATTACTACTTGAACAATACAGTTGCATTACACAGACCTAACTTTAAGTCATGTGGTCTTTCTCCTTAAACAATTTTTCAAAATGAAAAATACAGTATCAAAACCTCACCCTGAAACACTTAAAATGTCTGTCTATTAAAAATAAGACATTATTCCTTTATATAGATATATAAGAATAATTCAAGAAGATCTAACTTTGTGATAATAATATTTTCTTTTCAGTTTTCTATATCATTTTTTATTTCCTTACCATTTATTTGGCACTGTTTTATAGTCACGTGCATGGTAAGTGCCTTCAGTCGTATCCAGCTCTTTGCAAGCCCATGGACTGTAGCCTTCCAGGTTCCTCTGTCCATGGAATTCTCCAGGCAAGAAGACTGGAATGGGCTTCCATGCTCTCCTTCTGGGGATCTTCCCAACCCAGGGATGGAACCTATGTGTTTTATCTCTCCTGCATTGGCAAGAAGGTTCTTCACCACTAGGGTTACCTGGTAAGCAACTGTCATAATAAAATGTCTAGTTTGCCTTAAGCTATGCTACAAATTTTGTTTTTATATGATGTATAATACAGTAAAAATTAATATTTTCCTACAAAGACAAGGCTCAAACTATAATGTGCTCCTTACACCACTGGAAGAAGCAGTAATTTTTAAAAAAAAATTTTGGCCTCTTTTATTGGTTTATTTATTTATTTATTTACATCCACCTTTACTCTTTGGCCTGTGTGGGCCTTCCATTGGAGAGCACTGACTCTGGATTCATGCACTCCAGGGCACTGGCTCATAATTAGATATACCAGTCCAGCCACTCGGCAGCACGTGGGATCTTCCCTGGCCAGGGATTGAACCGGTGCCCCTTGCACTGCAAGGTGGACTCTTTACCCACTGGACCACCAGGGAAGCCCAGTAATTTATTTTTTCAAACAGAACAAGATCACTCGTAAGTTGGATTATATAAATGTCATAACCTATGTCTAAATTAAAGTGTCCTAGGTAATTCAAGCTTTGGGCTATAATTGCTACCCATTTGAAATAATTCATTTGCATGTAAAAAGGAAAGATTTAAATAATAACCAATCAAATAACTTACTTAACTTCAATTAATGTTACTGAAATAAATATTACTATATTACTACTTGAACAATACAGTTGCATTACACAGACCTAACTTTAAGTCATGTGGTCTTTCTCCTTAAACAATTATTCAACATTTAATAAACTTAAATATGAATTTCAGTAAATGTGATATATTTTGTACCTTGTATTCTTGTCCACAATAGTAAACTGAAAATAAATAGTTTTCAAGTTTAACAGGATGTAGTTTAAAAGTGATAATGTTACCTTAAATATACCAAGTGAATGTATTCCAATTGACTTTTATCTAATACAAGTTAATATAAAATGAAATTCTAGACTTCTAAAGAATTTTAAAAGCATTTTGTCTAATCTCTTCAATTTATGGCTCAAAAAAAACTAAGAAGTTAGGTCTCATGTCCAGAGCCATCTAGTTTGTGACAATGTCTCTAACCCTCCATAGTATTTACATAGTTATTTTTAAAATTATATGTACAAGTAAACATATTAATCATAAAATAATGTAGCATATTATGTCTTGTTTGCAAAATTCTGGTGACTCAGTGGTTAAGAATCCATCTGCCAATGTAGAAGATGTAGGTTCGATCCCTGGGTCAGGAAGATCCCCTGGAGGAGAAAATGGCAACACACTGCAATGTTTTTTGCCTGAAAATTCCCATGGACAGAGAAGCCTGGAGGGCTAGAGTCCATGGGAGTCAAAAGAAAACAGACATGACTGGGCACACACATACTTTGTTCTATGTACATTTAACAAACAATTATTGAATACAATAGGCAAGACCTATAAAAAATCAGCTAACAGGATATATATAAACAGGGAATGGAGAGACAGGTAAAGTGAATTCTTCCTGGGAGAGCTATGAAAAGGCTTTACTGTGGAGAAAATACTGGACTCCACCTACTGCTTTAAAAAACCTTCCGTATCTCTTGCCTTAATGGCTAGCTGTGTTAGAAGAAGAATCATACCTCAGATCTACTATGGAGACACTGAAAATAGATTGTAATATTTAGCTACCTGCTCTAAATATATAAAGATCAGAAAAATCAACAATTGAAGAAATGTATTCAAAAGCAGTAGCTACTATCCCTGTAACTCCCTGTGTTGTTGATTAGTTACCCTCTTTCTGGGTCTTCATAATATTCTATCAAGTAGTCAGTATCTCTCACATTCTCTTTACAGACCACTCTCTTGGAGCAGAGAAAAACTATTATTCTTTCTATTCTCAATCTTATGCACATAGAGAGCTCTTATAAAACTTCTGTTAAACTGAAGTAAACTGGGTCTAATGGAATGACCAAAGGGTGTATCTATGAAGCAAAGAAGCTGGAAAATGATTTTCCAAGGAAGGAAAAAAAACAGAAAAGGTATATAGTTTTAAAAGACTCAACTAAATCTGAGATACAGTATAACCAATTATGCATACTTGGAGAGGTAAACCATGGTATGGAAAGTGGATGCAGGTTACTTGCAAAGAATGGGTGATGTGTCAGACCAGACCGGGAATGGTCTTAGATGCCATAATAAACACTGTGCATTTTTTGTTGTTGCTGTTCACCACAGGTATCCAAGGAAAGTTTTAAACATGGTAGTGACATATAAATTTGTGAATTTTAATTAATGAAAAGGAAGGAATTTTTGGAGATTAAAACTAAATAGAGGGCTTCCCTGGTGGTCCAGTGGGTAAGGACACCATCTTGTAGTGCAAGGGGCGCTGGCTTGATCCCTGGCCTGGGAAGATCCCATGTGCCATGGAGCAGCTGGACCGATGTGTCCAATTACAAAGCCAGAGCTCTGGAGCGCATGTGCCCGGAGCCAGTGCTCTGCGACGAGAGAGGCCTCTGTAATGGGAGGTCCACATAGACCAAAGAACAAAGATGGATGAAAATAAATAAATGAAAGTCTAACAGAAGTGGCCAAAAAAAAAAAAAAACTGAATAGAGTAATCCCAATCAACTAAGCAAGAGAAGATGAAGGAATGGGTTAAAGCCATGGCAGCAGCCATCAAGATGGAAAAACAGGTTCAAGATAGATTTCCTAGGTGAAACTGTTAAAATGGGCAGATATCGTTTGTTAGGAATTATTTAATGAGGTGAATCTGTAGAAATTTAATTCTAAAAATGATGAGGTGAAACTATACAAATTAATTGTGCCCAACTCCTACGGGAATTGTCTACTGACAAAAAAGGTTATATTTGTATTGATAAGGTTAATTTACAAAAAGCCAAAGGAGGAACAAAATTTGAGGAGTAGAGTGCTATTGACAGAAATGTCAAAAATCAGAAAAAAAGCTAAGATGGGTCTTTGGACTTGGGTAATGGGACATGATGCACAATGAGAAAGAGAACTTTTTAAAGGAGTATTTGGCACAGAAGCAAACTAGGTTTAGGAATGACTGGCACAGAGGAAAGAAGGGCTAATTGTTTTTCAAAAAAACTCACCATAACAGGGAAACAAAGTCTTAAGGGGAGCAATATTTCAAAGTCTGCTTGTCTCTGCCTGGCTGGCCTGGTTTTTGCTCTTCTTTTAGAAGTTATTTTGAGTGTAAGACTCAAAATAGGCAGAAAGAAAGAAATCAGTGGAAAGAAAGAGCCTGAATATACACGAGTGAGCACACGTTGATGTGAAAATATCTTTAAGAATTAAAATTAAAGTATCATTGAAACGTCAGAAGAACTAAAAGGTAGCTTAGCTTTTATATAATCTAACAATTAAAGCAAATTTCGTGTGAGGCTTAGTGTACTGTTTCCACTGAATGATTCCAGTAGGCAAAAATTCCATATGCAATATGTCTGTTGCACAGGGACCACTGTGGACCAATGTCAGTGATTTATAGAGATTTTTATTTCGATTCTTCCTAACTAGGCATAACTGGACCTAATTAACTGTTCTTTATTATTACTTAAAAAGAGCAAAGCCCCTTTACTGTGTAGAAAAGGAAAGCATTCCCTCTTCTACTTTTAGCCTTTGATAGAAGCTTCCTACAGATCTGGGGGATAAATGAAGCTTCAAGACGATAAGGAGTTATCTTCTCTATGCCTCAGCCATACTGTCTGCATCTTTCCTATTTCAAGAAGACCCAGAGGAGTAAGGTTGGTCCTCAGAGAGTCAGTTTTAGAGTCTGTAAAGTCAACTTCACAGCCCCACCTATACATTAAGAAAACAATGAACAGGATCTAAGTGACTCCTTTCCAACAAACTTCATGAGTGGGAGATTTTCTCTCTTTGGCTTCTTAAATATAGAGTTATAAAATAATAAAATACAAATGTGTAAATCCATTTATAATACATTTAATTTATGTATACCCTTTATTAGATGTATATACATTAATTTGAGAAATGGCTTTATAAATTATAAATATTGATTAAAACAGCATTTGTGGGAAACAAATGGAGAGTATGAATATTTTGAAAAACGTATTTTTTAGATGAAGTGTCTAAAATATACTCATAGGACATATTAAAAGCAGACAGATAAAATTACATATTAAAAATTACAAGCTTTAAAATTAATAGCCTATTTTAATAGCAACATATTTATTTTTCACATTAATTCTTATATTTATATTTATTGTGCTAAGTTCATTATTTTCATCTTACCCATGGTTTCCCTGTGCCTAATCACACTTTCATGGTATAACAGAAAGTAAATTGCATAGGACCAGAGTTGAATCATATCATTACCATTTATTCTCTGTGCAACTCTGGCCATTAGTGCCCCACTTTAAGGAGAGAGAGAATAAAACTCTATATAGTTACTATTTGAACTTCAAAATTATCTGATCTATGTAAAAAGCATTGTATAATGCAAGGGTCTCTGCTGGCATAAGAGATATATTAAAAGTAATTTAAATAAACAATTGCTCTGGGCAAATTTCGTGTGAGGCTTAGTGTACTGTTTCCACTGAATGATTCCAGTAGGCAAAAATTCCATATGCAATATGTCTGTTGCACAGGGACCACTGTGGACCAATGTCAGTGATTTATAGAGATTTTTATTTCGATTCTTCCTAACTAGGCATAACTGGACCTAATTAACTGTTCTTTATTATTACTTAAAAAGAGCAAAGCCCCTTTACTGTGTAGAAAAGGAAAGCATTCCCTCTTCTACTTTTAGCCTTTGATAGAAGCTTCCTACAGATCTGGGGGATAAATGAAGCTTCAAGACGATAAGGAGTTATCTTCTCTATGCCTCAGCCATACTGTCTGCATCTTTCCTATTTCAAGAAGACCCAGAGGAGTAAGGTTGGTCCTCAGAGAGTCAGTTTTAGAGTCTGTAAAGTCAACTTCACAGCCCCACCTATACATTAAGAAAACAATGAACAGGATCTAAGTGACTCCTTTCCAACAAACTTCATGAGTGGGAGATTTTCTCTCTTTGGCTTCTTAAATATAGAGTTATAAAATAATAAAATACAAATGTGTAAATCCATTTATAATACATTTAATTTATGTATACCCTTTATTAGATGTATATACATTAATTTGAGAAATGGCTTTATAAATTATAAATATTGATTAAAACAGCATTTGTGGGAAACAAATGGAGAGTATGAATATTTTGAAAAACGTATTTTTTAGATGAAGTGTCTAAAATATACTCATAGGACATATTAAAAGCAGACAGATAAAATTACATATTAAAAATTACAAGCTTTAAAATTAATAGCCTATTTTAATAGCAACATATTTATTTTTCACATTAATTCTTATATTTATATTTATTGTGCTAAGTTCATTATTTTCATCTTACCCATGGTTTCCCTGTGCCTAATCACACTTTCATGGTATAACAGAAAGTAAATTGCATAGGACCAGAGTTGAATCATATCATTACCATTTATTCTCTGTGCAACTCTGGCCATTAGTGCCCCACTTTAAGGAGAGAGAGAATAAAACTCTATATAGTTACTATTTGAACTTCAAAATTATCTGATCTATGTAAAAAGCATTGTATAATGCAAGGGTCTCTGCTGGCATAAGAGATATATTAAAAGTAATTTAAATAAACAATTGCTCTGGGCAAACTAATTTCCAAAAACAATCTCATACTTCACCAGGTCCCAGGGTTTAAGGAACTAACAAAAGGGATTTCAGGTCCCCAGGTAAACTCCATGACAGGAACCATCACATGCAGCATGACCTGAAAAACCTAAGTCATGGTCCTGAGCATTTATTGAGGAGGTACTCAATATATATTATATTTCTTCTCCCCCACTTATTCTTAGAAATATCAGGTTTATGAATAAAGGAGCAACCTAAAAATATTGGTACACATTTTTGTAATTTATGTTTTTACATAAACATTTCAAAAGGACCCCCAAAACATTCTTTGCTACCTTAAATGGTTAGGTTCATAACTCTTTGGGAGTCATCCTCTGTTCTGTTTAGTCACTCAGTCATGTCTGACTCTCTGCAACCACATGGACTGCAGCAGATCAGGCTTCTCTGTCTTTCACCATCTCTGGGAGCTTGCTCAAATTCATATCCATTGAGTCAGTGATGCCATCCAACCATTTCATCCTCTTTTGTCCCCTTCTGCCTTCTATTTTCCCAACAGCATCAGTGCCTTTACTAATGAGTCATCTCTTCACATCAGGTGATAAATACTAAGTACAGAGGTACTTTATGCATATTATATGTTTTCAAATAATTAGAAAGTAATGAACTATGATTCCTACTAAAGCATACTCCACCGAATAAACCTTTTTTGTCCTCAGTAAACACTTCAGAATACACTAATTCCCCAGGGCTATCACCATAAAAACAAACAACCTTCCATTCAAGTGAGAGTGAGCTAAGTTGCTGATTGACAGAATGCCAGATACAGAGGTTTGGTTCATATAAACATCTTTCAAATGAAAGCTCAGTAAGAGTATTCCTTAAAATTGTGTCAATTTGATATGAGCAGCATTGCTGATATAGAATTAATGTCATGGAGCTAGCTGCAAAGTCACATATAGTGCTATGCATTTCTGTTGATGCCTCTGTTACCTGCCTTTTCATAGCTATTATTAAACATCATGTAATCAAAAGGGAGAAGACATAAAGTGACTTTGACATTTGTTAAGTACTGTGGTAACACAATAGGATATCTAATTTGATTCAATTAAGGTTTAAAAGTAGGCTAATTACTCATAAATAAATTCAACATAGATGATTTAAACTGATAATTATGGAAGAAAGCCAAACACTGGTAAAAAGGAAGTTTATTCATCTGTAGTTATAAAAAATTGTTTTAGAAATATATCCTTCAAGATTCTTCCTGAGATCCTTCAGGAAGACCTTTTATCTAAATGTGTGTGTTACAGATGCTCAATGACCCTACATAGCTGAAGTCTTAAAAATAGAAGGATAACATCTGGGAAACCCAAAGATATAAAGTATCAAGATATTTAAAAGGCAAAACCAAAAATCAGTAAGTCCAATACACAAAACATTCTTTGCTACCTTAAATGGTTAGGTTCATAACTCTTTGGGAGTCATCCTCTGTTCTGTTTAGTCACTCAGTCATGTCTGACTCTCTGCAACCACATGGACTGCAGCAGATCAGGCTTCTCTGTCTTTCATCATCTCTGGGAGCTTGCTCAAATTCATATCCATTGAGTCAGTGATGCCATCCAACCATTTCATCCTCTTTTGTCCCCTTCTGCCTTCTATTTTCCCAACAGCATCAGTGCCTTTACTAATGAGTCATCTCTTCACATCAGGTGATAAATACTAAGTACAGAGGTACTTTATGCATATTATATGTTTTCAAATAATTAGAAAGTAATGAACTATGATTCCTACTAAAGCATACTCCACCGAATAAACCTTTTTTGTCCTCAGTAAACACTTCAGAATACACTAATTCCCCAGGGCTATCACCATAAAAACAAACAACCTTCCATTCAAGTGAGAGTGAGCTAAGTTGCTGATTGACAGAATGCCAGATACAGAGGTTTGGTTCATATAAACATCTTTCAAATGAAAGCTCAGTAAGAGTATTCCTTAAAATTGTGTCAATTTGATATGAGCAGCATTGCTGATATAGAATTAATGTCATGGAGCTAGCTGCAAAGTCACATATAGTGCTATGCATTTCTGTTGATGCCTCTGTTACCTGCCTTTTCATAGCTATTATTAAACATCATGTAATCAAAAGGGAGAAGACATAAAGTGACTTTGACATTTGTTAAGTACTGTGGTAACACAATAGGATATCTAATTTGATTCAATTAAGGTTTAAAAGTAGGCTAATTACTCATAAATAAATTCAACATAGATGATTTAAACTGATAATTATGGAAGAAAGCCAAACACTGGTAAAAAAGGGAAATTTATTCATCTGTAGTTATAAAAAATTGTTTTAGAAATATATCCTTCAAGATTCTTCCTGAGATCCTTCAGGAAGACCTTTTATCTAAATGTGTGTGTTACAGATGCTCAATGACCCTACATAGCTGAAGTCTTAAAAATAGAAGGATAACATCTGGGAAACCCAAAGATATAAAGTATCAAGATATTTAAAAGGCAAAACCAAAAATCAGTAAGTCCAATACACAAAAAGTCATTTTATGATTAGCCTTTCAGGAACTCTTTTATAGAGCTCAAAAATTTCCCTGGAACTTCCTGAATGCCTGGAAATGACAACCTCAACTTAAAATTTTCTTTTGCTTGTCAGTTTTGATCAGACCTTTAATGCTATTTCAGTAAAGCTTTTTGAACCAAAGATCTTGAAATGGCTTTGATCTGACATGATTTTAAGATATAAATCTGTCAAAACTGCCAAATAAATATAACTTGTAGGCTATTTGGGTATTTAGGCTCTTTTGATAAGACAGTTTCCACTGCAGTGGGCAGAATGGTGCCCATTCAAAGGAATAGAAATGCATCCCTTATTACAAAAATATCTATTTATATCAAAGAAAAACAAATATGATCTAAATTGAAACAAACTGAACTGAGAATTCTAAAGCTCATTCCCTGGTTTCATAACTCTACACAGGTGATTTATCTGTTTTGATCTGACATTCTATCATCATAAAAGAAATACTGCCATATCTTTGATTATTCAGGCTAAGCATACAATGTCTGTAAAACTTTCTAGCTTCTCTGAAACAAATGTTACCATTTGGTAATAACGATATAGTTATTTTTAAAATAAACATACTTCTAAAGTAAGTTCTTGGCTGGCTCAATTCTGCTGAAAAAAGGTTTTTAATTTGTTAAGTACTGTGGTAACACAATAGGATATCTAATTTGATTCAATTAAGGTTTAAAAGTAGGCTAATTACTCATAAATAAATTCAACATAGATGATTTAAACTGATAATTATGGAAGAAAGCCAAACACTGGTAAAAAGGAAGTTTATTCATCTGTAGTTATAAAAAATTGTTTTAGAAATATATCCTTCAAGATTCTTCCTGAGATCCTTCAGGAAGACCTTTTATCTAAATGTGTGTGTTACAGATGCTCAATGACCCTACATAGCTGAAGTCTTAAAAATAGAAGGATAACATCTGGGAAACCCAAAGATATAAAGTATCAAGATATTTAAAAGGCAAAACCAAAAATCAGTAAGTCCAATACACAAAAAGTCATTTTATGATTAGCCTTTCAGGAACTCTTTTATAGAGCTAAAAAATTTCCTGGAACTTCCTGAATGCCTGGAAATGACAACCTCAACTTAAAATTTTCTTTTGCTTGTCAGTTTTGATCAGACCTTTAATGCTATTTCAGTAAAGCTTTTTGAACCAAAGATCTTGAAATGGCTTTGATCTGACATGATTTTAAGATATAAATCTGTCAAAACTGCCAAATAAATATAACTTGTAGGCTATTTGGGTATTTAGGCTCTTTTGATAAGACAGTTTCCACTGCAGTGGGCAGAATGGTGCCCATTCAAAGGAATAGAAATGCATCCCTTATTACAAAAATATCTATTTATATCAAAGAAAAACAAATATGATCTAAATTGAAACAAACTGAACTGAGAATTCTAAAGCTCATTCCCTGGTTTCATAACTCTACACAGGTGATTTATCTGTTTTGATCTGACATTCTATCATCATAAAAGAAATACTGCCATATCTTTGATTATTCAGGCTAAGCATACAATGTCTGTAAAACTTTCTAGCTTCTCTGAAACAAATGTTACCATTTGGTAATAACGATATAGTTATTTTTAAAATAAACATACTTCTAAAGTAAGTTCTTGGCTGGCTCAATTCTGCTGAAAAAAAGATTTTTGATTGAAAGTAGCAAATATATCTTAAAAAGCTTGCAAAGTCAAAGGAATATTTCTGTATCGATTTCTGAAATCCACATTTTTTGAAATTTTGTGTCATTTCATTAGATGGGTAAGATCTTCAAAAAATTAAACTTGTTTCACAATGATAGCTCAACTGAGTGCTGATAACATGTTTAATAAAATTTTTCTCTATAGTTGTAATATTACATTAGCTTCAGATAGAGATGTCTTATTTTGAGCATTTTGCTGGTTTCTTTGCTGAAAATATTTTGCACAATTAGAAAGCTTGCACCTAAATTTAGGAGACTGCAAATTATACATAGGAACTATGTGCAACTAAGATATCTTTTTAGAGAAGGAAGAATATAAAATTCCAAAATATACAGAAACAGATGATCTTAAATGCCTCTATTTGATAAATCAAGGGAATGATTTAAAATCCTAGAGAGCATATATAAGTATGGGCCGCCTAGATCTAACTAGTAATTATTCTAATATAGTGCTTTGTCTCTCAATTGACAGTTTTTTAACTCAATGAAACCAAGTAAAACTAGATACATGTAACCTGATCAAAGTGACTGTTCTGTATTGGAGCTCCTGCCAAATATTCTGGACAAGTGACTTTTCCTTTTGTCAGTTCAATGTATTTGTTATTGTTGTTGTTCAGTTGCTAAGTCATGGCCAACACTTTGCAGCCCAGGGACTGCAGCCTGCCAGTCCCTCCTGTCCTTCACTATCTCCTGGAGCTTGCTCAACTCATTTACATTGACAGGGTGATGCAATGTAACCATCTCATCTTCTGCTGTCTCCTTCTCCTTTTGCCTTTAATCTTTCCAAGCAACAGGATTTTTTCCAGTGACTTGGCTCTTTGCCTCAGGAGGCCAAAGTATTGGAGCTTCCACATCAGTCCTTCCAACGAATATTCAGGGATGATTTTTTTTTTTTAGGATTGATTGATTTGACCTTCCTGCTGTCCAAGGAATGCTGAAGAGTCTTTCCCAGCACAGAGTTTGAAAGCATCAATTCTTCAGAGCCCAGCCTTCTTTATGGTCCAACTCCCACATCCGAACATGACAATTGGAAAAACCATAGCTTTGATTATATGGACTTTTGTTGGCATAATGACTGTATTTTGATCTTAAAAGGGGCTTTTGCAAAGTCAAAGGAATATTTCTGTATCGATTTCTGAAATCCACATTTTTTGAAATTTTGTGTCATTTCATTAGATGGGTAAGATCTTCAAAAAATTAAACTTGTTTCACAATGATAGCTCAACTGAGTGCTGATAACATGTTTAATAAAATTTTTCTCTATAGTTGTAATATTACATTAGCTTCAGATAGAGATGTCTTATTTTGAGCATTTTGCTGGTTTCTTTGCTGAAAATATTTTGCACAATTAGAAAGCTTGCACCTAAATTTAGGAGACTGCAAATTATACATAGGAACTATGTGCAACTAAGATATCTTTTTAGAGAAGGAAGAATATAAAATTCCAAAATATACAGAAACAGATGATCTTAAATGCCTCTATTTGATAAATCAAGGGAATGATTTAAAATCCTAGAGAGCATATATAAGTATGGGCCGCCTAGATCTAACTAGTAATTATTCTAATATAGTGCTTTGTCTCTCAATTGACAGTTTTTTAACTCAATGAAACCAAGTAAAACTAGATACATGTAACCTGATCAAAGTGACTGTTCTGTATTGGAGCTCCTGCCAAATATTCTGGACAAGTGACTTTTCCTTTTGTCAGTTCAATGTATTTGTTATTGTTGTTGTTCAGTTGCTAAGTCATGGCCAACACTTTGCAGCCCAGGGACTGCAGCCTGCCAGTCCCTCCTGTCCTTCACTATCTCCTGGAGCTTGCTCAACTCATTTACATTGACAGGGTGATGCAATGTAACCATCTCATCTTCTGCTGTCTCCTTCTCCTTTTGCCTTTAATCTTTCCAAGCAACAGGATTTTTTCCAGTGACTTGGCTCTTTGCCTCAGGAGGCCAAAGTATTGGAGCTTCCACATCAGTCCTTCCAACGAATATTCAGGGATGATTTTTTTTTTTAGGATTGATTGATTTGACCTTCCTGCTGTCCAAGGAATGCTGAAGAGTCTTTCCCAGCACAGAGTTTGAAAGCATCAATTCTTCAGAGCCCAGCCTTCTTTATGGTCCAACTCCCACATCCGAACATGACAATTGGAAAAACCATAGCTTTGATTATATGGACTTTTGTTGGCATAATGCTATTCCTGCTCCTGAATATGCTGTCTAAGTTTGTCAATGTTTTTCTTCCAAGGAGTAAGAGTATTTCAGTTTCATGGCTGCAGTCACCATCACTTACAATGTTGCAAACATTAGACATGAGATACTGATACCACAGAGTTGTATAGGATATATTCCCTGACCTCAAAGAGACTGAAGGGCTAAACATGTGAGATGGGTAAAGTAACACCGTGTTTGAGAAACACAGTGTGCCTATAGAAACAAGAAAGAGGTTTAACTAACTCAGGAGGAAAGGGAGGGCTCACTTCAACCAAAGTTCAGACCACTGAAGGAGGGAAAGGTGCTTCTGGATCAAGATAAAGAAGAAACAGTAATAGTAGAAAACAAGATGTGTAGTATTGCTGAGTGACAGTTATGTGGAGCATTAGTCAAATGTGAGTCTAGAAAGATCAGACAAAATGGAAATTATTTAGGAATCTGAATTTAAGCTACAGACTTTGAACTCTAGGCCCAAAACAATATTGAAGGTCTATGCAAAACTATGATAGAAACAGATCTACACTTTATAACTCTTAAAATGTGAAGTAACCATGTCTTTTTCTCCTTTTGATTTTTAAATTTTGTTTTATCTATTTATCCTAAACCCTATCCCACCAAGCCAATGTTGGGGGTTAAACTCTTCCAGTCAAGAGATGCTCTGATTCTTCCTTTCATTACTCCTTCAGAAGAAAACATCCCTTCAGAATCCAAATAATCCCCTTAACCTCTTTGTAGGGAAAGTGAATGTCTCCAAACATTAAATCCAAGTCTCAGGAGAACAAAACTCAAAAGTTCCTCAACACATACACCTTCTAATCTGAAGACTAAATGGAAACGAATAGAAACCTCTTTAGAAGGAAAACACATCACCAGTCTTGAATCCACTGGGGTTGAGTGGAGGACAGATGACACCTATGATTGTACTATTAGTTTCTAAAATGACAGAGTTTTGACTTAAATGTTGAAATTTCTGACTTTTTAATTTAAAAATTTAATGGAACTATGGTTGCATTCATGCTCTAAATAAAAAAAAACCCTGTACATCATTACTCATGTTCATAACTACTGAGCATACCTAGGAAGGGGTAAAATACAGGATTTTTTCCCCATATCTTTATAAAAGCTTCCTTTAGAATGCGTCTAAATAAATAGATTGATTCCTATCTAAATCTGTCTTCAAGAGTACTTTTCTATTTAACATTTGCAAATGACATGCTCATTATAAAGACAAAGTAAAGTAAAGTTTAAAGTAAAGTGGTAAAGTTTTGCTTTTAGACAGAGATGCTATACTAAGACCTGATACACACTGAAACATTTTAGTTCCCACCTACATAGACCAGACTTAAAAACATCACAATGCATAAACAATGCCAGAATTTGTCCTGGATACAAAATTCTAGCCTTGCTATATGCCTTTAGTTTCCAGTCAACTTATCCTTCTATATAAGAAATGAGTGCTCAGTCATGTCCAACTCTTTGCGACCCTATGGACTTGGCTTCCATACTTCTCTGTCCATGAGATTTTCCCAGTAAGAATACCGGAGTGGGTTGCCACTTCATTGTCCTAGGAATCTTTCCAAACCAGGGTTGAAACTGTGTCTCCTACATTTTTTGAATTGCAGGGGATTCTTTACCACTGAGCCACTAGGGAAGCCATCATAAATGGTAACATTATTATTGGGTATCATCAATAAATGTTTTTAAATTTATGTAATGATTAACCTCTAGAATGTTGAGACTCCTGAAATTTATTCATTTCAATAATCCCAGTGTGCATTATTGCAGTTTCAACATGGAAATCATTGGCTTACTGTGTATTTTAATATCTTATTCTGTAGTTAAATATACCTATTTCACTCTACCAAGTTAAATATAAGAATTATTGAGTTTCAATAAAACTTAAGAGTAATGTATTTTCTGGTTTGAAATACTTGCAGATTTAATCTAATCAAGGAACAAACATATTAATTCATAAAAATTTTAGTTTCACCAACTTTTAATAGTAGATTTATTACATTAATAGTTGTTAATAACAGTGCTAGTTTCATTAGTATTTGCTGAGAAAAAAATCATCTTTGTCCTCATTATTTAAATAAAAATGCAAGTATATTTATATGATAAAGCCCATTAAAATCAGTCAATTTACTAAAACTTAATAAACTCCAGTTTTTATGGAACTGAATGACTCATATAATAATTACTTTCCACACAGGGTTATTTTGGTAATATCTTATCATCAAAAATGTCCAACCAAATTTGTCTCCTAATTGGAGATTCCATGATTCCCAGTAACTTTGAGAAAACAAGGCAAGGTTTCTGATACTAACCAACTTCTTAGCTGTATTCATTTGTTCTTTTATTGTCTAGTCCATTTTAACTTTGAAGGTCACAACTTTCCTCTCTTCTAAAGCATCTCAAGATATACCTTAATTTGTAACCATGAATTTATCAATTATCTTAAAATAAATATAGTAACCATTAAATCTTAGAAGGCAAGTTTATCTTTATGCAGGTAACATCCTTTGTTAGACTATCTAAGTAATGATACAAGAAGACCTCCAAAACATATTAAACATATTACACATTTTACAAGTAAGGGGCAAATGAGTTAAACCTCCATTTCCTCTGGTCCTTTTCACAGGAAAGGAGGATGGAAAGCAGAACCTTTAAGGGCAGAATATATCATATCCAGACATCCCAGTAGGAGGCTGGTGATGCAAGAAGATATAAGTTAGTCTATGAGTTAAAAGAGATCCCCAATTATTCTTATTATTACATTCCTTTTCCTAGTTCAGAACTCAAGCTCTCTGGCTGTATTGTTCTTGTCATGTGTCTCCATTTTCCGTGTTGTTACTGCCATTTTTGTGTGACTATGTTTAATAAAACATAATACTTTCAGGCCATCTTATGCAACTTATATATAATATTCATAAGAAGAATGGTCAAGAATAAGAAACCATGAACTGTGAATAAGTGCTAGGAAGAAATCATCTGAATGAAGATTGCAGAATGCTGGGTGTGTTCCTTCACAGGCTCAGAAAGCCAGAGTGGTAGTGGGAAACCAGTCTGGTTGGCGGGCACTTTATTACAACTTCAGTCTTCAGGATACATAAGTATAAAGGAGTTTAACTCCTGCCTGTGCTCAAACTTACATGTTTGAACATTCAACATTTCCACATAATCTTATATTCTGTCATTGTTATGACTTTCAAGAAAATGTGATACTAAAGAATACAGAAAGAGTTGTTGAATGGTAACTGTAATTTCTTCATTACAATCAGTCTTCATCATAATAGTCAACACACACTAAGCTCTTAGTATAAAACCAGCATGGTTTTTACACACGCTTTATACATGTGCCAAATCCTGTAACCCTCAGGGAAATCCTTTTTCTATAAGTAAAGTGAAACACATAGGCAAGGTTTCTGATACTAACCAACTTCTTAGCTGTATTCATTTGTTCTTTTATTGTCTAGTCCATTTTAACTTTGAAGGTCACAACTTTCCTCTCTTCTAAAGCATCTCAAGATATACCTTAATTTGTAACCATGAATTTATCAATTATCTTAAAATAAATATAGTAACCATTAAATCTTAGAAGGCAAGTTTATCTTTATGCAGGTAACATCCTTTGTTAGACTATCTAAGTAATGATACAAGAAGACCTCCAAAACATATTAAACATATTACACATTTTACAAGTAAGGGCAAATGAGTTAAACCTCCATTTCCTCTGGTCCTTTTCACAGGAAAGGAGGATGGAAAGCAGAACCTTTAAGGGCAGAATATATCATATCCAGACATCCCAGTAGGAGGCTGGTGATGCAAGAAGATATAAGTTAGTCTATGAGTTAAAAGAGATCCCCAATTATTCTTATTATTACATTCCTTTTCCTAGTTCAGAACTCAAGCTCTCTGGCTGTATTGTTCTTGTCATGTGTCTCCATTTTCCGTGTTGTTACTGCCATTTTTGTGTGACTATGTTTAATAAAACATAATACTTTCAGGCCATCTTATGCAACTTATATATAATATTCATAAGAAGAATGGTCAAGAATAAGAAACCATGAACTGTGAATAAGTGCTAGGAAGAAATCATCTGAATGAAGATTGCAGAATGCTGGGTGTGTTCCTTCACAGGCTCAGAAAGCCAGAGTGGTAGTGGGAAACCAGTCTGGTTGGCGGGCACTTTATTACAACTTCAGTCTTCAGGATACATAAGTATAAAGGAGTTTAACTCCTGCCTGTGCTCAAACTTACATGTTTGAACATTCAACATTTCCACATAATCTTATATTCTGTCATTGTTATGACTTTCAAGAAAATGTGATACTAAAGAATACAGAAAGAGTTGTTGAATGGTAACTGTAATTTCTTCATTACAATCAGTCTTCATCATAATAGTCAACACACACTAAGCTCTTAGTATAAAACCAGCATGGTTTTTACACACGCTTTATACATGTGCCAAATCCTGTAACCCTCAGGGAAATCCTTTTTTCTATAAGTAAAGTGAAACACATAGACATTAACTTATGCAAGTTCACATAGGCAGGGCTGGGATTCCAATCTAGGCAGCTTCTATATTAACTAGGAGACTAAGGCTGATAAGCAAAAGGAATGTCATGAGATATGGTGAGAATACTTTTTAAGATAATTTATATCCCTGCTGTATTGGAATTTCAACATTCTTCACTCAAGATGGTCTTTGAATACCACAAGTCAATTAAGTTGGGTATGACTAGAGAATACCTAAGCAATGGTAGCATAAATTTCTCTAGATTCAGTCTAGAGAAGGGCTTCCCCAATGGTTCAGAAGGCAAAGAATCTACCTGCTGTGCAAGAAATGCAAGTTCAATCCCTGGATCAAGAAGAGCCCTTGGAAGAGGGCATGACAACTCTCTCCAGAATTCTTGCTGGGAAAATCCCACAGTGGAGCCTCATGGATTATGGTCCATGAGGGTCACAAAAAGTTGGACAAGACTGAAGTAACTAAGCATACATCCATACCCAAGTTTAATATAAAAGCAAAAAGAATTTTATAAGTGTATTTTCTTACTTCACTAGGTAAACATGTACTAAACACAAAAGTTTCATGTTTTACTGTAACAAGTAGAAATTAGACTTGGAGGTCAGATAAATTGTATGTTTTACAGAGATCCTAGAATATAACACCCAATGGTGTCTGCAACTTAGAGAAAAAGCTTCTGGCTTTGTGAGTAAGAGTATATAAGAATATGTTAAACCATATTTATGGTCTGTGCCTCCTATACTGTTAAACATGATGGAAAATCAAAGCCTTGATCTTTCCTCTGGATACATTACCAAATGCCCTATAATTCTATAATTTTTCCATGATTCTCCAGAAATTCTCTAGTGACATACATTAAGGAATACAATTTTCCTCATTCCTGAACAATTGAATAACAGTTATTCTTCCAAAATAACTTGAAGATTTCATTGAAGATAATTTTTAAAAAGCAAAAATGTGGAAAAAGTAACTAAATAACTTGCTAAGACAGGAGATGAACTGTGCAAATAATCTTTCATCTGTGACATTTGTGCACCAAGACTGAGGATCAGAAACTGTCTTGTTTTGAACATGTGAGCAAGGAAATGCATGTGTTCACTATCATGAACAAGTTTCACTTAGGAATAGAAGAAGAAAAAGGAAAACACTGAGAACCTACTCAAGTTGTCTTTTCATATAAACCAACTAGCCATGCGTAAATAGAACACAGTTCAATCCAACACTAGAGCTTCAGCTTTACAACAAAAACAAAGGCATTTTTGAATACCTATAAACATTTCTATAAATGGAGATGTACTAGACTAGAATTGTACTAAATGACACAAAACAGATCAAATTTCAAGAGACGATTATCCTTGAGGACTTACCTTGTGAAAATAAATAAAGGAAACCTCATTTAAAAACACATGAACAAACATAATTAAACAGAAACAGAGCCACAGACAGAGAACAGGTCATTACTAGACGACAGGGAATGGGAGAGGGGAGACACAGGTGAGGGAGATAAACAGGTACAAACTTTCAGTTACAAGATAAATGAGTCATATATGTGAAACGCATAGTGTGGAGCATATAATCAATAGTTACATATCTTTGCATGATGACAGATGATAACTAGAGTTATCTTAATAATCATTTTGAAATGTATAGATATATAAAATCGCTATGTACCAGAAACTAACATAATGTTGTAGATCAATTAATACTTCACAAACAAACTCATAGAAAAAGATATATACCAGAAATGCCCTATATATGGTGTCTATAAAAAACTTATGGCTTTGTGAGTAAGAGTATATAAGAATATGTTAAACCATATTTATGGTCTGTGCCTCCTATACTGTTAAACATGATGGAAAATCAAAGCCTTGATCTTTCCTCTGGATACATTACCAAATGCCCTATAATTCTATAATTTTTCCATGATTCTCCAGAAATTCTCTAGTGACATACATTAAGGAATACAATTTTCCTCATTCCTGAACAATTGAATAACAGTTATTCTTCCAAAATAACTTGAAGATTTCATTGAAGATAATTTTTAAAAAGCAAAAATGTGGAAAAAGTAACTAAATAACTTGCTAAGACAGGAGATGAACTGTGCAAATAATCTTTCATCTGTGACATTTGTGCACCAAGACTGAGGATCAGAAACTGTCTTGTTTTGAACATGTGAGCAAGGAAATGCATGTGTTCACTATCATGAACAAGTTTCACTTAGGAATAGAAGAAGAAAAAGGAAAACACTGAGAACCTACTCAAGTTGTCTTTTCATATAAACCAACTAGCCATGCGTAAATAGAACACAGTTCAATCCAACACTAGAGCTTCAGCTTTACAACAAAAACAAAGGCATTTTTGAATACCTATAAACATTTCTATAAATGGAGATGTACTAGACTAGAATTGTACTAAATGACACAAAACAGATCAAATTTCAAGAGACGATTATCCTTGAGGACTTACCTTGTGAAAATAAATAAAGGAAACCTCATTTAAAAACACATGAACAAACATAATTAAACAGAAACAGAGCCACAGACAGAGAACAGGTCATTACTAGACGACAGGGAATGGGAGAGGGGAGACACAGGTGAGGGAGATAAACAGGTACAAACTTTCAGTTACAAGATAAATGAGTCATATATGTGAAACGCATAGTGTGGAGCATATAATCAATAGTTACATATCTTTGCATGATGACAGATGATAACTAGAGTTATCTTAATAATCATTTTGAAATGTATAGATATATAAAATCGCTATGTACCAGAAACTAACATAATGTTGTAGATCAATTAATACTTCACAAACAAACTCATAGAAAAAGATGTCAAGTATGTGGTTACCATAGGCAGGGCTTTAGGTGAGGGAGGAACTGGATGAAGGAGGTCAAAGGGCACAAATTTCCAACCATAAGACAAGTAAGTACTAAGAATGTGATGTAGAACATAATAAATATAATTAACATAGCTATATGCTATATAGGAAAGCTGTTAAGACAGTAAATACTAAAGAGTTTTCATCAAAGCATTTTTTAATTTCTTGAATGTTGTATCTATACAAAATGACCAATGTTCACTATGCTTATTGTGGTAATCATTTCACATGTATGTGTCAAGTCACTGTGGTACACACCTTAAATTTGTATACTGCTGTATGTTAACTATATCTCAATAAAACTAGAAGAAAACAAAATTAGAGTCAGGAGCTCTGAGGAGGAGCTCTTACCACATATTACTCACCACAGCTTAAGAACCATGGCAGGAAGAAAGATTCTCTTCTGACCCAGCAACAGCAAGATGCCCACCACCACAGCTTAGAGATCACAGCAGGAAGAAAAAGTCTCTTCTGACCCAGTAACAGTAAGCTGCCCAGCACCTGCAGCTAATGAAGAGCTGCTGCAGCTTCCCCAATTTCCTCCAAATACCTGTAAAAGGCTGACCTCTCATTTGTCTCCTTGGACTTGCCTACAGTTTGCCATAGTTTGTGTGACCCAAATTGCAAATTCCTCTGATCAGATCTTTTGAAATAATACTATTTTGCTGGTAAAATAACTGACTCTTTTGTTTTTCGAGGTAATCAAACTCAAGGACTAATTCTACACTGAAGTTTTCCCTGCCCCCTTCAGTATATAGAACCTTTCTCTAACCCTCTATTCTCAGCTACATGACAGTCACTTCTCTGTCCCTCCTCTTAACAATACTCCCCGCCACACACACACATGGCCCTTTTGATAAATGAGTCATATATGTGAAACGCATAGTGTGGAGCATATAATCAATAGTTACATATCTTTGCATGATGACAGATGATAACTAGAGTTATCTTAATAATCATTTTGAAATGTATAGATATATAAAATCGCTATGTACCAGAAACTAACATAATGTTGTAGATCAATTAATACTTCACAAACAAACTCATAGAAAAAGATGTCAAGTATGTGGTTACCATAGGCAGGGCTTTAGGTGAGGGAGGAACTGGATGAAGGAGGTCAAAGGGCACAAATTTCCAACCATAAGACAAGTAAGTACTAAGAATGTGATGTAGAACATAATAAATATAATTAACATAGCTATATGCTATATAGGAAAGCTGTTAAGACAGTAAATACTAAAGAGTTTTCATCAAAGCATTTTTTAATTTCTTGAATGTTGTATCTATACAAAATGACCAATGTTCACTATGCTTATTGTGGTAATCATTTCACATGTATGTGTCAAGTCACTGTGGTACACACCTTAAATTTGTATACTGCTGTATGTTAACTATATCTCAATAAAACTAGAAGAAAACAAAATTAGAGTCAGGGAGCTCTGAGGAGGAGCTCTTACCACATATTACTCACCACAGCTTAAGAACCATGGCAGGAAGAAAGATTCTCTTCTGACCCAGCAACAGCAAGATGCCCACCACCACAGCTTAGAGATCACAGCAGGAAGAAAAAGTCTCTTCTGACCCAGTAACAGTAAGCTGCCCAGCACCTGCAGCTAATGAAGAGCTGCTGCAGCTTCCCCAATTTCCTCCAAATACCTGTAAAAGGCTGACCTCTCATTTGTCTCCTTGGACTTGCCTACAGTTTGCCATAGTTTGTGTGACCCAAATTGCAAATTCCTCTGATCAGATCTTTTGAAATAATACTATTTTGCTGGTAAAATAACTGACTCTTTTGTTTTTCGAGGTAATCAAACTCAAGGACTAATTCTACACTGAAGTTTTCCCTGCCCCCTTCAGTATATAGAACCTTTCTCTAACCCTCTATTCTCAGCTACATGACAGTCACTTCTCTGTCCCTCCTCTTTTTAACAATACTCCCCCCGCCACACACACACATGTGCACACAGGCTGTGATATGCCTATACTAGAATTTCATTCCTAGATAGTTGTTCGAAGTTTGAATTTGAGCACCCCATGATAGCATATGATGGCACAGCTCATTGAAACAGCAAGGGAATTTGGGAAAAACATCTACTTATGTTTCATTGACTACACTAAACCTTGAACTGTGTGGATCACAAAAAAACTGTGGAAAATTTTTAAAAAGATGGAAATACTAGAGCACATTATCTGCTTCCTGTGAAACCTGTATGCAGGACAAGAAGCAACAGTTAGAACCAGACATGGAACAATGGACTGGTTCCAAACTGGAGGAGTATGTCAAGACTGTACATTTGTCATTGTGTTTACTTAATCTATATGCAGAGCACATCATGTGAAATGCCAGTATGTCTGAAGCCCAAGCTGACGTAAAGACTGACAGGAGAAATATCAATAACCTCAGGTATGCAGATGACACAATCCTTGTGGTAGAAAGCAGAGAGGAACTAAAAAGCCTCTTGATGAAGGTGAAAGAGGAGAGTAAAAAAGCTGGCCTAAAACTCAACATTCAAAAGACTAAGATCATGGTATCTGGTTCCTTTACTTCATGGCAAATAGATGGGCAAACAATGGAAATGGTGACAAACTTTATTTTCTTGGGCTCAAAAATCACTATGGATAGTGACTACAGCCATGAAATTAAGACGCTTGCTCCTTGGAAGAAAAGCTGTAAGAAACCTAGACAGCATATTAAAAAGCAGAGGTATTACTTTGCCAACAAAAGTTCATATAGGCAAAGGTATGGTTTTCCCAGTAGTCATGTACGGATGTGAGAGCTGGACCATAAAGAAGGCTGAGTGCCAATGAATTGATGCCTTTGAACTGTGGTGTTGGATGAAGAAGGCTCTTGAGAGTCCCTTGGACTGCAAGATCAAACCAGTCGATCCTAAAGGAAATCAACCCTGCATATTCATTGGGAAGACTGATGCTGAAGGTGAAGTTCCAATACTTTGACTACCTGACACCAAGAGACAACTCATTGGAAAAGAGCCTGTCACTGGGGAAAATAGAAGGCAGAAAGAGAATGGGACAACAGAGGACAAGATGGTTGGATGGCATCACTGAGTCAATGGACATAAGTTTTAGCAAGCTCTGGGAGATGGTGAAGGATAGGGAAGCCTAGCATGTGCATGTCCATGAGGTTGCAAAGAGGCAGACACAACTGAAAAACTGAACTGATGGCATAACCCTCAGCACATACTGCAGAGTTAATTTAAGCACCTATCAGAAGTCATTTTAATTGACAGAAACTGATTAATCCATTATGGCTTTTTAATCCTCTCATGACAAATTCTTCTCAGAAAGAAGATGTGCTAGCATATGGTAAAATCAGCGGTTTTCAAAATGCCTTTCTACTGACTCCAATTATATTCCACAGTCTCCCTGTAACTCTTCACAGTGTCTTCAGTATCCATTCTTTTTCTTTACAAGTTCCTTTAACAAGTTCTCGCCAATAATCTAGGGTAGACACAGTCATGTATGAGGACACTAAAAGCCTCTTAAAAATTTGAAGGTTGGAGAAAGCAGAGAGGAACTAAAAAGCCTCTTGATGAAGGTGAAAGAGGAGAGTAAAAAAGCTGGCCTAAAACTCAACATTCAAAAGACTAAGATCATGGTATCTGGTTCCTTTACTTCATGGCAAATAGATGGGCAAACAATGGAAATGGTGACAAACTTTATTTTCTTGGGCTCAAAAATCACTATGGATAGTGACTACAGCCATGAAATTAAGACGCTTGCTCCTTGGAAGAAAAGCTGTAAGAAACCTAGACAGCATATTAAAAAGCAGAGGTATTACTTTGCCAACAAAAGTTCATATAGGCAAAGGTATGGTTTTCCCAGTAGTCATGTACGGATGTGAGAGCTGGACCATAAAGAAGGCTGAGTGCCAATGAATTGATGCCTTTGAACTGTGGTGTTGGATGAAGAAGGCTCTTGAGAGTCCCTTGGACTGCAAGATCAAACCAGTCAATCCTAATAGAAATCAACCCTGAATATCCACGAAGGACCGATGCTGAAGCTGAAGCTCCAATATTTTGGCCACCTGATCCAAAGAGACAACTCATTGGAAAAGAGCCTGATGCTGCGGAAAATAGAAGGCAAATGAGAAGGGGACAACAGAGGACAAGATGGTTGGATGGCATCACTGAATCAACGGACATGAGTTTGAGCAAGCTCTGGGAGATGGTGAAGGATAGGGAAGCCTAGCATGTGCATGTCCATGAGGTTGCAAAGAGGCAGACACAACTGAAAAACTGAACTGATGGCATAACCCTCAGCACATACTGCAGAGTTAATTTAAGCACCTATCAGAAGTCATTTTAATTGACAGAAACTGATTAATCCATTATGGCTTTTTAATCCTCTCATGACAAATTCTTCTCAGAAAGAAGATGTGCTAGCATATGGTAAAATCAGCGGTTTTCAAAATGCCTTTCTACTGACTCCAATTATATTCCACAGTCTCCCTGTAACTCTTCACAGTGTCTTCAGTATCCATTCTTTTAGAAGAATTACCTTTAACAAGTTCTCGCCAATAATCTTTAAATGTCCTGGAACAGCATTCAAACTAAACCAAATCCCAACCAAGATAAATTTTTTTTTCCACATCAGGACTCTGGTATGCCAACAGGTTTAAATAATCAATGTATTCTGTTACATTCAATTCCTGGGCAATTGATACTTTGTTCATATCAGTGTGTTCCTATTGGAATAAAGTAGAAGTACCATCTAACACTGCCTGTTGTTTCTCTTTTTCCAAATTTCTACTTTTTAAGCACATATTTTGACCTTAGAAGCTCCTTTGGTAAAAAAAAGGTTTATAGAGACAATAAAAATGAAAATAAGACCTAAGACTGACTTGATAAACCTCAAAATACATTTGTTCTACAGATTTACAGCTTTCTTATAATAATTTGGTTGCTGGTGATAGCTTGCTAAATATTTTATCTACAAACAGCCTGATTCACTTCTTATAATAAATTCCCTCCGCTATTCTGGAAAACATTAGCAATAAAATTTTCCATTGCATGTAATGAAGTTATGCCTATATAATACTTTGAAAATTACAAAAAGAGTATGAAAACTATTTATACCCATGAAAAGAGAAGCATAAATGCTTCAGTGGAAACACAAGTTGAAAATCATGACACACATCTGTTAAGTTTAGAAAAACAAATATAACACATTTTAGCAGACATATGTGTGTGTGTGTGTGCATTTTGTGTGCTCACTTCATCGTGCCTGATTCTTTGAGGTACTTTAAATGGTAGCCTGCCTGGCTCCTTTGTCTGTGGGATTCTTCAGGCAAGAATACTGGAGTGGGTTGCCATGACTTCCTTCAGGAGATCTTCCCAACCCAGAGATCAAACCTGTGTCTCCTATGTCTCCTGCACTACAAACGAACTCTACCACTGAGCCATTGGGAAAGCCCAGTGGCAGACATCGTTTAATATAATTGTTTGGTAACCAGAAGCATGTGCTGGACTCAAAGTCAATACAATATGGATGGGACCTTTTAACTGATTTCTACTCATACTAAGCATTTTCAAAATGATTGTTACAAAAGTAAAGACTCATTCCTTCCAGATTCCTAGATGCGTGCATTTCCACCACCTCTTGGTGGTTGTTTAGTCACTAAGTCATGTCCAACTCTTGTGAGCCCATGGACTATAGCCCACTAGGCTCTTCTATCCATGGGATTCTCCAGGCAAGAATACTGAAGTGTGTTGCCATTTCCTTCTCCATGTATCTTCGCAATCCAGGGATTAAACCTGGATCTCCTGCATTGCAAGCAGATTCTTTACTGACTGAGCCACCCAGAAAGTCCCCATAGAATCTCTTAAGAACCACTTAATTTCTTTTTTTTTTTTTTGAGAACCACTTAATTTCTGCTCAAGCTTGAATAAGTTGCCTTTCTGCAAAGTACTTTGAGAATGTGTGAAAGAGGCACAAGAATATTTCGTATTATTACCTCGGAAGTGTGAAGATTAATTAAAGAACTGTTTGCTGACAACTTTGAAAAGTACTATATAAACACAAGGTATTACAATTCTGAGGAGTAAAAAACTATCTTAGGAAAGTCTAAATCTTGGATATTAACAGTTCATCCAAAGGCACTGTAATCATCTATAAAGTTCATGAAATAATAATTTTACTTAAAATTATAGAATCACATTGGAAGTGAGAGTCCTACTCCCTACTCTCCTACTATCATCAATACCAAGTTTTTTTGTGTAAAAAAAAAAAACTTTCATAGATAGCAATGTCTAGAAAAATACTATTACCACCACTCTTAACACACATAGGAAAGAAGGACAGACAGCATTATCTATTAAGCACTATGATACTCTACTGTATACCAGACACTTTGCCAATTATTTTTACATAATGATCTCCTTTGAGACTTACAACAATCCTTAATGCAAATAGGTATAGCTTTAATTGTTTCAGAGGTGACCACACAGACTCAAGCATGTTCAATAATGTGCTCAAATCAAGCAGCTTTTAACTACCAGAGCTAGGAATTCCACACAAGGTCTTCTGCTCTTTGCATTTCATCAAGTGGCATTTATTTTTAATGGTCATTGACCAAAATATAATGAATATTTCTACCATTTAATGAGAATTTACACTTCCTAAAAGTAGAGAGTTTCCTCCATATAAGAGTAGACTCTTCCCTCCCAGGGAGTGAATATCACCTGGTATGCAGGTAGATACTGCCATAATTAAAATTTCATTGTCACTATCACTCTGCAGAAGGACAATTCTGATTGCTAATATCACATATAAAATGAAAATACAATAAGCAACCTAAGAAGAAAATGACATTTGTAACATACCTGACCTTGATTAATATACTTAGTATGTAAAATTCTCCTTTGTAAATTATTTATACATTTTTAAGAGATATGAGTCAAAGAACACAGCCAGTGAATTCACAGAGAATTCAAATGTCTGTTGTGTGATCTTTAATGTTTAGCTTCACTCATAATTTTTAAAAGTACATTTTAAAACCACAAGATATTTGCTGTCCATCAAATGTCATGTTTGAACCAATGTTTATAAAATTTGGGGACGTTTATTCTTCTGGCTGGAATATAAACTGGTACAACATTTCTGAAGATTAGTAAATCCCAAAATCTTAAAAATGTACATTCTGTTTAATACAGAAACTTTTCTAGACAATCACTCAAAGGAATTAAGCTTCAATGTGTTAAATTTTTTGCTATAAGAATATTCATTGTGATGCTGCTTTTCATAGTAAAAATATGGCCATTACCTCAATATATACATAATAAAGAATAATTTAGATAAATCCTGGGGTATTCATACATTGAACTACTTCGCAATCAGTAAAAAAAAATTCTGAAAAAATGTCCATAAATTTACTGAAAAAAAAATCAGGGTACTAATTAATATTGAGGATGATTCTATTTTGTTTATATAAAGAGAGCATATATTTCATTTTATTAACCAGAAATAAAGATATAGAGAGAGATAGACATCTCTACAGTAGAGATAGAACCAAGAATAAATGGAGACAGGCAAATACACCACTGAGATAGATGTGTAAGTAAAATAAAGATAAGAGATATCTATAAACAATAATAAAATACATCTACAGAGAGAAAATTACACATTGAGAAAACAGAAATATGCATATATATCTTTATACAGCTGAAGTTTAGAAATGGTTATCCACACAAGGTCTTCTGCTCTTTGCATTTCATCAAGTGGCATTTATTTTTAATGGTCATTGACCAAAATATAATGAATATTTCTACCATTTAATGAGAATTTACACTTCCTAAAAGTAGAGAGTTTCCTCCATATAAGAGTAGACTCTTCCCTCCCAGGGAGTGAATATCACCTGGTATGCAGGTAGATACTGCCATAATTAAAATTTCATTGTCACTATCACTCTGCAGAAGGACAATTCTGATTGCTAATATCACATATAAAATGAAAATACAATAAGCAACCTAAGAAGAAAATGACATTTGTAACATACCTGACCTTGATTAATATACTTAGTATGTAAAATTCTCCTTTGTAAATTATTTATACATTTTTAAGAGATATGAGTCAAAGAACACAGCCAGTGAATTCACAGAGAATTCAAATGTCTGTTGTGTGATCTTTAATGTTTAGCTTCACTCATAATTTTTTTAAAAAGTACATTTTAAAACCACAAGATATTTGCTGTCCATCAAATGTCATGTTTGAACCAATGTTTATAAAATTTGGGGACGTTTATTCTTCTGGCTGGAATATAAACTGGTACAACATTTCTGAAGATTAGTAAATCCCAAAATCTTAAAAATGTACATTCTGTTTAATACAGAAACTTTTCTAGACAATCACTCAAAGGAATTAAGCTTCAATGTGTTAAATTTTTTGCTATAAGAATATTCATTGTGATGCTGCTTTTCATAGTAAAAATATGGCCATTACCTCAATATATACATAATAAAGAATAATTTAGATAAATCCTGGGGTATTCATACATTGAACTACTTCGCAATCAGTAAAAAAAAATTCTGAAAAAATGTCCATAAATTTACTGAAAAAAAAATCAGGGTACTAATTAATATTGAGGATGATTCTATTTTGTTTATATAAAGAGAGCATATATTTCATTTTATTAACCAGAAATAAAGATATAGAGAGAGATAGACATCTCTACAGTAGAGATAGAACCAAGAATAAATGGAGACAGGCAAATACACCACTGAGATAGATGTGTAAGTAAAATAAAGATAAGAGATATCTATAAACAATAATAAAATACATCTACAGAGAGAAAATTACACATTGAGAAAACAGAAATATGCATATATATCTTTATACAGCTGAAGTTTAGAAATGGTTATCTACACTGGATTTTTTTCTTCTGTTATCTGTCTTATTTTGTTTAAAAATTTAGAAATTAAAAAAATAATATGCAATAAAATTTTGTTTTAAAAAAGTCATTTGTAAAAACAAAAAATTATGAATTAACATCAGCATTGTCTTACCAAGGATAGTATCACTGCTGTTTTCTATTAGCTGTTTTAATTCACAGAAAGAATAAAAATATCAAGACTCTTTTAGACTTATCCAATTACACTTTAATTTCTGTTACCTGTATCAGTATGTAATTGGTATCATATTTAAAATTTTTCAAGTATAAAAAAACATCCTTAGAGACCCGGGTTGCAATTAATTGGACAATGTATGGAAAATGTAGTTTTTTAGTAGTCAATTTGATAAAATTAACAAGGGTACATGTTAAAGCCAAAAGAAAATAATAAATTAGATGTCATGAAAATAAGAGCCACAATCCTACCTTTGCTTTTTGCCAGGAACAAAACTTTGAAATGTTTCCTAAAAGTTTCTATACTTCACTTAATTCATTTATAAATTAGGTTAAAAATAACTGCCCTTCCACCTTAGCAGATATATGTAAATACTGACTCTGATAGTAGGCATAAAATCTGAGAAGGTTTATATAAGCACAACAGTTACTGAGATTATTAATATTTAAGAACAAATCAGGAAATTGACAACTTGATAATCAGTACAAAATACTTAAGATTAACATTTTTAAGAATTTAAGAAGTTATTTTACTATAATAGATACATAATTTTATAATGTTTTTCATATTCTTTTTTAATATTGTAGGCTAGAAATGTACTGTAATGTAATTAGTAAAAATTCAGAAACATCAAGATAAATAAGATATTTTTTTAATTCCAAGAATAAATTATTATTCTCTCTATATTAATTCTTGAGCCAAGTGGAATATGTAAGCACTGATGTTCCTAAATTGGATGCATCCTTTTAATTAGAATCCTCTATTTAATTTTTGATTTGAGTGCTTCATATTTCTCTTGAAGAGTCCTAGAATTAAACCACTTGAAGTGTATTCACGAAGAAAGCTGGAAAATGTGAATGTGAAAGAAAGTAATTCATCCAAAGTTATCTAAGGAGGATCTTCTTTACCAAATACAATATGAAAAGGAAATCTTCTCCAGGAGTTTATAATCTAGTTGGGTTTATATTTATATCTAGCTAGCTAGCTAGCTAATAAATAAATACACACACATACATATATATTATATATGCCAGTTAAGTATGCAAAATAGTAGAATTTTAACTTTCCCCAAATATTATAGGAATTCATAAAAATAGGATCATGTCCTAGTCCTAGTATTTTTTAATTGATTAAAATAAACTACCACTCTTCTGTTCCTACAATTAGAGAGTGAGTGAGCTAGGATTCAAACTTTTGTCATCCAAATTCAGAGCTTATGATTTTACCATCTACAGAGGGGCTAACATTTGAAAATTCCATTAACTCTCTTAGGTTACATATATTTTAGTGGGCTTAAGAGTCATTTTCCAAATAGTAAGTTTCTTTAGGAAGTTTATTGGTCCAATAAATGGTCTTTATTACCCATTTCTCACACTAGTACTCCTAAAGACAGACTCATTTTAACTGATTATGATCCCTTATCCAGTAGCTTTTCCAAATTCTATCCCAAAATACAAAGAACAAGGTAATTAAAAAATTAAAGATGAATTTAAAGCTGTGTCATTAATGCAATGGCTGTAATGGAAGAGCATTATGTTAAGATTTAAAAACCTGATCTCCCACTCTAAACATTTCTTGGTAAAATTTCTTTTGTGCTGAAGGTGTGAGCCTAAATCATGCCCGTGCTATTTCTAAAATGTATAGTTTTAATATAAATCAGCTTTTTTAGACAAATATTTTTCCATCTGTAGTATGTTCCATTCATATTCCAGGAAAGATTTAGGATGCAGGAAACACAGTAGTGATTGTAAAATTTCTCTACCCCAGCATTTAAAAAGAAACCATCACTTTGATCTAAGAAGTATTATTCTCTCTATATTAATTCTTGAGCCAAGTGGAATATGTAAGCACTGATGTTCCTAAATTGGATGCATCCTTTTAATTAGAATCCTCTATTTAATTTTTGATTTGAGTGCTTCATATTTCTCTTGAAGAGTCCTAGAATTAAACCACTTGAAGTGTATTCACGAAGAAAGCTGGAAAATGTGAATGTGAAAGAAAGTAATTCATCCAAAGTTATCTAAGGAGGATCTTCTTTACCAAATACAATATGAAAAGGAAATCTTCTCCAGGAGTTTATAATCTAGTTGGGTTTATATTTATATCTAGCTAGCTAGCTAGCTAATAAATAAATACACACACATACATATATATTATATATGCCAGTTAAGTATGCAAAATAGTAGAATTTTAACTTTCCCCAAATATTATAGGAATTCATAAAAATAGGATCATGTCCTAGTCCTAGTATTTTTTAATTGATTAAAATAAACTACCACTCTTCTGTTCCTACAATTAGAGAGTGAGTGAGCTAGGATTCAAACTTTTGTCATCCAAATTCAGAGCTTATGATTTTACCATCTACAGAGGGGCTAACATTTGAAAATTCCATTAACTCTCTTAGGTTACATATATTTTAGTGGGCTTAAGAGTCATTTTCCAAATAGTAAGTTTCTTTAGGAAGTTTATTGGTCCAATAAATGGTCTTTATTACCCATTTCTCACACTAGTACTCCTAAAGACAGACTCATTTTAACTGATTATGATCCCTTATCCAGTAGCTTTTCCAAATTCTATCCCAAAATACAAAGAACAAGGTAATTAAAAAATTAAAGATGAATTTAAAGCTGTGTCATTAATGCAATGGCTGTAATGGAAGAGCATTATGTTAAGATTTAAAAACCTGATCTCCCACTCTAAACATTTCTTGGTAAAATTTCTTTTGTGCTGAAGGTGTGAGCCTAAATCATGCCCGTGCTATTTCTAAAATGTATAGTTTTAATATAAATCAGCTTTTTTAGACAAATATTTTTCCATCTGTAGTATGTTCCATTCATATTCCAGGAAAGATTTAGGATGCAGGAAACACAGTAGTGATTGTAAAATTTCTCTACCCCAGCATTTAAAAAGAAACCATCACTTTGATCTAAAAGTACTTGGATGGGCTTTTATTGGTGTGTGTGTTGGGTGAAGAGGGAGGAATAGTAGACAGGGCGGTGGGGGAGATCTCTGGTCTTTAAAATACATGATTTTGTGCCAAATGTACCACAAATGGCTTGTGGCTGTTGAGCCATCTGCAGTTTCTGCTATCTCTCAAGTACACAGTTTGGGTAACTTGGAAGAAAGTGCATAATAAAAGGCTAATGAAAAGAATTTAGCTTAAATGAGGACGTGTTTTTCTACCTTCATTTGCTTGCTATATTCTACCATCTTGGTGCTCTTCTCTTGAAATACTGAAATGAACATGACTAAGTCAGATCTCTGTAATGATTTCTCAACCTGCATTTGGCCATGTAAGCTTGGGGAGGCAGTAAGTCAGCACCAGGACTCAGGGCTTAGTTCATCTTTAAACAAGTAGAATATAGTCCCTTAAAAAGATGACACATGGGCTTCCCCTGGTGGTCCAGTGGGTAAGGACACCGCCTTGTAGTGCAAGGGGCGCCGGTTCGATCCCCGGCCTGGGAAGATCCCACGTGCCGCGGAACGGTTGGACTGATGTGTCCAATCACCAAGCCGGAGCTCTGGAGCGCATGCGCCCACAGCCGGTGTTCTGCGACGGCAGAGGCCACCGCGATGGGAGGCCCACAAGAGCCAAAGAACTAAGACGGATGAACATAGAGAAATGAAAGACCAATAGAAGTGGCCCGCCTGCTCCCCTCCCTCCCCAACCCGACCCCCGCCCAAAGTAAATAAATAAATAAATCTTAAAAAAAAAAAAAAGACACATTTACTAAAGAATATGATTTAAGATAAATGATAAGGGGAAATTCAACAAATGAAGAAAAATGAACATCTGAAATTTCCCACCTTAGCTACTAATATTATTTAAGTGAACTGGGTCTATTTGTTAAGTCATCCTTCTGTAGCAAGAGGCCCTCAACCACAGATATGGCCAATGGCAGACTGAAATCCTCAGGCCAGAAATGGGTTGATAGGTGTTCCCAGTAGGTGTTCCATTTTGTATACACATTCACAGATTTTGGTATCCACAGGGTTCTTGAACCAATCCTTCACAGATACCAAGGGACAACTGTAACTGGTTCAACCAAAAAACTGGAATTGAGTAACTCTAAAATTTATTCTTACAATGCTTCTTAAAGTTCAACAGCACTTTTACAGGGGATTTTTTTTTTGCCAAATGTACCACAAATGGCTTGTGGCTGTTGAGCCATCTGCAGTTTCTGCTATCTCTCAAGTACACAGTTTGGGTAACTTGGAAGAAAGTGCATAATAAAAGGCTAATGAAAAGAATTTAGCTTAAATGAGGACGTGTTTTTCTACCTTCATTTGCTTGCTATATTCTACCATCTTGGTGCTCTTCTCTTGAAATACTGAAATGAACATGACTAAGTCAGATCTCTGTAATGATTTCTCAACCTGCATTTGGCCATGTAAGCTTGGGGAGGCAGTAAGTCAGCACCAGGACTCAGGGCTTAGTTCATCTTTAAACAAGTAGAATATAGTCCCTTAAAAAGATGACACATGGGCTTCCCCTGGTGGTCCAGTGGGTAAGGACACCGCCTTGCAGTGCAAGGGGCGCCGGTTCGATCCCCGGCCTGGGAAGATCCCACGTGCCGCGGAACGGTTGGACTGATGTGTCCAATCACCAAGCCGGAGCTCTGGAGCGCATGCGCCCACAGCCGGTGCTCTGCGACGGCAGAGGCCACCGCGATGGGAGGCCCACAAGAGCCAAAGAACTAAGACGGATGAACATAGAGAAATGAAAGACCAATAGAAGTGGCCCGCCTGCTTCCCTCCCTCCCCAACCCGACCCCCACCCAAAAAATAAATAAATAAATAAATCTTAAAAAAAAAAAAAGACACATTTACTAAAGAATATGATTTAAGATAAATGATAAGGGGAAATTCAACAAATGAAGAAAAATGAACATCTGAAATTTCCCACCTTAGCTACTAATATTATTTAAGTGAACTGGGTCTATTTGTTAAGTCATCCTTCTGTAGCAAGAGGCCCTCAACCACAGATATGGCCAATGGCAGACTGAAATCCTCAGGCCAGAAATGGGTTGATAGGTGTTCCCAGTAGGTGTTCCATTTTGTATACACATTCACAGATTTTGGTATCCACAGGGTTCTTGAACCAATCCTTCACAGATACCAAGGGACAACTGTAACTGGTTCAACCAAAAAACTGGAATTGAGTAACTCTAAAATTTATTCTTACAATGCTTCTTAAAGTTCAACAGCACTTTTACATTCAGTTCCTTTTATTCATGTAGTTATTCAACAAAAAGGAAATCAGCAAAATAACTCTTCTGTACCAAGCTCTTTCCTACATACTGGAGTGTGTGTTAGTTACTCAGCCATGTCTGACTCTTTGCACCTCCATGGACTGTAGGTCGCCAGGCTCATCTGTCCATGAAATTGTCCAGGCAAGAATATTGGAGTGGGTTGTGATTACCTTCTCCATAGGATCTTTCTGACCAAAGGATCAAACTCAGATCTCCCACACTGTGAGCAAATTCTTTACCATCTGAGCTACCAGAGAAGTCTACATTCTGGGGATGCAAGAATAAATAATACTGTTAGCCTTTGCTATTAACAGAGGTTGGAGTTTGAGTAGGAAAGCACATAAACAAATCATTACTGTTCTACATGAGAAGGACCATATGAAAGAATGTTCAGTGATGAACTTACCTATGTTTACAATAATCTCCAGTTAAACATAGTTAATGTTTGCATTCTCATAATAAAGGTAACACTGGCCTTTGGAGGTACAGCAGGATTTTTCTAAGTCCTGAGAGCTAAAGAAGACTCATAAGACTTTTCATCTCTAATATTCACGTTAGCATTAGTGCATGCCCTCTCTTCCAACTATTAAAGACACTATTCTAGAGGTTTAGATTGATAAATGTTTTGGCTATTATTTTAGGTATGGAGTAAAATCCATAAAGAGTAGAGTAAAATCAGTTGGTGGTCTCAGCATCATTTTATAAGCAATTTTTCCTATAATTGGTCAGTTCAGTAATTTTTAAGCCTCTAATTACTGTGTAAAACATGATACATTTTTAAATTAATCTTTTCCTAGTGCTTTCATTTTTTTGTACTGGGTCTATTTGTTAAGTCATCCTTCTGTAGCGGCCTCAACCACAGATATGGCCAATGGCAGACTGAAATCCTCAGGCCAGAAATGGGTTGATAGGTGTTCCCAGTAGGTGTTCCATTTTGTATACACATTCACAGATTTTGGTATCCACAGGGTTCTTGAACCAATCCTTCACAGATACCAAGGGACAACTGTAACTGGTTCAACCAAAAAACTGGAATTGAGTAACTCTAAAATTTATTCTTACAATGCTTCTTAAAGTTCAACAGCACTTTTACATTCAGTTCCTTTTATTCATGTAGTTATTCAACAAAAAGGAAATCAGCAAAATAACTCTTCTGTACCAAGCTCTTTCCTACATACTGGAGTGTGTGTTAGTTACTCAGCCATGTCTGACTCTTTGCACCTCCATGGACTGTAGGTCGCCAGGCTCATCTGTCCATGAAATTGTCCAGGCAAGAATATTGGAGTGGGTTGTGATTACCTTCTCCATAGGATCTTTCTGACCAAAGGATCAAACTCAGATCTCCCACACTGTGAGCAAATTCTTTACCATCTGAGCTACCAGAGAAGTCTACATTCTGGGGATGCAAGAATAAATAATACTGTTAGCCTTTGCTATTAACAGAGGTTGGAGTTTGAGTAGGAAAGCACATAAACAAATCATTACTGTTCTACATGAGAAGGACCATATGAAAGAATGTTCAGTGATGAACTTACCTATGTTTACAATAATCTCCAGTTAAACATAGTTAATGTTTGCATTCTCATAATAAAGGTAACACTGGCCTTTGGAGGTACAGCAGGATTTTTCTAAGTCCTGAGAGCTAAAGAAGACTCATAAGACTTTTCATCTCTAATATTCACGTTAGCATTAGTGCATGCCCTCTCTTCCAACTATTAAAGACACTATTCTAGAGGTTTAGATTGATAAATGTTTTGGCTATTATTTTAGGTATGGAGTAAAATCCATAAAGAGTAGAGTAAAATCAGTTGGTGGTCTCAGCATCATTTTATAAGCAATTTTTCCTATAATTGGTCAGTTCAGTAATTTTTAAACCTCTAATTACTGTGTAAAAACATGATACATTTTTTAAATTAATCTTTTCCTAGTGCTTTCATTATTTTGAGGTTCCTGACCTCTATTACCCAAGAGAATTGCCATTTGGTTTTTCCTTTCAATGCCCATGACCTTAGTTCCATTTGTCCACATTAAACTCTTTCAAATTAAATCTTAGGGCAACCTAGGCCAACACTGCTAGTTAATCTCACATATCTTCATTCATGGGAATATGTTACTGTGGGTTTAATAAGGTAAAGCCTGGGCAGAGCCAGGAGTGAACCAGGGATGAGAATATGAAGACAGGCTAGTGGAAGACTGCCTCTTCCCCCAGTAATCGGACTGCAATGTTTCAGAGGTAACTGCTGACCACCGGTTACCATCCTCCTCCTACCCCTTAAGCTCTTGATTGCCCCAAGAGAGAGAACCACAATTTCCACAGTAACAGAAATCAGCCTAATAATTGAGTGATAGGCTTTTTTATTTGATGAATCTGGGTTTATATCTGGTCTATGACACTTATCAGCTATATGGCATCAGGCAGCATGCTTACCTCTAATCTGTGAACTGGAGGTTAAAAATGCTATTGATCCCACAGAGTAATTATGAGGATTTAATGAGGCAATGAACACAGTGTTTTAGAGCAGTGTCTGGCACATACTGAAATTAATGGGATTTTTAGCAAATCATACAAAGATGAAATTCTAAGTTTCAATTTCTACATCTGTGAAATATAAGTAAAAATAATGTACCCCTTAAGGTTTGAGAATTTAATGAAGAAATGCCTGAAAGTATTTTACCTGATGTCAGGTATATAAAATGACCTCAATAAATGTGAACTTTTAATATACTGCACAAGTATAAAGTTACAGTGGAAGCTCTCTTAACCTCTAATTAATTAATTCCCTAGATTAACCAAAAATTCTGTTCTTCGTGTAAAACATATGACCTGATATTCAAAACAGGCAAACACCATGGCCTGTAGCACACCATGCAGCTATGATCACCATGGGCCTTAGTTTCTCCAGAAGAGTAATAATCTTACTCTCAAAAGCTTCTGGGCATGGATGATAAATTATATGCCTATTCTACAAGTGCACCTATGCCCTCTATACCTGCCAGAAAATTTGTATGCTCACCAAGAACTCTTTGGATTAATTTACACTGATGTTTTTGCAAGTTTTCCTTATTATTATAAACTCATAATTCAATTAAATTCTACAAAAACTGATGAAGATGCTACAGAATTGAATATAATTAACTAATTAATACATAAACTAATGAAAAATTCTACAGTATTGGACATGAGACAGAAACAAAAGATGAGATGATGGGACTAGAGGGTGTTTGAAAATGTAGAAGCTTCAGCACTCATTACTTCCCAAGTTGAAGTGCTTGCTTGCATTCACAGAAACTCAAAAACTGTAGAGACTGAAAAAAATGAAAATGTGAAATTCGTCACTGGATTCATACTGACATACATTTCCATTATACCTCAAAATAACCTTGCAAGGAAATAAGTTGTCTAAGTCCACTAATAAACAACAGCATTGCATAAATCTAAAGGTGTCTGAAACAGAAGTCTTTGCTCTCAGGAGCTGGATAATTGCCTACCCAACCCCCATTTATGAAGACAGTATACAAAGGCTGGAGTGAGCTAGATGATACAGTATCTTTTGAATTGAAGATCAGAATATGTTAATTCTGGAAGATTGACTACAGTATTTTATACAAAAGTTAAGGATACATCATTACATTCTATGTCATTATTCCATTGATACAGATACTGATATAGATATACATAGATATATTTTTAATTAAAAGAGGAAACAGTGAACAGAGATTGGATACGTTCTGATGATATATTTTGTTAATCCTACTGAAAATTCAGTGTCTATATATTCTGACATAAAACACTAAAGGAATATATTTTATTTACAGTCTATCAATACATGAACTTTAATGTTAAATAAATACAAAGCTGCCATTGCATTCTCAGCGTTCACTATGTAATACCTCTAAATTGATACCTTCCATTAAGTTGCTGTGTAACAGAACTATAAAACAGTCAATCAAATAGACCCCAGTTTTATCAGTAATTGAATGGGGCTCTGCTTTGAAAGATTATCTTAATTTTAGTGAAACCAGGAAAATAAAAATACTAACAAAAACCATGGCTTGTAGCACACCATGCAGCTATGATCACCATGGGCCTTAGTTTCTCCAGAAGAGTAATAATCTTACTCTCAAAAGCTTCTGGGCATGGATGATAAATTATATGCCTATTCTACAAGTGCACCTATGCCCTCTATACCTGCCAGAAAATTTGTATGCTCACCAAGAACTCTTTGGATTAATTTACACTGATGTTTTTGCAAGTTTTCCTTATTATTATAAACTCATAATTCAATTAAATTCTACAAAAACTGATGAAGATGCTACAGAATTGAATATAATTAACTAATTAATACATAAACTAATGAAAAATTCTACAGTATTGGACATGAGACAGAAACAAAAGATGAGATGATGGGACTAGAGGGTGTTTGAAAATGTAGAAGCTTCAGCACTCATTACTTCCCAAGTTGAAGTGCTTGCTTGCATTCACAGAAACTCAAAAACTGTAGAGACTGAAAAAAAAAATGAAAATGTGAAATTTGTCACTGGATTCATACTGACATACATTTCCATTATACCTCAAAATAACCTTGCAAGGAAATAAGTTGTCTAAGTCCACTAATAAACAACAGCATTGCATAAATCTAAAGGTGTCTGAAACAGAAGTCTTTGCTCTCAGGAGCTGGATAATTGCCTACCCAACCCCCATTTATGAAGACAGTATACAAAGGCTGGAGTGAGCTAGATGATACAGTATCTTTTGAATTGAAGATCAGAATATGTTAATTCTGGAAGATTGACTACAGTATTTTATACAAAAGTTAAGGATACATCATTACATTCTATGTCATTATTCCATTGATACAGATACTGATATAGATATACATAGATATATTTTTAATTAAAAGAGGAAACAGTGAACAGAGATTGGATACGTTCTGATGATATATTTTGTTAATCCTACTGAAAATTCAGTGTCTATATATTCTGACATAAAACACTAAAGGAATATATTTTATTTACAGTCTATCAATACATGAACTTTAATGTTAAATAAATACAAAGCTGCCATTGCATTCTCAGCGTTCACTATGTAATACCTCTAAATTGATACCTTCCATTAAGTTGCTGTGTAACAGAACTATAAAACAGTCAATCAAATAGACCCCAGTTTTATCAGTAATTGAATGGGGCTCTGCTTTGAAAGATTATCTTAATTTTAGTGAAACCAGGAAAATAAAAATTCAACCCAGTTAAATTTAAATTATGACTTATGAATTTTAAAATATTGAACACTGCTTTACCTATATGTTTCCTTAATGTCAATGGAGATGTGCAGTGGAAAGAACATGGAACACTGAACAATTTTATACTTACCTGGACACTGCTTTCCATTTCCATTATCAGTGATCATAGTGGAATGTTACAAATGGAATTATGGTCTCCAAATTGTTCATAATGTACTCTGCTTTAGACTAAAATTCTTAATATAAATATTTATAAAATGTCTAGATTTATAAATTACAAATATAGATTATAAAGCCATAAATACCTAAACATATATGTAAGGTATTTATTTAATATATTGCATAAAATTTAAAGCCCACTCTCACTAGTCATGTTTTGGGTACTTAGTAAACACAGGTGGCTGGTGGCCGGCATATTGGGCAGTGCAAATACAAAACTGCTATTGGAGAGTCTCTCCAATAGGTTTCAGAAGCAACTATATTTAGTTTTAATTTTTCCATGCATAAAGTTGTAGTTTGTGACTTTTGAATAAACTAGAATGGATTATTAAAAATAATATTGTTTCATTATTATTAATAAACCAGGTAGGTTTGGGATGCTACATTATAAGGAGCTCCAAATAGTCATATCAACAGACTGACATCTCTATCTTAAATTTCAAAAATAAGTTTTTGAGCCTCTGTTTACCTTCTTTTCCTATGTATATTTAAGGTATTATTCTATTATGCTTAAGGTACTACTATCACCGCAGCCACATCAAAACAATTTTGACACTGAAATTATTCAGTGTCTATATATTCTGACATAAAACACTAAAGGAATATATTTTATTTACAGTCTATCAATACATGAACTTTAATGTTAAATAAATACAAAGCTGCCATTGCATTCTCAGCGTTCACTATGTAATACCTCTAAATTGATACCTTCCATTAAGTTGCTGTGTAACAGAACTATAAAACAGTCAATCAAATAGACCCCAGTTTTATCAGTAATTGAATGGGGCTCTGCTTTGAAAGATTATCTTAATTTTAGTGAAACCAGGAAAATAAAAATTCAACCCAGTTAAATTTAAATTATGACTTATGAATTTTAAAATATTGAACACTGCTTTACCTATATGTTTCCTTAATGTCAATGGAGATGTGCAGTGGAAAGAACATGGAACACTGAACAATTTTATACTTACCTGGACACTGCTTTCCATTTCCATTATCAGTGATCATAGTGGAATGTTACAAATGGAATTATGGTCTCCAAATTGTTCATAATGTACTCTGCTTTAGACTAAAATTCTTAATATAAATATTTATAAAATGTCTAGATTTATAAATTACAAATATAGATTATAAAGCCATAAATACCTAAACATATATGTAAGGTATTTATTTAATATATTGCATAAAATTTAAAGCCCACTCTCACTAGTCATGTTTTGGGTACTTAGTAAACACAGGTGGCTGGTGGCCGGCATATTGGGCAGTGCAAATACAAAACTGCTATTGGAGAGTCTCTCCAATAGGTTTCAGAAGCAACTATATTTAGTTTTAATTTTTCCATGCATAAAGTTGTAGTTTGTGACTTTTGAATAAACTAGAATGGATTATTAAAAATAATATTGTTTCATTATTATTAATAAACCAGGTAGGTTTGGGATGCTACATTATAAGGAGCTCCAAATAGTCATATCAACAGACTGACATCTCTATCTTAAATTTCAAAATATCCTCAAACTCATTACTTTTGGATAACTCTACTTATCTTCCATACACAGTTCAACAAAGCCTCTGTTTACCTTCTTTTCCTATGTATATTTAAGGTATTATTCTATTATGCTTAAGGTACTACTATCACCGCAGCCACATCAAAACAATTTTCAAAGTCACGTCTTTGATGACTTCCTCTTCCTCTCTTCATATCTCTAAAATGGTTATGGTGCCATTTCTTCAATCACATATTTTTTTTTTGCATTGTTCTCCTCTCTAACCTCACTGTCACTGTTATCAATCTTTTTGTCACCTTACTCTGTCTTCCAAACAAAAACATAGCAGCCTTACTAAAATAGATAGGATGAGAGATTCAACTACAAGACAAAGGCAACTTCTGAGTAGAGCCTTAAGAGACTTCATAAACCCCAACAAATGCTAACAGAGACTCCCCTATAATGCCTTGGTAACTCCTTGGTTGATGTATTTTGAAGCCTTTTCCAAATACCTGAAAATAAATTTAAAGTCTTTAAACTTTGTGGCCTTCAGTTCTTCTACCATAAAGTAGAGGAAAGAATATCTACTTCCAGGGATAATTTAAGGCTTAAAATAAGCCATAATAAATTGCTGTTGTTGATATCATCATCTTCTTCAACATCATCATTAATTCAAATTAATTAATGTCCACATCTCTAGTTGCATTTTCAAAGAAGTCTGCAAATTGGTAAAGATCCCTATATTTTATTTCACTGTTGAAGGAAAATAGGTCAGACAAGGCAATGTCCAATTGCCATGACCAATTGTATCACTGAGATATAGCCTGAGGCTACCAAAGACCTTCTTGTTACCACTAGAAGTTACTCAAAGGCTATTGATGTCCAATGCTATAAATAATCTTAGATAACCTTAAATTATTTTGTATAAGATTCCTGAATTTAGTGTAAAAATTTTCACCTGTACGCCATCTATCTCCTGATGCAAAGATCACTTCAATAGTCTGCATGACTTATTGTCCAGACACATTACAATACTGAGCCTATCCAGTTGGTAATGTTATCCCATTACCACTGAGAATTACTGGAATATTGTTCCTATAAGACTTATCTCAATTTTCATTCTTTTTGTTTCCTCTAGTTTTACTGAGATATAATTGATGAAAAGCACTATATAATTTTCAGGTGTACAACAGAATGGTTTGATTTGCATATATCATGAAATGATACCACAATGAGTTCAGTGAACATCATTATTTCACTTAGACACAACATGAAAGAAATAGAAAAAAAATAGTTTCCTTGTGATGAGAATTCTTAGGATTTACGTTTTCAGCAATTTTCAAAAATGTTTTTTTGTTTTTATCACTTTTCCCCCATATCTCTAAAATGGTTATGGTGCCATTTCTTCAATCACATATTTTTTTGCATTGTTCTCCTCTCTAACCTCACTGTCACTGTTATCAATCTTTTTGTCACCTTACTCTGTCTTCCAAACAAAAACATAGCAGCCTTACTAAAATAGATAGGATGAGAGATTCAACTACAAGACAAAGGCAACTTCTGAGTAGAGCCTTAAGAGACTTCATAAACCCCAACAAATGCTAACAGAGACTCCCCTATAATGCCTTGGTAACTCCTTGGTTGATGTATTTTGAAGCCTTTTCCAAATACCTGAAAATAAATTTAAAGTCTTTAAACTTTGTGGCCTTCAGTTCTTCTACCATAAAGTAGAGGAAAGAATATCTACTTCCAGGGATAATTTAAGGCTTAAAATAAGCCATAATAAATTGCTGTTGTTGATATCATCATCTTCTTCAACATCATCATTAATTCAAATTAATTAATGTCCACATCTCTAGTTGCATTTTCAAAGAAGTCTGCAAATTGGTAAAGATCCCTATATTTTATTTCACTGTTGAAGGAAAATAGGTCAGACAAGGCAATGTCCAATTGCCATGACCAATTGTATCACTGAGATATAGCCTGAGGCTACCAAAGACCTTCTTGTTACCACTAGAAGTTACTCAAAGGCTATTGATGTCCAATGCTATAAATAATCTTAGATAACCTTAAATTATTTTTTATAAGATTCCTGAATTTAGTGTAAAAATTTTCACCTGTACGCCATCTATCTCCTGATGCAAAGATCACTTCAATAGTCTGCATGACTTATTGTCCAGACACATTACAATACTGAGCCTATCCAGTTGGTAATGTTATCCCATTACCACTGAGAATTACTGGAATATTGTTCCTATAAGACTTATCTCAATTTTCATTCTTTTTGTTTCCTCTAGTTTTACTGAGATATAATTGATGAAAAGCACTATATAATTTTCAGGTGTACAACAGAATGGTTTGATTTGCATATATCATGAAATGATACCACAATGAGTTCAGTGAACATCATTATTTCACTTAGACACAACATGAAAGAAATAGAAAAAAAATAGTTTCCTTGTGATGAGAATTCTTAGGATTTACGTTTTCAGCAATTTTCACATGTATTGTATATCACTGTTAATTATATTACTCATGTTGTATACTATATCCCTAGTACTCATTTTTCTTAAATTGAAGTTTGTACTTTTTAACCACCTTCACCAATTTTCATTCTTCACTTTGAGTTTTTTTTAATTCTTTTACGTGTTTATCTCTTCATGCAGCAACAATTTAGGAACCATTGTCAATAAAATAACTCCCTTTTAATAAAGTAAATTTGTTATTAGCAAAAACATCAAATTTGCTGAAGAAGCATAACATCTGAGTGATTGGCTAGCCTTGCAAATGAATACTTTGAATCTCAGCTTTTCTCACACACAGTCTTGTTTTTTGTTTTTTGTTTTAACATTTATTTATTTATTTATTTTTCGGGGAGCGGGTTGGGGAGGAAGGGGGTGGGTGGGCCACTTCTATTGGTCTTTCATTTGTCTATTTTCATCCATCTTTGTTCTTTTGGCTCTTGTGGGCCTCCCATTGTGGTGGCCTCTGTTGTCAGAGAGCACCGGCTGTGGGCGCATGCACTCCAGAGCTTCAGCTCGGTAATTGGACACATCACTCCAGCCGCTCCGCGGCACGTGGGCTCTTCCCAGGCCAGGGATCGAACTTGCGCCCCTTGCACTGCAAGGCGGTGTCCTTACCCACTGGACTACCAGGGAAGCCCAGTCTTGTTTTTTTAAAAATATTAAAAACTGGGGCTTCCCTGGTGCTCCAGTTGGTAAAGAGTCTGCCTTGCAGTGCAAGGGGTGCCGGGTCAATCTCTGGCACAGAAAGATCCCATATGCTGTGGAGTGGCACTGTCACTGTGCAATTACAAGCCAGTGCTCTAGAGCACATGCACCCAGAGCCAGTACTCTGCAATGAGAAAGGCCACCATGATGGGAGGCCCACACAGGCTAAAGAAATAAATGAAGGACCAATAAAAGAGGCCAAAATTTTAAAAATACATATTAAACACTGCTTGAAAAGTAATTTACAAAATAGTACTTTCATCCTCACAGAAAATAGGTAGACAGTTAGGCATTAAGTTACTCTAATTAAAAGTTCTTCAGTTTCCACAATGCAAATTATGTACCTGTTTTTTGTTTCATTTTGTTTTTGTAAGAGTTTAGAAGTAGTAAGTATGGAGAAGATTCTCTTATCCGTGTAAAAATATTTATGGTTATTTTTGAGAATCATAACAGAATGCCATGAGGCCTGTGTGTGTGTGTGTGTGTTTTAGTCACTCAGAAATGACCTACTCTTTGCGAACCATTGGACTGGAGCCCACCAGGTTCCTCTGTCCATGGGATTTCAGACAGAAATACTGGAATGGGTGCCATATCCTTCTTCAGGGAATCTTCCCAATCTAGGGATTGAACCCTAGTCTCCTGTGTCTCCTGCATATAGATTCTTTAACCACTGAGTCACTGGGGAAGCCCATAAGGACAGTAGGTAATCTCAAGCTGTGCCCTTTAAAAATATATACAAATACTATTCACTTTGGTTGTAAGCCAGAATTTATAATTATTTTGTCACTTATGGCAAATGTTCAATTGTGGTTATTAGTTAATTGAGCAAAATAATGTGCTGCAGTCCATGGGGTCGCAAAGAGTCAGACACAACTTGGTGACTGAAAAACAACAAAAATGTACATGTTGTACTTTTATAGTCATTCCCTCAAATACCAACATTATTCTATTATAATCGTGTGACTCAAAATGTATTTCCTGGACCAACAGTATTCAATCCACTTGAATTGTTTGTTAGAAACACAGATTCCTGGAAGAATTTGAATTTGGAGATAGGGCCTCATCTGCACTTTAACAGTCTCCTCAGATAACTCTCAGGTATTCAAAATTTAAAAACAATATACTATGTTATTTGGAATGAAAGTTATTAAATGACAAAGCCAAAGGCAGATAAAAGGCCAGGTGGACCTTCTCCATCTCTCTTCTCTAAATCACACTGAACAATTGAAGCCCTTATGCCAGAGCCATAACTCTGCAATGAGAAAGGCCACCATGATGGGAGGCCCACACAGGCTAAAGAAATAAATGAAGGACCAATAAAAGAGGCCAAAATTTTAAAAATACATATTAAACACTGCTTGAAAAGTAATTTACAAAATAGTACTTTCATCCTCACAGAAAATAGGTAGACAGTTAGGCATCAAGTTACTCTAATTAAAAGTTCTTCAGTTTCCACAATGCAAATTATGTACCTGTTTTTTGTTTCATTTTGTTTTTGTAAGAGTTTAGAAGTAGTAAGTATGGAGAAGATTCTCTTATCCGTGTAAAAATATTTATGGTTATTTTTGAGAATCATAACAGAATGCCATGAGGCCTGTGTGTGTGTGTGTGTGTTTTAGTCACTCAGAAATGACCTACTCTTTGCGAACCATTGGACTGGAGCCCACCAGGTTCCTCTGTCCATGGGATTTCAGACAGAAATACTGGAATGGGTGCCATATCCTTCTTCAGGGAATCTTCCCAATCTAGGGATTGAACCCTAGTCTCCTGTGTCTCCTGCATATAGATTCTTTAACCACTGAGTCACTGGGGAAGCCCATAAGGACAGTAGGTAATCTCAAGCTGTGCCCTTTAAAAATATATACAAATACTATTCACTTTGGTTGTAAGCCAGAATTTATAATTATTTTGTCACTTATGGCAAATGTTCAATTGTGGTTATTAGTTAATTGAGCAAAATAATGTGCTGCAGTCCATGGGGTCGCAAAGAGTCAGACACAACTTGGTGACTGAAAAACAACAAAAATGTACATGTTGTACTTTTATAGTCATTCCCTCAAATACCAACATTATTCTATTATAATCGTGTGACTCAAAATGTATTTCCTGGACCAACAGTATTCAATCCACTTGAATTGTTTGTTAGAAACACAGATTCCTGGAAGAATTTGAATTTGGAGATAGGGCCTCATCTGCACTTTAACAGTCTCCTCAGATAACTCTCAGGTATTCAAAATTTAAAAACAATATACTATGTTATTTGGAATGAAAGTTATTAAATGACAAAGCCAAAGGCAGATAAAAGGCCAGGTGGACCTTCTCCATCTCTCTTCTCTAAATCACACTGAACAATTGAAGCCCTTACTTTAGATATAGGGTGTAGTCAGCCTTTTTAATTACCCTGTAGCCTACCAGATCTGGTTTTCAAATTCTTCTGACAAAGACTTGATAGTTTACATAGGAAAACAGATTGATGATTATATACCCTACATAAATTTATGTGTAGAAATATCTTAATCAGTGTAGCACTTCTCTAAGAAAAGCTTATTTTTCATCACCTTGCAAACATATTCAAATATATTTTACTCAAGTTTGCATTAAAATTCATTGATGACAACTCGCATAAATATCTTCAAGGCAAACTGAATAGGCACATTTCTTCCTGAGGACTGAGACTCTCCCTTGGGAGAGTGATAATTATGATAATCAGTTGTACAAAAGTCTAAACAACAATGATAAAAAAATTAAAATTTTACAGTTGTGGAAAATAAAAGAATAATTGTCAATCTTCCCTTCCCCACCTTCATATTCCTGTCATCATCTCTAAAGGAAAGACATATCAAATATTACATTTAGTCCTGAATATAACACTCTTTGAATAAAAGGGAAAAATTAACAGCTATGCTCAAAATTAAACCTAACATGGATAAGCTTATCATATTCTATATTCTTGCACATGTTGTTTAATCAGTTCATCACAAGTCTTCAACATAAAAATAATACTAACTTTAAAAGGTCATGAATCCAGTATGTGATTGTAATTTGACCTTCAGGTTTTTCTTTTATTTTTTTAATTGATTGAACAGCTATCTGTTCCTTCTCCTACACTTGAAGTCTCTAAAAAAAATGAGGATAGAGAGTGGAGAGAAACCAATATAGAAATTGAACCTCCTCCTTTTTGTTGTTTTATGAATTCATGGACTCAAAATTCTTTGGCAAGCATAAACATAAAAATGTGCATATTTGGATGGAATGGAAGCAATTCATAAATTAAATGAAGTTCAGGAAAGTCTTCTTTTAAAATCTGTTATATTTTCTCACAATATCAATTGTCTCAGTTAGTATCAACTCTGCATATGTTATAGGATGAGTTTATGTCCATAAAAAAAAATTATGTTACAATATGTTCCTTTTCACATGTTTGTGGAAAATCAATCTTGGTAAGAAGCTAATTGCCCAAAAAGCCTGACTTCTGCAGATGTAACAGCTATTCTTTAGACCTCTTCGGCACTGATTGATCACCTATGTATGTGTGGAAGATTAAAAAACTTGAAGCTCGTTTTTAGTTTACTCAGGGATAGAAGCACTTATTTCAACTAGAAGTATAGACAGTAACGTAATAAAAGTAAATTATTCTTAAAGTAAGAGGGCTAATGAAGTTGTCATAGATACTTAATTTATAACTGGTCCTGTATTTAGGTATGGAAAACATAGCACAACCGGACACTGACTAGAACTTGTTGCACTAATTTTGCTTTAACTTAAATAACCAATAGCAAGTAAGACACATGGTTACCCACAAAAGATTCAAGGTTTTCAGGAAAAAATTAATTTATAATCCATATTATTTACAGTTAATAAACATATATGTACTGACCAGCAAGAAACAGGTAATGTGGGGTTGCTTTCCTAGAAGGTTCCACTTCAAGAGCACAGTTCAGTACATTTTGAATTTATAATAACGGACAATGTCATGCTTTACTACGTCTGCTTTTTCAAATTTTGGTCCAGTTCACAAAATAAGCAAACTCTTGCCTCCCTTTTGGGTTGAGGCTCAGAATACAGTCCCTGTACATTTAGTAGCTAGATCATAGTTTGGGTTTATACAACTTTCTGCTTGTTAACAATAAAATTAATACAATTTCTCTTTTAAAGCTGTCTTTTGATTTTTCAATTACATAAAATTGAAACTTACACAAAATACACATTAAAGAGTAAAAGTTACCTGTCATCTTATACTAACATCAAGTATTTTATCAACAAATACTTTATGAATGGACCACCAAAACACATGGCTACCAAGATAATACATGGTTAAATGAATTGTCATTCTCAAGTTGAGTGAAGCAGTAGTCTGTCAAAGGTGAGATAGCAAAATTATTCTGCTCTTGTATGCTTATAATGTACCTATTGTCCTATAATGCACTTATTCACCTATAGTGCATCACTTTTTCCTAGCTTAAAAAGTTTAAGCTGAATAGCAAAATTCTCTTCTACCCTGTGATAATTATATTCAGTAATATTTTGCCTCTCATTTATATCAATTAGCTATATAAACCTTCTCTTATCCAGGGAACTGTCTGACTCATAAAATCCTTGTTTCTGTTTAGCAAGAACATTCACCTTTCTAGCAAGGTTTCCTTAAGCAGACATTGAGAAGTTTCCAGGAATTTTAAATTGAATCAGAACTGATAAAGATTAATTAGCTACATCTGTCCTCATGACAGTCCTGATGTGGGAATAATAATCAAATGAAAACTCTGTCAACAGAAACTGGCAGTGATAAAGACTTACTGCACCACTCTCTCAAATGTAAATCCCCACTGCAGACATTACCAAAAATGAGATGGAAGATAAGTGACCTGCTGGGCCTGGAAATGGACCAGCATATCCTAGGAATATTGAGCTCTTTTAAAAGTAACAATGGGTAAAACCAAAAATAAACAACATTGACTGTCTCCTCAATTTAACAAAGTCTTCAAGGCATCATGCTTCACAGTGAGTGGACTCTACATTGTCAACACATCGAAATACTGAAGGAAGACCTATATTTACACATCTCTGTTATACAGACAACAGAAGTGTGAGGATGGGGTATTATAAGGATGGAGAATTATTTTTAGTGGATAATTAATAAAGAAAACCACACAACAATACTTTCTAATTTCCTGTCCAATTTATGATTTTGATCCATATGATGGCCCTCAGTGCTGGCAGCTAATTCTTCTGTAATCTTTTAGTCACCTTAAAATGCATGAGTGTATTTGCACAAGGTCCTCCCTTAGGACTCATGCTTCATTTCATGCATAGCTTGCATAGTCTTGAGTTTTTTTATAATGTATTCACAGGACTCTCACATTTTGTGTTACCTATACTAGCCAAATCTCTCTTATAGTCCTCTACTTTCCCAAATAATTACTATTGCTTTCCTTTATTTTTGCAATGTCTTCTCCTTTCTTGCTCTCACTTTGATGGTTTGGGTATATTCTTTTAGTAAAAAGAGAATAAAAACAAAAGAAATAAATATAAATTTCAAAAAAGAAAATAAAAACAATTAAAAGAGAATTTCCACCTCCTTCTGCAGCCATATTCAGCAACCTATTTACATCTGTACACATATAAATTTCAAAAAGTGTGAATCATTATACTGTATATCTGAACTTACATAATATTGTCCATCCTGTGTAATTCAGTAAAAAATAAGTAAATAAATAAGAAATGAGGTATGTTCATGCAAAAACCTTTATATGAATACTTGTATTAGTTTTTATTCCTAAAATGGAAATGACCAAGATATCCTTCCCTAAGTGAATGGATAAACTGGTACACTTGTACAATGGAATATTATTCAGTGATTTTAAACGTGACCTATCAGACAAGGAAAGGACACGGAAGAAAGTTAAATACATACTGGTAAAAGTCCAAACTATAGAAAGAGCTAAAGATCAATGGTCCCCAGGAGTCCTGGGTGGGGAGGGAAGGATGGAGGACAGGGGATTTTTAGCACAGTGAATATGCTCTGTGTGGTACTATAATGATGGATATATTTGTGTTGTATAGACCCTACAACAAAAGAGAAAGTGTGAGCTGAGGACTTTAAATAATAATAATGTGTCAATATTGGCCCATCAATTGTTAACAAATGTATTACTTTAATGCAATATGTGGAAATGGGAGGAAAAGAGGGGAGATGCATATGGGAACTCTGTACTTTCTGCTCAATTTTTCTGAAAACCAAAACTGCTCAAAAATAATAAAATCTATTTTTAAAGTTCATAAAAAATGAGAAAACAAAATTATACAGTGATGTAATTCTACCTGAAAAAAGATGGAAGCCTATTGATCCATATGATGGCCCTCAGTGCTGGCAGCTAATTCTTCTGTAATCTTTTAGTCACCTTAAAATGCATGAGTGTATTTGCACAAGGTCCTCCCTTAGGACTCATGCTTCATTTCATGCATAGCTTGCATAGTCTTGAGTTTTTTTATAATGTATTCACAGGACTCTCACATTTTGTGTTACCTATACTAGCCAAATCTCTCTTATAGTCCTCTACTTTCCCAAATAATTACTATTGCTTTCCTTTATTTTTGCAATGTCTTCTCCTTTCTTGCTCTCACTTTGATGGTTTGGGTATATTCTTTTAGTAAAAAGAGAATAAAAACAAAAGAAATAAATATAAATTTCAAAAAAGAAAATAAAAACAATTAAAAGAGAATTTCCACCTCCTTCTGCAGCCATATTCAGCAACCTATTTACATCTGTACACATATAAATTTCAAAAAGTGTGAATCATTATACTGTATATCTGAACTTACATAATATTGTCCATCCTGTGTAATTCAGTAAAAAATAAGTAAATAAATAAGAAATGAGGTATGTTCATGCAAAAACCTTTATATGAATACTTGTATTAGTTTTTATTCCTAAAATGGAAATGACCAAGATATCCTTCCCTAAGTGAATGGATAAACTGGTACACTTGTACAATGGAATATTATTCAGTGATTTTAAACGTGACCTATCAGACAAGGAAAGGACACGGAAGAAAGTTAAATACATACTGGTAAAAGTCCAAACTATAGAAAGAGCTAAAGATCAATGGTCCCCAGGAGTCCTGGGTGGGGAGGGAAGGATGGAGGACAGGGGATTTTTAGCACAGTGAATATGCTCTGTGTGGTACTATAATGATGGATATATTTGTGTTGTATAGACCCTACAACAAAAGAGAAAGTGTGAGCTGAGGACTTTAAATAATAATAATGTGTCAATATTGGCCCATCAATTGTTAACAAATGTATTACTTTAATGCAATATGTGGAAATGGGAGGAAAAGAGGGGAGATGCATATGGGAACTCTGTACTTTCTGCTCAATTTTTCTGAAAACCAAAACTGCTCAAAAATAATAAAATCTATTTTTAAAGTTCATAAAAAATGAGAAAACAAAATTATACGAGTGATGTAATTCTACCTGATAAAAATAGCACTGGAAGCCTACATATAGCATGATTTTTAACAAGGTTTTTGAAGAGCACTCAACCGATATTTCAATTGAAGCTTTGCTCTTTACCACCTGTTTGACCTTGGAAAAAAGTTTTTAATCTCTCAAAAACTAAGTTTCATCATTTACAAAATAGAGATTATATTTGTACCTATTTCCCTCTCTCTGTTTCTTCTTCTCAACATGAAATATTAAAAAAATGATGCCCTTTTATTTGTTCTTTTGGAAATAAGAACAGTATCAATTTATGAGATGGTTCAGTTTGAACCATTGGTTTAAATTACTACCTTCTGCCTATTCGGATTCTATACTAAGGAAGCTTATTATTTACATTCCTATTAATCTGTATAATTAAGAAGTCCTGCTCATTTTCAAGTCTTAAAGAGGTGGTGAATTTAGAGCAATAAGGCTCCAATCTGAACTTCATTATGTAGATGCAGTTCTCATTCAGATAAAGGCATCTTAGAGACATGGTAATCTTATTGAATATTTCATGCTAAAACACATTATCCGCACTTAACAGAAGAGAAATTTGCTTCTGTTCTTCCTAATAAGAAGTATGAGAAGCCTTTTAAGTACTTACGTGTTTTACTGGGCACTTATATCACTGTGCAATCTGTTGTTACTTGTAAAATATTTATTTCACAGTATCTCGGTTGTTGATTCAGGTTTTATTTTCCATGGAGAACTTCAAAGAAGCTTTTCAAACACTCTAAAACTATCTTAAATCCCTTTCTCTGTGGAATTCTTAAATTGTATTGGTCTGATAAAGGGAATTATTTCTCAGAAATCATACTGGAAGAGTTCTGAAGCTAGACAAAATCATAAGCCAAGTGTGGTCTGAGAAAGCCTGGGAGAGCTGCTGATACACAGAGTAGGACTTTACCCTCAGAGAACTTGGAAAGATTCTGTTCTTGGTGTCCCGCTGATTCATTGTTTGACTTCTCTTAAGGACTCTTCCTCACTAGTTGTCAAAAATGAGCAAAAGATGTCAGTATCTTCTACATTCTTTAATGACAACTTATGCATTAATAACATTATATAATGATACACATCTGAAACAGATGTACTGCTAAGAAAGGCAAAGCATTATTACTATTCAAAATGCAAAACGTGATAAAACTGGAATGTATTAATTTGAAGAATTACGAGTAGTGTCTCAAGGGTATGCATGATTTTTAACAAGTCCCCTTTCAATTGAAGCTTTGCTCTTTACCACCTGTTTGACCTTGGAAAAAAGTTTTTAATCTCTCAAAAACTAAGTTTCATCATTTACAAAATAGAGATTATATTTGTACCTATTTCCCTCTCTCTGTTTCTTCTTCTCAACATGAAATATTAAAAAAATGATGCCCTTTTATTTGTTCTTTTGGAAATAAGAACAGTATCAATTTATGAGATGGTTCAGTTTGAACCATTGGTTTAAATTACTACCTTCTGCCTATTCGGATTCTATACTAAGGAAGCTTATTATTTACATTCCTATTAATCTGTATAATTAAGAAGTCCTGCTCATTTTCAAGTCTTAAAGAGGTGGTGAATTTAGAGCAATAAGGCTCCAATCTGAACTTCATTATGTAGATGCAGTTCTCATTCAGATAAAGGCATCTTAGAGACATGGTAATCTTATTGAATATTTCATGCTAAAACACATTATCCGCACTTAACAGAAGAGAAATTTGCTTCTGTTCTTCCTAATAAGAAGTATGAGAAGCCTTTTAAGTACTTACGTGTTTTACTGGGCACTTATATCACTGTGCAATCTGTTGTTACTTGTAAAATATTTATTTCACAGTATCTCGGTTGTTGATTCAGGTTTTATTTTCCATGGAGAACTTCAAAGAAGCTTTTCAAACACTCTAAAACTATCTTAAATCCCCTTTCTCTGTGGAATTCTTAAATTGTATTGGTCTGATAAAGGGAATTATTTCTCAGAAATCATACTGGAAGAGTTCTGAAGCTAGACAAAATCATAAGCCAAGTGTGGTCTGAGAAAGCCTGGGAGAGCTGCTGATACACAGAGTAGGACTTTACCCTCAGAGAACTTGGAAAGATTCTGTTCTTGGTGTCCCGCTGATTCATTGTTTGACTTCTCTTAAGGACTCTTCCTCACTAGTTGTCAAAAATGAGCAAAAGATGTCAGTATCTTCTACATTCTTTAATGACAACTTATGCATTAATAACATTATATAATGATACACATCTGAAACAGATGTACTGCTAAGAAAGGCAAAGCATTATTACTATTCAAAATGCAAAACGTGATAAAACTGGAATGTATTAATTTGAAGAATTACGAGTAGTGTCTCAAGGGCTGGCACAAGTGCAAGGTACCATTTGTTCTGAGATAAATTGACTTTCTATTTCTAAGATTCAAATGAGACACAAAAAATTGAATATTTCATACACAAACACACAACTCTACAATGCATCCAGGGATTTTGGAATTCAATTTAATTCACATTTGAATAAAGTTCAGTTTTTGTACATTTTTGGTTTGCTTTGTCCATGAAAAGCCCAGCTGCTTGCCCAGCTGTCTATCAGTTATTCTCCATCAAAGCTTTATTAGTGTGATTCTGTACTCCTGATATTTCCTTTGGAACTAAAAATTGTAGACATATATTCTCTTTGTTTGAAGCTCATACAGAAATGTTTCTGACTCTATGAACATGCAGAGTATAAAGAAGACATTATTTAGAGATTCTTATACAAGCAAATGGCATTTATAAGAATTCAACCCTGATTGCGTTATTGTGGCTTCCTTAGATAGCTGTTAAATGACCAATCATCTTAAGATAAAGAACTCAACTTGTGCTCAAATTTTATATTTTTATTATTCCCTTTTCAATCTCAAGTCTCTACTTAACAACTTCAACTTAACAAACAAAATATATCACAAAAAACTGTCATGTTTCTAAGAACTATAACATTTATCAGAATGAACAAAACCAATTGTGAGCTGTAGATAAGTGAAGCTATACACCAGGTTCAGAAGAACTTTCTCTGACCCCAAATGATGCTATGACCTTTGGAAATTATCTGGGCCTCCAGATTGAGGATTGAGGAGAATGGACTATATGAATTTTAAATTTTAGTCCAGAATAAGCCAAGTGTGGTCTGAGAAAGCCTGGGAGAGCTGCTGATACACAGAGTAGGACTTTACCCTCAGAGAACTTGGAAAGATTCTGTTCTTGGTGTCCCGCTGATTCATTGTTTGACTTCTCTTAAGGACTCTTCCTCACTAGTTGTCAAAAATGAGCAAAAGATGTCAGTATCTTCTACATTCTTTAATGACAACTTATGCATTAATAACATTATATAATGATACACATCTGAAACAGATGTACTGCTAAGAAAGGCAAAGCATTATTACTATTCAAAATGCAAAACGTGATAAAACTGGAATGTATTAATTTGAAGAATTACGAGTAGTGTCTCAAGGGCTGGCACAAGTGCAAGGTACCATTTGTTCTGAGATAAATTGACTTTCTATTTCTAAGATTCAAATGAGACACAAAAAATTGAATATTTCATACACAAACACACAACTCTACAATGCATCCAGGGATTTTGGAATTCAATTTAATTCACATTTGAATAAAGTTCAGTTTTTGTACATTTTTGGTTTGCTTTGTCCATGAAAAGCCCAGCTGCTTGCCCAGCTGTCTATCAGTTATTCTCCATCAAAGCTTTATTAGTGTGATTCTGTACTCCTGATATTTCCTTTGGAACTAAAAATTGTAGACATATATTCTCTTTGTTTGAAGCTCATACAGAAATGTTTCTGACTCTATGAACATGCAGAGTATAAAGAAGACATTATTTAGAGATTCTTATACAAGCAAATGGCATTTATAAGAATTCAACCCTGATTGCGTTATTGTGGCTTCCTTAGATAGCTGTTAAATGACCAATCATCTTAAGATAAAGAACTCAACTTGTGCTCAAATTTTATATTTTTATTATTCCCGTTTCAATCTCAAGTCTCTACTGAATAACTTCAAATTAACAAACAAAATATATCACAAAAAACTGTCATGTTTCTAAGAACTATAACATTTATCAGAATGAACAAAACCAATTGTGAGCTGTAGATAAGTGAAGCTATACACCAGGTTCAGAAGAACTTTCTCTGACCCCAAATGATGCTATGACCTTTGGAAATTATCTGGGCCTCCAGATTGAGGATTGAGGAGAATGGACTATATGAATTATTTTCAAATTGTAGTCCAGAATCTCTGGGCTCTATAAAAGTATTTTAAGGGAAGGTAAGGCAGAAAAAGTGGAGAAAGAAAAGTAGAGATGGTAGGATTTTTACACCCTCTTTCATTAGAATCACTCTACACTGATCTTTCTTATTCTTGAGGTTTATCATAAGATTTAGTTTAATAAAAATATTTTCTATACACGCTTTAAATAATTAGGTTATTTCTATAGTCTTTCTTATATCTAAGAGTCAAACTAGAAAAAAGTTTATGAAGTTCAGATAAATCCTGATCAAGATGTTCCTCAAACAGGGCTCGATCAGAGGCTTGCTCCTCCTTTGGTTTACTTGTTGTTACTATGATTTTATGTACTTAATGTAGCAAAACATATTCTGGTAATTCAAACCAACCGACAAAGGCAGTAAGAAAATGTAAAACTATATTAATAAATGAAGTTCCCTAAAGATATTACTGATATATAATCCTGCATACTGAATATAAAACATAATTTTATCTGGAAATGATATTTATATAAAACATATGCACAACATATATTTTTGAATATCATGAAGTACTATATTTCACTTTTATTATGAATCACAATGCCACTACCATTTCAGTGGTTCTCCTTCCTTACTGACTACATTTAGATCATCTTAATGTAGTACAAATCAAAAATGAACATGCAGAGTATAAAGAAGACATTATTTAGAGATTCTTATACAAGCAAATGGCATTTATAAGAATTCAACCCTGATTGCGTTATTGTGGCTTCCTTAGATAGCTGTTAAATGACCAATCATCTTAAGATAAAGAACTCAACTTGTGCTCAAATTTTATATTTTTATTATTCCCGTTTCAATCTCAAGTCTCTACTGAATAACTTCAAATTAACAAACAAAATATATCACAAAAAACTGTCATGTTTCTAAGAACTATAACATTTATCAGAATGAACAAAACCAATTGTGAGCTGTAGATAAGTGAAGCTATACACCAGGTTCAGAAGAACTTTCTCTGACCCCAAATGATGCTATGACCTTTGGAAATTATCTGGGCCTCCAGATTGAGGATTGAGGAGAATGGACTATATGAATTATTTTCAAATTGTAGTCCAGAATCTCTGGGCTCTATAAAAGTATTTTAAGGGAAGGTAAGGCAGAAAAAGTGGAGAAAGAAAAGTAGAGATGGTAGGATTTTTACACCCTCTTTCATTAGAATCACTCTACACTGATCTTTCTTATTCTTGAGGTTTATCATAAGATTTAGTTTAATAAAAATATTTTCTATACACGCTTTAAATAATTAGGTTATTTCTATAGTCTTTCTTATATCTAAGAGTCAAACTAGAAAAAAGTTTATGAAGTTCAGATAAATCCTGATCAAGATGTTCCTCAAACAGGGCTCGATCAGAGGCTTGCTCCTCCTTTGGTTTACTTGTTGTTACTATGATTTTATGTACTTAATGTAGCAAAACATATTCTGGTAATTCAAACCAACCGACAAAGGCAGTAAGAAAATGTAAAACTATATTAATAAATGAAGTTCCCTAAAGATATTACTGATATATAATCCTGCATACTGAATATAAAACATAATTTTATCTGGAAATGATATTTATATAAAACATATGCACAACATATATTTTTGAATATCATGAAGTACTATATTTCACTTTTATTATGAATCACAATGCCACTACCATTTCAGTGGTTCTCCTTCCTTACTGACTACATTTAGATCATCTTAATGTAGTACATTCATAATGATTACCACAAATCCCAAATTATAGTACAAAACCTTGACTGCACACATTTTAATATATTTTGGTTTTAGGAATAAACTTGACAAATCTATTTATTAAATTAATATTAATATTAATTCTTAATTAATAATATTATTCTTAGATCATAAACTACAAGTACTGTATAATCAGTTAGTGATAAAGTGAAATTAGATATTTAATCATATATCAAGATAAATAGAACATGAAAAAAAATTAGTAAGAATTACGAAGCAGTGAAAGTGTTTAAATAAAGCAGGTCTCCAAACATCATATACGGATATCAACTCAATTTGGATGATAGACTTAAATGCAAAAGCAAAACTACACAATTCTAGAAGAATATATTTTTTAAGAAAATCTTTGCAAAACTCTGTTAGACTCATCCTTAGGACAGAAAATAAGAAGTCATAAAAATAAATAAAAATTTATCAGAAGTAAAAAAATCTTCTATTTTCTCTTTTCATACTAAAAACATGGCACAATTGCCGACAAACTATGAGAAAATATTTACGAAATGCATTATTAAAGGATCTGAATCTGAAATATGTAAATTTCTTATAATAAGAAAACCAATAGCACAATATAAAAAAGAACAAAAGATTTAAACAGACACTTCATCAAACAAGAGCTGACAATGGGGGCTTCCCTGGTGGTCCAGTGGGTAGAGTCCGTCCGCCTTGCAGTGCAAGGGGCACTAGCTCGATTCCTGGCCCAGAAAGATTCCACATGCCACAGAGCAGGCTAGACCTGTGTGTCCAATTATGAGCCAGTGTTCTGGAGCACATGCACCCAGAGCCAGTGCTCTGCAACAAGAGAGACCACTGTAATGGGAGGCCCACACAGGACAAAGAGTAAAAATGGATGAAAATAAACAAATAAATTTAAAAACCAACGAAATAGGCCAATTAAAAAAAAAAGCTGACGATGAACAAGCACATGAAAAGATACTATTATAATATTATAAGAACATTATATTACCACAAATGAGATACTACTATATACAACTACTAGAATGGCTAAATATTTTTTAATAAAAGGACAATACAAAATTCTGACAAGGATTCAACTTCTGACAAGGACATTCTCAAACATTTCCTGTTGAGAGTGCAAAATGGTACATCTACTTTGGAGACCAGGCTGCCAGTTTCTTATAAGATTACAAGTCTATCTACCAAGTCACCCAATAATTCATAGGGTAATTACCCAAGATAAATAGAAACTTGTGTCAAACAGAGGCCTATATACAAATTCTTCACTCATAACTACCTGAAACTGGAAACAACCCAAGCTTCCATCAGCATATGAATGGATAAACAAATTGTGACAGATACACACAGTGAAAACTTACACAGCAATAAAAAGCAACACTGATGACTCCCAAAAGCATTATGGTGACTGGAAGAAGTTAGATAAAGAAAAGTACACACTGTATGTCCATTTATTGGACATGTGGAATAGGGAGACCAGTGACTTCCAGGGGCTGAGATAGCTGAGAGCAACAACAAAAAAAAGTAGTCGAATACAAAGGGGCATCACATTTTGGAGTGAAGGAAATCTTCTATATTTTAATTGAGGTATTGCTTCCAACTGTGTATATTCACCAGAACTCATCAAATTCTGACCTTAAAAATGTGCTTTTTAAAATGAAAGCTAAGGTTCAAAAAATATATCTTTTCAAAAAACAGATCTATGCTATTTGTGCTTCAACCATAGAGGGCTTAGTATTTTAAAAGTCATTAGAAAAAATATGCAGACATTACTAGACATTAGTAGACATCTTTCAGTTTACTCAGAACTTTTGAAGTATCACTTTAGAGAATCATGTGTCATCTGGACGTCCTTGGAAAAATTCTTTATAGTATTAAAACAAGAAAGGGGAACAAAAAACCTCCAAACAAAGATAAAAGGGGGGCTTCCCTGGTGGTCCAGTGGGTAAGGACACCACCTTGCAGTGCAAGGGACGCCGGTTCGATCCCTGGCCTGGGAAGATTCCACGTGCCGCGGAGCGGCTGGACAAATGCGTCTAATTACCGAGCCAGAGCTCTGGAGGGCATGTGCCCACAGCCAGTGCTCTGAGACAACAGAGCCACCGCGATGGGAGGCCAAAGAACAAAGATAGGAGGGCCAAAGAACAAAGATGGATGAAAATGGACAAATGAAAGACCAATAGAAGTGGCCCGCGTGCTCCCCTCCCCCCCCCTCCCACCCCACCAAAATAAATAAATAAATCTTAAAAAAAAAAAAAAGATAAAAGGGAAACTTAGAAACCATAAAACAGTAAGTATTGAGGTCTATAATACATAGTACGAGAGTAGTAGGGCTTTAGGTAGCACAAATTCTCAGGGCTTCTATCTTGATTAATTCTGGAGGCTCTCTCATAGTGTACTCCCCTTCCTGTGGCCCTTCCTGGTTGCTGAGAATGGAAAAACATCTTTTTGTAGGATTTACTAATCTTTTCACCCCTCAATTCTTAAAGAATAGACAAGATGGACCTCCAAGTCAGGCCAGAGTAGGAGCAAGCAATCCAAATTAGTGACAGATACACACAGTGAAAACTTACACAGCAATAAAAAGCAACACTGATGACTCCCAAAAGCATTATGGTGACTGGAAGAAGTTAGATAAAGAAAAGTACACACTGTATGTCCATTTATTGGACATGTGGAATAGGGAGACCAGTGACTTCCAGGGGCTGAGATAGCTGAGAGCAACAACAAAAAAAAGTAGTCGAATACAAAGGGGCATCACATTTTGGAGTGAAGGAAATCTTCTATATTTTAATTGAGGTATTGCTTCCAACTGTGTATATTCACCAGAACTCATCAAATTCTGCCCTTTAAAAAATGTGCTTTTTAAAATGAAAGCTAAGGTTCAAAAAATATATCTTTTCAAAAAACAGATCTATGCTATTTGTGCTTCAACCATAGAGGGCTTAGTATTTTAAAAGTCATTAGAAAAAATATGCAGACATTACTAGACATTAGTAGACATCTTTCAGTTTACTCAGAACTTTTGAAGTATCACTTTAGAGAATCATGTGTCATCTGGACGTCCTTGGAAAAATTCTTTATAGTATTAAAACAAGAAAGGGGAACAAAAAACCTCCAAACAAAGATAAAAGGGGGGCTTCCCTGGTGGTCCAGTGGGTAAGGACACCACCTTGCAGTGCAAGGGACGCCGGTTCGATCCCTGGCCTGGGAAGATTCCACGTGCCGCGGAGCGGCTGGACAAATGCGTCTAATTACCGAGCCAGAGCTCTGGAGGGCATGTGCCCACAGCCAGTGCTCTGAGACAACAGAGCCACCGCGATGGGAGGCCAAAGAACAAAGATAGGAGGGCCAAAGAACAAAGATGGATGAAAATGGACAAATGAAAGACCAATAGAAGTGGCCCGCGTGCTCCCCTCCCTCCCCATCCCACCCCACCAAAATAAATAAATAAATCTTAAAAAAAAAAAAAAGATAAAAGGGAAACTTAGAAACCATAAAACAGTAAGTATTGAGGTCTATAATACATAGTACGAGAGTAGTAGGGCTTTAGGTAGCACAAATTCTCAGGGCTTCTATCTTGATTAATTCTGGAGGCTCTCTCATAGTGTACTCCCCTTCCTGTGGCCCTTCCTGGTTGCTGAGAATGGAAAAACATCTTTTTGTAGGATTTACTAATCTTTTCACCCCTCAATTCTTAAAGAATAGACAAGATGGACCTCCAAGTCAGGCCAGAGTAGGAGCAAGCAATCCAAATTAGTTTGATTAAGGACTCATAAAATTCGGGAACTCGTCTATTAAGTTATTTGTTTATTCCTCTACTGGTTGACTTGGGAGGGCATAAATCATACAGTTTGCTCCATTAAATAACTGTGGCTATGGTGTTTTGAGAAATCCTAGGGAAGACAGGATCAGGTAAAGCACAACGAAAATCTTACAAAGCTTCTACTCCTTCCTTTGGAGAAGGGAACAGCAATCCACTCCAGAATTCTTCTCTGGAGAATTCCATGGATAGAGGAACCTCACACAGTATAGTCCATGGGATCGCAAATAGTCAGACACAACTGAGTGACTAACCCTCTATTCCTTCCTTATGGTATATAGCCCAATATGCCTGAAATGGCTAAACAGATGTCTCCATTAAAAATAATACAAGAGAGGGCTTGGGCTTCCCCTGGTGGTCCAGTGGGTAAGGACATTGCCTTGCAGTGCAAGGGGCGCCGGTTCGATCCCTGGCCTGGGAAGATCCCACGTGCTACAGAGCGGCTGGACTGACGTCTCCAATTACCGAGCTGGAGCTCTGGGGCGCATGCGCCCAGAGTCGGCGCTCTATGATGACAGAGACCACCGCGACGGGAGGCCCACAGGAGCCAAAGAACAAAGACGGATGAAAATAGAGAAATGGAAGACCAATAGAAGTGGCCCGCCCGTCCCCCTCCCTCCTCATCCCACTCCCCAAAAAGATAAATAAATAAAATAAATGTTTAAAAAAATATACAAGACAAAAAAGGTGTACAGCTTTTCAGTTTCCCTTGACATATGCTCACACATGAACAATGATACCATGAAAACACAGACTTCCCAAATTATTCAGAAAAAAAGGCAGTATTTATTCCAGAAGATACAAATCAAGAGTTCTCTGGAACTGAAAGATCATACCCGTGTGTAACCACAAAATCACCAATGCTTAAGTGGTAATTCCTAAAGTTTGGATTAAATTGGATTTCATTCACATAGTCAACTATTTGCCTTGAGTGTTTGGTTTTTTTTTGTTTTTTTTTTGTTTTTTTCTGAAGCTTTAGGTGGCTCATACTTTGCATCCATTCTCCATCCTTCTCCTACTTAGGCATTTTCTAACCGTGGGTCTGGTTACAAGATTATATGGAAATACTACTAAACAGAGGTCAGGAGACCTAAGTCTTTATCACCTTTGCAATCTGATCAAATCATTTGACCACAGTGACACCAATTTCTTTTTTAAATGCTCTTTAAATGTTAAAAGATATCATTCTATTGGATGACAAATGAAAAGGAAGAAAAATGTAGTTTTCTGAGTTATTTATATCATGATTCTGAATTTAAATTATATTATTAATAAAATATTAAAATTTTTCAATCTTAAAATTATCTTTAACTTTTTCTTACAAAGCTTCTACCCCGGGCAAATAGTCCGAGAATTCCATGGATAGAGGAACCTCACACAGTAGTCCATGGGATCGCAAATAGTCAGACACAACTGAGTGACTAACCCTCTATTCCTTCCTTATGGTATATAGCCCAATATGCCTGAAATGGCTAAACAGATGTCTCCATTAAAAATAATACAAGAGAGGGCTTGGGCTTCCCCTGGTGGTCCAGTGGGTAAGGACATTGCCTTGCAGTGCAAGGGGCGCCGGTTCGATCCCTGGCCTGGGAAGATCCCACGTGCTACAGAGCGGCTGGACTGACGTCTCCAATTACCGAGCTGGAGCTCTGGGGCGCATGCGCCCAGAGTCGGCGCTCTATGATGACAGAGACCACCGCGGGAGGCCCACAGGAGCCAAAGAACAAAGACGGATGAAAATAGAGAAATGGAAGACCAATAGAAGTGGCCCGCCCGTCCCCCTCCCTCCTCATCCCACTCCCCAAAAAGATAAATAAATAAAATAAATGTTTAAAAAAATATACAAGACAAAAAAGGTGTACAGCTTTTCAGTTTCCCTTGACATATGCTCACACATGAACAATGATACCATGAAAACACAGACTTCCCAAATTATTCAGAAAAAAAGGCAGTATTTATTCCAGAAGATACAAATCAAGAGTTCTCTGGAACTGAAAGATCATACCCGTGTGTAACCACAAAATCACCAATGCTTAAGTGGTAATTCCTAAAGTTTGGATTAAATTGGATTTCATTCACATAGTCAACTATTTGCCTTGAGTGTTTGGTTTTTTTTTGTTTTTTTTTTGTTTTTTTCTGAAGCTTTAGGTGGCTCATACTTTGCATCCATTCTCCATCCTTCTCCTACTTAGGCATTTTCTAACCGTGGGTCTGGTTACAAGATTATATGGAAATACTACTAAACAGAGGTCAGGAGACCTAAGTCTTTATCACCTTTGCAATCTGATCAAATCATTTGACCACAGTGACACCAATTTCTTTTTTAAATGCTCTTTAAATGTTAAAAGATATCATTCTATTGGATGACAAATGAAAAGGAAGAAAAATGTAGCTTTCTGAGTTATTTATATCATGATTCTGAATTTAAATTATATTATTAATAAAATATTAAAATTTTTCAATCTTAAAATTATCTTTAACTTTTCAAAGTACCTTCACATGTTTCATTTTTAGTCCACAAAATTAGTTACTGTTTAAATTTTTGTTTTTGATTTTACATGTATTAATCAATGTAACATTGAAAATGAAGTATTTATCACATGTAAGTGTATATATATATATATATATATGTGTATATATATATATACATACTTTTATATTTATCAAGGTAATTAATAAGAACTCACGGGGCTTCCTGTGGTGGTCCAGTGGATAAGGACACAGCCTTGCAGCGCAAGGGACGCCGGTTCGATCCCTAGCCTGGGAAGATCCCACGTGCCGCGGAGCAGCTGGATCGATGTGTCCAATTGCCGAGTCGGAGCTCTGGTGCGCATGCGCTCAGAGCCGGCGCTCTGCAACTACAGACGCTATTGCGATGGGAGGCCCACAGTAGCCAAAAGAACAAAGACGGACAAAAATAGAGAAATGAAGGACCAATGGAAGTGGCCCACCCGCTCCCCTCCCTCCCCAACCCGACCCCTGCCCAAAAGAAATAAAGAAAGAAAGAAAGAAAGAAAGAAAGCTACATTAAAAAAAAAATTAAAAAAAAAAAGAACTCACTACTTAATAGGTTAAAGTAGAATAAGTGTATCCTATATATTGTCAGTATTGTATGATTTAAATGATTCCTGATGCTTCTGGACAACAATCTTTGCTTTGGAAGAATATTTAGTCAGAGTCACTTACATATATACCAAACAATTTTCTACAGCATTGGACAGGGAAACATCCTTGTCCTCCAAAAAGGAACTGGTTGCGAGACATCTTCAATCACATTCTAGCATATTAGTAAATTATAACACTAAATTACATATAATCACTATCTTTTAGGAAGAGAAATTAAAGGCTCCCCAGTAGTTCAGTGGTAGAGAATTCGCCTGCAATGCAGGAGACACAAGAGAACTAGGGTTCAATCCCTGGGTTGGCAAGACCCCCTGGAGGAGTGTATGGCAATCTACTCAACACTCTTGCCTGGAGAATTCCATGAACAGAGGATCCTGGTAGCCTACATGTAGTCCATGAGGTCACAAAGAGTTGGGACACAACTGAAACAACTGAGTACCCATGCATGCAAGAAGAGAAAGAAAGAATGTTTCCTTTTCTCTGTTACAAGAGTTGTGTTAATCATTCAGTTGTGTCTGAGTCTTGGTGATTCCATGGACTATAGCCTGCTAATCTCTCTGTCCATGAGATTCTCCAGGGAAGAATACTGGAGTGGGTTCCTGTGGGGCTCTGAATTGAAAGAGGACTGTTTTAAGCATAAAGAAGCTTAAGCACATGTTTGCAGTTTGGAGCTAAGATGGCGCCTACAAGAAGGGGTGTGGGAGTGAAAAGAAGCTTAAGCACATTGTTTCAGCTTGCAGCTAAGATGGCGCCTACAGGAAGGGACATGGAAATGAAGGGAAGCTTAAGTTCATTGTTTAAAGAAGCTTAAGCACATGTTTGCAGCTAAGATGGCACCTACAGGAAGAGGCAGGGCGTGATCTAAATTGTTAATTGATGGTCAAAATTTCTGATTGGTTCCCCTGGCTGCCGCACTCGTGAATGATTGCTTGGCCTTTAGCTTGATTGGTGTAATCTATAGGAAGTCCCGTGCAAAACCCCCTTCACTTGCCTATAAAAGTTGTGGATCTTCATTAATAAAGCGGAACTACTTCGATGGAACCCCTGTCGCGTCTGATTGTCCCTTGCCTCAGCCGAGGGGCTGCGGGCGGACAGTTCAAGGTTTGCCTCTCTCCGAGATCTCCCGGTTCCGCCGGGAGTAATCCTGCTGCCTTCCCTTTCTGCGGAAGGTCCCCACAGGTTCCCATTCCCTTCTCCAGGGATTGGACAGGGAAACATCCTTGTCCTCCAAAAAGGAACTGGTTGAGACATCTTCAATCACATTCTAGCATATTAGTAAATTATAACACTAAATTACATATAATCACTATCTTTTAGGAAGAGAAATTAAAGGCTCCCCAGTAGTTCAGTGGTAGAGAATTCGCCTGCAATGCAGGAGACACAAGAGAACTAGGGTTCAATCCCTGGGTTGGCAAGACCCCCTGGAGGAGTGTATGGCAATCTACTCAACACTCTTGCCTGGAGAATTCCATGAACAGAGGATCCTGGTAGCCTACATGTAGTCCATGAGGTCACAAAGAGTTGGGACACAACTGAAACAACTGAGTACCCATGCATGCAAGAAGAGAAAGAAAGAATGTTTCCTTTTCTCTGTTACAAGAGTTGTGTTAATCATTCAGTTGTGTCTGAGTCTTGGTGATTCCATGGACTATAGCCTGCTAATCTCTCTGTCCATGAGATTCTCCAGGGAAGAATACTGGAGTGGGTTCCTGTGGGGCTCTGAATTGAAAGAGGACTGTTTTAAGCATAAAGAAGCTTAAGCACATGTTTGCAGTTTGGAGCTAAGATGGCGCCTACAAGAAGGGGTGTGGGAGTGAAAAGAAGCTTAAGCACATTGTTTCAGCTTGCAGCTAAGATGGCGCCTACAGGAAGGGACATGGAAATAAAGGGGAAGCTTAAGTTCATTGTTTAAAGAAGCTTAAGCACATGTTTGCAGCTAAGATGGCACCTACAGGAAGAGGCAGGGCGTGATCTAAATTGTTAATTGATGGTCAAAATTTCTGATTGGTTCCCCTGGCTGCCGCACTCGTGAATGATTGCTTGGCCTTTAGCTTGATTGGTGTAATCTATAGGAAGTCCCGTGCAAAACCCCCTTCACTTGCCTATAAAAGTTGTGGATCTTCATTAATAAAGCAGAACTACTTCGATGGAACCCCTGTCGCGTCTGATTGTCCCTTGCCTCAGCCGAGGGGCTGCGGGCGGACAGTTCAAGGTTTGCCTCTCTCCGAGATCTCCCGGTTCCGCCGGGAGTAATCCCTGCTGCCTTCCCTTTCTGCGGAAGGTCCCCACAGGTTCCCATTCCCTTCTCCAGGGATTACAAGAATATTGATTATTCATTTATTTATTTATTTATTTTTAAACCTTTATTTTACTTTTAACTTTTACAGAGTTTTGTTGTTTACAGATATGCATGTTCCCAGATTGGTCATATGCATATCCCCCCCTTCCCACCCCTCCTGACCATCACACAGCACCCCTGAAGGATCCCCTTTTCTCACAGAGCAATGACTATAGCTATTTTCTTCACTTATGATAGTACAGGCCTTTATGCTACTTCCTTTACGCCTCCCACCCTCTGTTCCTTCCCCACAATGCCCATCTGTCCACTGTCCATGTCTGTCTTTCCGTCGCTTCACTGCGTGTGCCATCATCACTATTTAAAATGAAATGTTTCAACTGAAAATTGTTATTTTAATGGCAGTCTTTTTTGCCATCTTGGACATAGACATTTTCACATACATTTCAGTCCCTGTGTTGGGATTGCAAACCCTACACATACACAAAATTGACAAGAAAAGCTTTCTATTTGAGGAGATTTATAACCCATGCCCTAAACACCTATTCGAAAACTCAGCCCAGCACAGTCTATGATGGCAGTTCTATCTAATTTTATTAGATAAAATTACTATTACAATTAAATTTTTCACATTAATGAGAATGATTAAACTTAATTTACACAGTGTTCAGAGACTTGCTAATTCACTCACCATTCACTCACTATAAATGATTTTATAGCATGGAACTATTCTGAGAATACATAAGCAAAGTCTTGAGGTGATGTGCAATAAAGCATACTGTGTTTCAGAGCAGGCCATTTAATGTATTACACACTTTGAGGGTGCAACTGAGTTTAACAAGGCACTACAACAAAAGGAATTAGTTAATTCAGTGTGTGAGCATAAAGAAATCTTGATTTCCACAAAAGGAACATTTCTAAAAAGAGAAAACTTGACTAGTTTCTAAAAATCACCTTTTTTCCCTAAATGTAAGCATACTTCTTCCTTAACAAACTAAAAGGACCAAAAAGTAGGGTTCCATATTGTCCATTTTTAATAGAGATTTCCCAAAGCTTTAGGTGTAGTGCTAGTGATTCTGCGGGACTTTTCTTATTCTCAGCACCAGTGATGAGAGTAAGAACAGAAAAGGAAAATAGAAACTGCATATATATTCCTCTGTGGCCAAATTCAACAAGCCTTGAAATTGCTAGAAAATGAGCTTTCATTTAAGAGGAAGAGATGGCATTTAAAACATCAAATCATCAAGTTCAAACTGCTTATCCTAGCAATGCAAACTGACAGCATATGCACACACATAATCAAATGGAAAATAATAATAGTACATCTCGATAGACTGCCCAGCACGAGAAAGTCAACGGCCCAAGGGATATGTCAAGAATAATTTTTTTCATGCATTGCTCTCATGCTCTGCTCTGTCACAGAGTGATTTCATCAATGGGGAGAGTATGAAGCTCTCAGGCCACAAGACTAGATCTTTATTCACATCCAGCTTCTTTATGTGGGAAGAAGAAATCAGGTTACCTTTCTGAAACAAGCATCTCTTTTCTTGGAGTTAGCAGTGAAAGCTTTTTCTAAATAGCCGTATTTCTGTGTATGCATAGAAATCAAGAGGGAAGGAAAAAGGAGCTATTTTCAAAAAGTGAGTAAGACAAAAAGGAGAATTATGTAGCAGAAGCTGGTTTAACCTTTTTCTTTTACAGAGGGAAATTCTATCACTTGAAAGTTATTTCAAAAATAATCATTAGATGCAAATTAGATGACGAAGGTGAAATCTGCACTGGTTACATACCTCTAATTTTGGAGAGCCCTAGGAGCTAGCCCTTGAAGAAAACACCATTTCAGTAGCCAAAACAGTGCTCAATAAAAGCTACAGCAATGCAAATGTTATTTGGACATTTCTTCGAGGACTGTATTTTTAGAATTCACCTCCAAACTACTTATTAACCATAGCTAAACAACAATAATAGGCTATCTAACTTTGGATGTGTATGCATATGTACACACATATTTCTAATTATATATACTATAGGCTAAACTATATGCATAGATATAACTATATATTAATTATATAATCGTACTATAATAATTATATACCTATAATCTAATTATATGCACATATAGTTTAAATTTGGGCTATATTTCCTCGTGGCTCAGATGGTAAAGAATCTCCCTGCAATGCAAGAGATCCGGGTTTGACCCCTGAGTCGGGAAGATTCTGTGGAGAAGGAAATGGCTACCTACTCCAGTATTCTTGCCTGAAGAATTCCATGTACAGTGGAGCCTGGCAGGTTACAGTCCATGGGGTCGCAAAGAGTTGGACAGGACTGAATAACTAATATACACATAATTTAAATTATACATGCATATATTTCTAATTGTGTATATACATATCCATCTATGTTGTTTTTATTTTTAAATCAAAGAGTTGTCTCTTAATGGAGGGGATTTGCAGAAAAATTTAGAATCTTATAATAGGGTGAGCTTTCAGAAGTCTTTAGAAGGAGCCACTGCCCATGGAACATATCCCCTCCAGGTTTACTGATAATGGATCTTTTAATAGAGAACAATGCTTTTGATTTTAAAAGATAATTTGTTTCAAATAGCCATCTATGCATTGAAATGTTTTTTGATTTGAACTTTTCCCATATGATATAAAAATCTGTATAAAATCTGATATAAAAGTCTGTAACTAACACTTTCTCAGTGCAGATCGTCACATTTGGGGTGGAAGATGCCTCCACTGAATTCAAGTATGACAGACAAAGCCTGGATGCCAGGAGGTGAAATTAAGAATGTCGAAATACACCCAGCTTTCCCTAAGAAGGGACTGAACTGCTTGAAAAATTACCTCCAAGGGCAAATCATAAGCTCTCTAAATGAAAACAATTGTGTGTGTGTGTGTGTGTGTGTGTGTTAGTCCCTCAGTCATGTGCGACTCTATCCCATGAACTGTAGCTCACCAGGCTCGTCTGTCCATGGGCTTCCCTAGGCAAGATTGCCATTCCCTTCTCCAGGGGATCTTTCCAGCCCAGGGATTTAACCTGGTTTTCCTGCATTGCAGTTTCCTTACCACTCAGACGGTAAAGAAAAGGAAAGGCCCGTGAAAACAATTAAAGGGGTTAAATCCAACTCCACGGAAAACAAAGGCAAAGAATCTAACTGGAAATTGCTAACAATGAGTCAGACTAGATGCATAGGTTCTATAACCACTATTATGGTTCCCAAATGTGTAGGTTTTTTCTTTCCTTATTGTTGTTATATAGAATTGTTAAGGAGAGACTATGATTTGTCCTTTATCCATCTTCTTGAAACCTGTAAATATAGACATTCATAAAATTCCACTAATACCTTTTTATAAGATATCAAAGCAAGAACAATATTTATACATCCTGGGGACTGATTCTTATCCTTCATTGTCAGGGTTATTAAATAATTACTCTACTTAGTATCAACCATCCTTTCAAGACCTTCTATACATTACCTCATTTGCTTATTATACCAGACATTCATGGTACAAAAAATATCCCCACTTTAAAATGAGGTAGATAAAACTTAAGATTAGTAACCTAAATCCACAAAGCTAGTGGGAGAACTGGAACCACAAATCAGATTCCAAAAACCCACACTCATTGGACAATAAGACATTCACAATATATAGGGACCAAAGCAATGTATCCCTCAACAAACAGGCACTGAAAGAAACAATACTAAGACTAAAGTACTGTCAAACTAGCTCTGTGACCACTATTGATATCGAAATGAATTTTTGATTTGAACTTTTCCCATATGATATAAAAATCTGTATAAAATCTGATATAAAAGTCTGTAACTAACACTTTCTCAGTGCAGATCGTCACATTTGGGGTGGAAGATGCCTCCACTGAATTCAAGTATGACAGACAAAGCCTGGATGCCAGGAGGTGAAATTAAGAATGTCGAAATACACCCAGCTTTCCCTAAGAAGGGACTGAACTGCTTGAAAAATTACCTCCAAGGGCAAATCATAAGCTCTCTAAATGAAAACAATTGTGTGTGTGTGTGTGTGTGTGTGTGTTAGTCCCTCAGTCATGTGCGACTCTATCCCATGAACTGTAGCTCACCAGGCTCGTCTGTCCATGGGCTTCCCTAGGCAAGATTGCCATTCCCTTCTCCAGGGGATCTTTCCAGCCCAGGGATTTAACCTGGTTTTCCTGCATTGCAGTTTCCTTACCACTCAGACGGTAAAGAAAAGGAAAGGCCCGTGAAAACAATTAAAGGGGTTAAATCCAACTCCACGGAAAACAAAGGCAAAGAATCTAACTGGAAATTGCTAACAATGAGTCAGACTAGATGCATAGGTTCTATAACCACTATTATGGTTCCCAAATGTGTAGGTTTTTTCTTTCCTTATTGTTGTTATATAGAATTGTTAAGGAGAGACTATGATTTGTCCTTTATCCATCTTCTTGAAACCTGTAAATATAGACATTCATAAAATTCCACTAATACCTTTTTATAAGATATCAAAGCAAGAACAATATTTATACATCCTGGGGACTGATTCTTATCCTTCATTGTCAGGGTTATTAAATAATTACTCTACTTAGTATCAACCATCCTTTCAAGACCTTCTATACATTACCTCATTTGCTTATTATACCAGACATTCATGGTACAAAAAATATCCCCACTTTAAAATGAGGTAGATAAAACTTAAGATTAGTAACCTAAATCCACAAAGCTAGTGGGAGAACTGGAACCACAAATCAGATTCCAAAAACCCACACTCATTGGACAATAAGACATTCACAATATATAGGGACCAAAGCAATGTATCCCTCAACAAACAGGCACTGAAAGAAACAATACTAAGACTAAAGTACTGTCAAACTAGCTCTGTGACCACTATTATATCAATGCAGTTTACTTCTGAACATAGTTCTGAAACATGTCTAGTTCATATATCAATTTAATAATAATAATACTCCTTTTGCAATATATATATATATATGGAAAATGACAGTATAAGTAACTGTCTAAGGTGATACAAAGTAAACGGTAGAGCCAAGGATTCAAACCTAGGCAACCTGATTTCAGTTTCAAGAATCTTACCAGTAGCTTGCACTGACCTTTACATAATAAAAGCATGTTCTCAATATTAATGGCAATTATTATAATCCACTAATTCAATAAATACTGTTTGCATGCCTAATTTATATTAGGTCTTGATCTAAGTGCCCAAGACAAAGCTAGAATCAAAACATAACAAGGTCTCTGACCTCAGGGAGGTTGTATTCTAGTGAAGATGTTGGAAAACAAGCATTATCAGTAAGTAAGATGTATGGCATGTCAATGCTTTAGAGAAACAAAAATGTAAATATGTCAAATAATTTCCAGATGTATAAGAAGTGAGGGTTTACTATTTTAGATCTCCTTAGCATAGAGATGACATTTAAAGAGAGGGCTGAAGGAGGTGATGACAGTGGTTTGTATACGGCTAGCGGTGATAGAAATGGAGAGAAACATCAAATTGCAGATATATTTTGAAAGTAGAACAAATAGAATTTCTTAGGGCTTTTCTAGGTGGCACTACTGTTGAAGAACCTGTCTGCCAATGCAAGAGACATAAGCTGGCTCAACTCCTAGATCAAGAAGATCCCCTGAAGAAGGGCATGGCAACCTTCTCCAGGATTCTTACCTGAAGAATCCATGGACAGAGGAGCCTGGAGGTCCATAAGGTCACAAAGCGTTGAGTACAACTGAAGCAACTTAGCACAAACACACACAAGAAGAAGACATAGAGATTGAAAAAAAAGGGGGATAAACTTGACGCCAATATTTTGGAGTCACAGGATAAAGTTGCCATATCTTGAGGTGAGGAGAGTTTTTCAAGAAACTGGTTTAGAGTTTACTCAGATTTCACTGGAATCATGTTAAGTCCGCAATGATGGCTACAAGGCAACAAGAAAGAGATGTCAATTACAGTAGTTGAATCCCAAAATCCTGAGTTTAGAAAAGAGGACTATGTGCATGAACATACAGAAAGACTGAGTTTCTGAGATTAGAAGAGATCAGCAACAGAGAAAACTAGAGAGAGTGAAGTTCTGAGGACCTAGCTCTCCTGGAGACTGGACATTAGGCAGAAGAGAAAATAGCTGATGAGACTGAGAAGGAACAGAGAGGATCAACTGTGACAAATGCTGCTGCTAAGTGTTCGTGTTGCCAAAGATTAATGATTTCACCTTAGTTCTAGCAACTAGAGGTCATGTGACCTTGAAAATTGCAGTCTCTGTGAAATTCAGGGCTGAAAGCCTGAGAGTGGTAGGATCAAGGAGGACTGGTAAAATGAATAAAGTAGAGATAGAAAGTGGACAACTCTTTTGAGAATTTTTCTATAAAAGAGAGCAAAGAAATAAGGCAATGGCAGGAAGAAATTATGTTTCCATGCTGATGAAAATTACTCCAGGTTATGAGAAAAAAATAGTAGTAAACAAAAGAGAAGGGAGAATTGCTGGAAGGGTGTCATTGAGAAGAGATGAGCTAGATTTACTGAACAAGAGGAGAGATTGCTATCAGGTGGGAAGAGAGAAAGTGCATTCATAGAAACAGGAGGGAAAGCAAAGAATGAGGATATGGTGAATACATGCAGACAAGCAGCTGGAAGCACATGTAGGTTTCTTCAGATTGGTACTATTTTCTCAATAAAATATGAAGTGAATAAAATACAATGCAAATACAATCACAACTAATATAGACTGAGTGGCAACTTTGTAGCAGGCACAGGGCTGGGTACATTAATTGTGTGACAATACCTCTTTTAGTTTAGATACTATTCTTCCATCACTATATGGAGTAAGCTGATAGCAGCAATGAAATAATTCATATACTCAATTTCAAAAATACATTTTTAATTCCACATATGCTAATATTCAGGAAAAGCCAAATTAACAGAAAAACAGTATATACTAAAGAATAGTAGTTTTTAGAATCAAAGTGATTTTCTGTCAGTCAATTTAAAGTTAATTCTTTTTTCTTTCATATTAAGAAGATAACACCCATTCCCCTGCAAAATAACACAGGGGTATTAACAGTTGAAAGAGTAGGAACAATTGTTCATTCTAAAAAGCTTCTCTTATAAAGTTTATTATAAAATCAAAAACACATAAAAGTCAAATGCTATTTTCCATCTTCTATGTATTATCTGAAATGTTTAGTCTATTTTACTAACTTCTGTCAGAGAAAGAAAAACTCTAAGATTAATCTCTGATTAATAGCATGGCCACTCAACCTTCTTAAATCTCTGCTACAGCTATGTTTTCAACAGATGAGCAGAAGGAAAACATGAAGTGATTCTTTTTAGTTGAAGATGTTTCTTGCAAATATCTCTCATATAACACAATTATAATTTTTAATTTTAAAAATCAGGAGAGTAAAAGGAATGTGAGGATGACAACCATAAAAAATATCAATATTGGAATAAACTGTAAGAGCAAACAAAGAAACATAAGGCCCAAGTCGTTGGTTTTTACCTTTTCTATTCAGGAAAACCTACAAATGAATTACTTTTACCTGATGCATATTAAAACATAGAGTTCTCCAGATACTCTTATTTTCTGAAAGTAGTAAGCAGAATCCTGCATAGAAATCTAATTTACTTTTAAATTCATATCACACAAGAGGAAAAAGAAAATAAACAAAATAGGAAAGAGAAGACAATTGCAGAGTAGAAAAGAACTGTCCTTAAACCTATGACCTCTGAAAAGTGACACATTACTTCAGTCAATATTAGAATGTTTGCTGAATAAATCAATAAATAAATGCCAAGCAGATATCCGGTACCACATTTTGGGCTATTTTCCATCTATTTCTTTAGAAAATGACCTCTGTGAATCTAACTGCCTATATCCAAGAAAAATTAACAGCCTAGATTTTGACTCAGAATGACTAGTGTTTTACAAAGAAGAGATGCAATAGGCCAATGTTACCTTGGACAAGCTGCTTAACATCTCTTATCTTTAGTTTATGTATTCATTGAATATGAAAAAATATATTTTGAATCATAATGATTTATTATGGTCTAACATGTTAATACAAATAAACAGCATTCAGGAAGGTGTCTAGCACAAAACAAAATGAAATATCTCCTTTCATGATTATGACCTCATAAAGCCTTTACCAACCTCACTGTGATGATATACTTCTCCTTCCTATTTCATAATTTTAATAGGTTCAGAAACATCCATATGCATTCTTTAGGCATCCCACCTCTTCAACTACTTAGTTCCTTATATTAATGTATGACGGGTAATTAGAGGAGGAAATAAGAAATTTGGTTCTGATTGTAGATATATAAAATAATTACTAATGCTTGCATATTTTTGTTTACCCTGCCTTTTCTATGACCATTCAACTAAAGACTATTTAAGGGCAAGAAATGGAGACCCTGTCATCTTTTTCCTTTTATCCCTCAACAATTTCTCTAATATTATTTACCAAGGCACCTTAGAAGCAATTGTTCTAAAATCGTTTAGAATAGGGACTACTGTTTACTATGACTCAGCCTTTAACTGTCCTTATCCATTCCAAAACAGCTGCTAAATTTCATAAAGCCAGCAATTACAGCTTGTTCCCCCAAGCCCTCACAGCTTCCTGTAAATGGATTCTTAGCTTAATTCCATTCTAAACCAAATAAGAAAGGGTATTTTCATGAATCCAATGTGGCTGTTTCAAGGCTGAGACAGTTTTGTTGCGCCTGGATATTTAAGCATTTTCTCTAAACCCTTCAACTGAAATTCAAATATAGCCACTAAACTTTACAGTAAATATCATCCCAAAGTAATACATGTGCTTGTAGGAAAGAAGGGAATATGATAGCAACTTTCACAATTTTTCTGCAATTAAGTTCAGGGTAACTCAGAAAGTAGGAGAGTTACCTATTGGAAAGTCTAAAGTCTAAAGACCAGAAAAACTGAAATCAAAAATCTTAGTCACTTACCCACGCATCTGTGAGCAGATTATTGATTTACTTAAACCTCAGCCTAGATTTTGACTCAGAATGACTAGTGTTTTACAAAGAAGAGATGCAATAGGCCAATGTTACCTTGGACAAGCTGCTTAACATCTCTTATCTTTAGTTTATGTATTCATTGAATATGAAAAAATATATTTTGAATCATAATGATTTATTATGGTCTAACATGTTAATACAAATAAACAGCATTCAGGAAGGTGTCTAGCACAAAACAAAATGAAATATCTCCTTTCATGATTATGACCTCATAAAGCCTTTACCAACCTCACTGTGATGATATACTTCTCCTTCCTATTTCATAATTTTAATAGGTTCAGAAACATCCATATGCATTCTTTAGGCATCCCACCTCTTCAACTACTTAGTTCCTTATATTAATGTATGACGGGTAATTAGAGGAGGAAATAAGAAATTTGGTTCTGATTGTAGATATATAAAATAATTACTAATGCTTGCATATTTTTGTTTACCCTGCCTTTTCTATGACCATTCAACTAAAGACTATTTAAGGGCAAGAAATGGAGACCCTGTCATCTTTTTCCTTTTATCCCTCAACAATTTCTCTAATATTATTTACCAAGGCACCTTAGAAGCAATTGTTCTAAAATCGTTTAGAATAGGGACTACTGTTTACTATGACTCAGCCTTTAACTGTCCTTATCCATTCCAAAACAGCTGCTAAATTTCATAAAGCCAGCAATTACAGCTTGTTCCCCCAAGCCCTCACAGCTTCCTGTAAATGGATTCTTAGCTTAATTCCATTCTAAACCAAATAAGAAAGGGTATTTTCATGAATCCAATGTGGCTGTTTCAAGGCTGAGACAGTTTTGTTGCGCCTGGATATTTAAGCATTTTTCTCTAAACCCTTCAACTGAAATTCAAATATAGCCACTAAACTTTACAGTAAATATCATCCCAAAGTAATACATGTGCTTGTAGGAAAGAAGGGAATATGATAGCAACTTTCACAATTTTTCTGCAATTAAGTTCAGGGTAACTCAGAAAGTAGGAGAGTTACCTATTGGAAAGTCTAAAGTCTAAAGACCAGAAAAACTGAAATCAAAAATCTTAGTCACTTACCCACGCATCTGTGAGCAGATTATTGATTTACTTAAACCTCAGTTTCCTCACTTAAAGTGGGGCAATTACTATATATCCAGAGAGACTGATGTGATGATTTAAAAGTAGATAAAGCTTGACACATAGGAGACCCCACAAATAATATTATCTTTTCTACAAAACTGACCAATCTTATAGAAAGATCTGGGAGGTTCTAGAGAGATGGCATCTCCAGAACTTAAATCGAAATGCTCCCACCGTATTCCTTCTTGCTGTATGGTTCCAAACAGCAGCCACTGAAGACAAATCATCCACTCTCCTCTGTGTTTTGGAAGCCCTGAAACCAGTGGTCTGGGCGGTGAGTTATTTTACACAAGTCATGCTCATGTGGAGTCTGAGCACTAAAGAGGAGAGCCATAGCCACACTGTTAACTGTCTTTGAAGTTACTGAAGTATTAAGACTTGCATTGCACCCCAACAGGTCTTAGGAGCAGCTGAGAGGCTCCTTCATGCTGTCTCATCAGATTTCAAGTCCCCTGTCTATTCACAGGCCTAAAGGAACAAAAAACTATTGGGCTCTCTTTGCTGGTTGGCAAGCACTTACAGGATCCTAATAATCTGATCTGATACTACCAACAGGCAATGGAACCCAGAAACCTACGGGAGGACTTTCAGGTAGATGATCTCAAACCAAAGGCTTTAAAACAGTTTAGTGAGAAGAGTTGACTTGAAACTAATAAAAAAGCATAAGACTATATAAAGATATCCTTTAGGTCTTAAAAAATAATATGGAATTTTTAAAAAATAGCAGAGGAAATGAAAGAGAAGACAATATATAGGCAAAGATCAATGAACAGGAGTATCTTAAAACATACAAAAAGGACACAAGAATATAAAAAGTCATGAGAGAACAGTTAAGAGTCTGAAGGAAATATACAGAAGGTTTGACATGCAAATAATAGGAATTTCAGATGAAAGAAAAGAAACAGATGGAGTAGAGAGAATAATCAAGCCAACAATAGACAAAATGTTTTCTGAACTGAAGAAACATTTGAGCTGCAGATTGAAAAGATTCACCACATCCCAGAAAAGACTAATGAAAAAAAAAAAACAAAACATTTTTATATGTTCTCCGGTAAATTATTCTGAATTCCTAAAATGAGGTAAGTTATTTTAAGCTTCCATACAAAGTAACTTTCACAAAAATAATAATAATATAATAATAATAATAGTAGCACGTAAATTTGTCTGAAATCCCAGGAAGTAAAAGGAGCTTCTATTCACAGACCCCGAGAAAGGACTGTCATCAATAACCCATGACCAAATGAGAATCCTGTCATCTGGGAAAAGAAAAGAAGTCTATCTCTAGATATGCAGAGATTCTGCTATTATCTCATTCATGAATTCCTATTTGAGGAAAATATGAAAAAGTATGAAACATCAACTGAGGAGGAATGGAAACCTTGGGATAGTAAAAGAGGAAGAGAGGAAAAAGTAGTAAGCCAGGGACATTGTAAAGCACAGATAAATCTACAGGGATGATCTCCATGAAGAGGCTGATAATTGACATGTTATGTTGTAAATATGCATTCTTTCTGAAAATATTGCAATGCCTTTAGCTATAAAATATGCTACCCATATAAAAGTTATAAAGAACAATAAGAAAAAGAATATTCATGAACCACTTGACTACTCCAAAAAATTCTAGGCTACAATACTTCTGCCTTACAGTATCCAGAGACCATTTTTGAGGAGATAGCTTAATATTCATAACTCCAGAGTTAATGTTTTCTTTTTTGGCTTTGTTTGGAATTTGTTTAAAAATTTCCAACAGGCAATGGAACCCAGAAACCTACGGGAGGACTTTCAGGTAGATGATCTCAAACCAAAGGCTTTAAAACAGTTTAGTGAGAAGAGTTGACTTGAAACTAATAAAAAAGCATAAGACTATATAAAGATATCCTTTAGGTCTTAAAAAATAATATGGAATTTTTAAAAAATAGCAGAGGAAATGAAAGAGAAGACAATATATAGGCAAAGATCAATGAACAGGAGTATCTTAAAGCATACAAAAAGGACACAAGAATATAAAAAGTCATGAGAGAACAGTTAAGAGTCTGAAGGAAATATACAGAAGGTTTGACATGCAAATAATAGGAATTTCAGATGAAAGAAAAGAAACAGATGGAGTAGAGAGAATAATCAAGCCAACAATAGACAAAATGTTTTCTGAACTGAAGAAACATTTGAGCTGCAGATTGAAAAGATTCACCACATCCCAGAAAAGACTAATGAAAAAAAAAAAACAAAACATTTTTATATGTTCTCCGGTAAATTATTCTGAATTCCTAAAATGAGGTAAGTTATTTTAAGCTTCCATACAAAGTAACTTTCACAAAAATAATAATAATATAATAATAATAATAGTAGCACGTAAATTTGTCTGAAATCCCAGGAAGTAAAAGGAGCTTCTATTCACAGACCCCGAGAAAGGACTGTCATCAATAACCCATGACCAAATGAGAATCCTGTCATCTGGGAAAAGAAAAGAAGTCTATCTCTAGATATGCAGAGATTCTGCTATTATCTCATTCATGAATTCCTATTTGAGGAAAATATGAAAAAGTATGAAACATCAACTGAGGAGGAATGGAAACCTTGGGATAGTAAAAGAGGAAGAGAGGAAAAAGTAGTAAGCCAGGGACATTGTAAAGCACAGATAAATCTACAGGGATGATCTCCATGAAGAGGCTGATAATTGACATGTTATGTTGTAAATATGCATTCTTTCTGAAAATATTGCAATGCCTTTAGCTATAAAATATGCTACCCATATAAAAGTTATAAAGAACAATAAGAAAAAGAATATTCATGAACCACTTGACTACTCCAAAAAATTCTAGGCTACAATACTTCTGCCTTACAGTATCCAGAGACCATTTTTGAGGAGATAGCTTAATATTCATAACTCCAGAGTTAATGTTTTCTTTTTTGGCTTTGTTTGGAATTTGTATTTTAAAAAATACATGTATATTCCTATATGATACAGTGTTTTTCTTGTTTTTAAAGATGCAGCTTTCTGGACCTTTCTTTTTGTGCATTAATATGCTCATTAAGTTCCTGAATGTTTTTCTGTAGATAATCTGTTTTCAATGCAAGATATAATATATTGTATGAACTCATTGCAATTTGTCTATTTTTTGGTTGGAGAACCCTGGTGGCTAGCAGTTAAGATCAGCACTGATATAAACTATTTTATTTATATTTTCTGGTGCAATAGTTTCTCCAGAGAACATACCAAGATAAATCTATAAATTTTATATATTAATATAAAAATATATGTTCTACAAGGTAATGCCAATTTCATTGTCTTGAGTAGTGTATATAGTTTCATTTAAAGTTGACAAAATGTGGTGCAGTCACTAAGTAATGAGTCTTAAAAGCTAGAGTGACACAAGGTAAAACATTAACTCTGGAATTAAGAATATTAAGCTATCTCCTCAAAAATCTACAGACTTGAATGAAGCAATTAGGGAAAGATGGAAATATATGAGTTTTTAAAATACATGTATTTAAATGTTAATTTTGTAGACAGAAGAACATTATACTTGTTACTTTTTAAAATAATAATTGCAAAATATGAATTTTTTAATTAGTGATTAGAATGTAAAAAATAGGCACCAGTAGAATAAAAAATGTATTAAAAAGCTCTAAATTTGCCAGTTTAGATAGAATAAATTCCTTATCACTTTATAATACAATAAATAAGAATGAAAATTACTGGAAAAATTCAGAAAGCAGAATTTAAAATTATGCATAAAGCTATCAGGACTTACATTAAACATGACTGATTTGAAAGCATAAGGGACAGTATGAGCAAGGTAGAATTTAAAGTCAGAGAATCAAACAGGACAAGAGGCTTGGAAAGTTCTTCTAAAAACTTTGCAGCTAAATAGAACTCAGAATTACTCATAGTATAAGGTGACCTAGACAAACAATTACAATGTGAGATGCCAATTTCCATCTTTCTGAACAGAACAGAATACAACCTAAAAATATTCTAAGGAATGAGGGGTCTGAAAAATACAACTAAAATCTCAGTTATGTTGATCTATATTTCTATCCATCTCTGTATTTAATTATGTCTTATTCTATAAGCACTGAAATTCTATTCATGTCTTATGACCAAGGGAAATTTAGAAATATATACCATGTACTTGGGAATTTAAAAATCTTCAATATGTTTTAAGAAGAAGAAATCAACCAATAAACTTAGAAATAATAAAATCAAGAAACAGAATGATTTTTCTAATGTCTTCTGCATTGGCAGGCAGGTTCTTTACCACCATCACCACCTGGAAAGTCCAGTGAAATCGATCAACAGCTAAATGTGGTCCATGCGCCACTTACTATCATCCTCTTCCTTAAACTCCAAATTTAATGTTTCCTGGAATAGTACAGTAAATATATAAACAGCAAACACAATGATTTCATTTTTAAAGTTATGCAAAACTATCCCACCAGTGTTGTGTGAAAAATGAGGCAATTTTAAATACTATGACTGTTTAAAAATAAACATTCTATAGACAAAGAAAATTATGAAAATATTGAATTTTCCATCCAATTCACACTATATTTTGTACCTTAACTTTTAGAAATCTTTTCTATTAAAATGCAAAATGCCTTATAATTTCTTTTTCTAATTTTTTGAATATTTTGTTTTGCCTTGATGTATACTTGACTAACAATGCTGTATTAGTACAGCAAAATGATTCAGTTATACATATACATGTATCTATTTCAAATTCTTTTCCTATTTAGAGACAATTTCAAAAACTCATTTTTGCAAATTCACAATACAACAGAGAGATGAGAGGGGGAAAGAAAACATTATATTCACTTTGTACTTTGATTCAGGAGTTTAGTCATGTTCGTACCCATTATTAGTATGTATTAGTACGTATTATTAGAACATATTAGTACGTTCTTTTGCCCTGGATCATAATAATGCCATGCTGATGCTAAGACAGAGCATTTGGACATTTAAACATCTCTTCTAGGAAAGAGATGACTTTTTTTTTTTTTTGGTCACTTTTATTGGTCTTTCGTTTATTTATTTTCATCCATCTTTGTTGTCTGGCCTGTGTGGGCCTCCCATCGCAGTGGCCTCTCTCATTGCAGAACACCGGCTCTGGCCGCATGCGCTCCAGAGCACTGGCTAGTAATTAGACTCACTGGTCCATCCACGCCACAGCATGTGGGATCTTCCCATGCAAGGGATCAAACCAGTGCCCTTTGCGGTGCAAGGCAGATTCTTTACCCACTGGACCACCAGGGAAAACCAAATTTCTGTTTAGAAATCAACAGATTCCAACTTACTATGACCTACCTATTTAGTTTAAATTATTTTTTCCTTACCCAAAGTAACTACCCCCACCCACATACATTTATTGTTTATGAAAGTTTACTTTCAAAGATTAGTCAAAAGAAAAATCAAACAAGTTAATTAATCTAATTCACATCTGGACTGACATCACTCAGCAAAATTTTTAATTTGGAACAGAATGAAAGACTTACAAAATCTGATGGAATAACATGTAAAAGCAGTTAAGTTAACCAAAATGAGAGTTTTGTGATATTTTAACTTAGAGATTCAAAATCAGCTATGAATATATATCTTTAAATAACAGATACCACTAAAACAAAAAATGTAAAATGTAAAGATAAAATTGTAGATAGCAGCCAGTTTTGATCCTTCCCTCTTTTTATACCCTACAACCAATTTGACAGCAAAAATGGTGGGCTCTTGTTCTTAAATATTTTGCATGCTTATGCTTAGTTCCTTCAGTTGTGTCTGACTCTTGGGGATCCCATGGACTACAGCCATCCCGACTCCTCTGTCCATGGTATTTCCCAGGCAAGAATACTGCAGTTGTTTGCCATTTCCATCTTGCAGGCATTATTGATTCATTTAATGAATATATAGAAAATATTTAATAAATATCAGACACTGTTTTGGTAGCAAGGACTTAATAGTGAGAAAAACAGACTAAGTCTTGCCCTCTTGAGCCTGTGTTCTCTAATGCACTGTTGTCATTAGTGTAAGTGCTATCAAGAAAAATAAAGCAGGACAAAGAAATATTAGAGGTTAATATTACAGATCAGATCAGGGATTATAACCCATAATGGTAACCTTTCTTTGATCAAAGTGTAAGTGATGTGTGGAACTGAGCCTTCCTCCAGGTGTGTGCAAAGGACCTGAGATCCTCTCTATACTTAGAGTTACATCTAGTATTTCCTTTGTCTGTATATTCACATGTATTGTTCACTCTCTAAAATACCCACCACCCTTTCTGCTGCCTTTTGAAAATCCAATCAGTTCCTTGCATAATGCCAGGATGACAAAAAATTCCAGTTAATACTCAACTTCTGCCTTTTATGGCCAGTTAGCTTGCTTATGGTGATGTGTGCCAGAACTCACTGTACTTAGAATCTAAAAGAGAAAAGAAGTGATACTTAGAGAACTTCTAATATGAACCAGGGCCTCTGCCCATAGCCTTTCTTCACTTAATATTAATGCCTATTATCTCACTTAATATTCATGATCCCTCTAGAAGGTAAATATTACTACTCAATTTTACAGATTAGGGAACTGACCTTCTGAGAGATTCTGACCACAAAACTAGTAAACGGCAAAGCTAAAGTTCATACTCAGTTTTACACAATTTCATATATCTATTTTAACTAATTATTTACCCTCTGACTTTAAAAAAGTTTGTCACATGTCTTTTTCTCCAAGTGAGGGAGGTAGATGATTTTCAGTACTTTTGCCTGGAATTTTGTTAGGTTTCTCCTCTGCATATCAAAATTTCCATGGCCCCGCTTGCTACATCGCTTTTCCAAATTAAGTTAAGGCCGCACTGATCTTTCCTCTGAATTCCTGGTACACTTGGAATCAAAATTGCACAGATTGGAACCTATTTATTTCTCTACTTGTGTGAGTCTTAATCCTTTTTTCTAAACAAAACTATTTAAGAATCTAATGTGAGCTCTAGATACACTCTTCAGAAAAATAATGAATACAATTACAATATTGTGCATTCCTGAAGCTCATCCCCTGGACTCACGGCTTTGAATGCATTTATTTAAACCACCCAGAAAATTACATGCTCCTTGAGAACAGCAACTATAATTTATTTTCTCTTGCACTCCCTGCAGTGCCTGGCACAGTGCTGAACAAATATACTAAGTGACCTGTCTGTCAAAGAACCTCGTGCTTTTGATTATACCAAGTGATACATTTCCAGCGTAAGCTCATCTAAGTCCAGTTTGCAAAATAAGAAAGTTGGATGTATTTTCCAGAACCAAAAGATCAGGGGATTACAACTTTAAAAAAAGGGAGCCCAATAGAGTTCAACTCCCTTGTTTGAGGTCATTGAGCTGTGAATTCTGAACCTGACTGCAGAATCTGGATTTTTCTCCTTTTATATTTAGATTAATTCTTATTGGAGCATAGTTGATTTACAATGATGCTTATTTCTGCTACCTAGGAAAACAAATTAGATATAAATAAACATATATCTACTCTTCTTTAGATTCTATTCCTAAATAGCTCTTTACAGAGTACTGAGTAGGGTTCTCTGTGCTTTACAGTAGGTTATTAGTTATCTATTTCATATAGGATAGTGTGTATATGCCAATCCAAACCTCTCAGTTTATGTCTCATGACTCCCTCTTCCCATTTGGTAAGCATAAGTTTGTTTTCTACACCCATGACTGTTTCTGTTTTGTAAATACATTCATTCATACCAATTTTGTAGATTCCACATAAAAGCAATATCATACGATATTTGTTTCTCTCTGACTTACCTCACTCAGTATGACACTCTCTAGCTCCATCCATCTTGCTGCAAATGGCACTGCTTCATTCTTTTTATGACTGAGTAATATTCCAGTGTGTGTGTGTGTGTGTGTGTGTGTGTGTGTGTGTGTATCACATCTTCTTTATCCATCCATCCATCGATGGATATTTACGTTGCTTTCACATCCTGGCTATTGGCTGCAGTGTACAATGTGGTACATACATCTTTACCAATTATGGCTTTCTCTAGACGTACACCCAGGAGTGGGATTGCAGTATCATATGGTGGCTCTGTTTTGAATTTCTTAAGGAACCTCCACACTGTTCCCCATAGTGGTTGTACTAATTTATATTCCCATCAACAGTGTAGGAGAGTGCCTTTTTCTCCATACCGCCTCCAGCATTTATTCTTTATAGATTTTTTGATGATTGCCATTCTGACTGGTGTGAAGTGATACCTCATTGTAGCTTTGATTTGCATTTGTCTGATAATTAATGATGCTGAACATCCTCTCATGTGCCTCTTAACCATTTTTATGCCAGCTACCTCCATTTCCCTTCACACATTTCTCATAAGCAGGTAAATCCACATTCCATAGACATTTAGGAGGAACAGACAGACTCAAATGGGACTCACACTCCCTGACTAAGTCCAGTTTGCAAAATAAGAAAGTTGGATGTATTTTCCAGAACCAAAAGATCAGGGGATTACAACTTTAAAAAAAGGGAGCCCAATAGAGTTCAACTCCCTTGTTTGAGGTCATTGAGCTGTGAATTCTGAACCTGACTGCAGAATCTGGATTTTTCTCCTTTTATATTTAGATTAATTCTTATTGGAGCATAGTTGATTTACAATGATGCTTATTTCTGCTACCTAGGAAAACAAATTAGATATAAATAAACATATATCTACTCTTCTTTAGATTCTATTCCTAAATAGCTCTTTACAGAGTACTGAGTAGGGTTCTCTGTGCTTTACAGTAGGTTATTAGTTATCTATTTCATATAGGATAGTGTGTATATGCCAATCCAAACCTCTCAGTTTATGTCTCATGACTCCCTCTTCCCATTTGGTAAGCATAAGTTTGTTTTCTACACCCATGACTGTTTCTGTTTTGTAAATACATTCATTCATACCAATTTTGTAGATTCCACATAAAAGCAATATCATACGATATTTGTTTCTCTCTGACTTACCTCACTCAGTATGACACTCTCTAGCTCCATCCATCTTGCTGCAAATGGCACTGCTTCATTCTTTTTATGACTGAGTAATATTCCAGTGTGTGTGTGTGTGTGTGTGTGTGTGTGTGTGTGTGTATCACATCTTCTTTATCCATCCATCCATCGATGGATATTTACGTTGCTTTCACATCCTGGCTATTGGCTGCAGTGTACAATGTGGTACATACATCTTTACCAATTATGGCTTTCTCTAGACGTACACCCAGGAGTGGGATTGCAGTATCATATGGTGGCTCTGTTTTGAATTTCTTAAGGAACCTCCACACTGTTCCCCATAGTGGTTGTACTAATTTATATTCCCATCAACAGTGTAGGAGAGTGCCTTTTTCTCCATACCGCCTCCAGCATTTATTCTTTATAGATTTTTTGATGATTGCCATTCTGACTGGTGTGAAGTGATACCTCATTGTAGCTTTGATTTGCATTTGTCTGATAATTAATGATGCTGAACATCCTCTCATGTGCCTCTTAACCATTTTTATGCCAGCTACCCTCCATTTCCCTTCACACATTTCTCATAAGCAGGTAAATCCACATTCCATAGACATTTAGGAGGAACAGACAGACTCAAATGGGACTCACACTCCCTGACTCAAAGAGAATATCAAACAAATAGTTTCTCCTGGTTTTATTGTTGGACTTGCTCTTTATAAAATAATTATAATAATAAAGCAAAGTGAAATATGATTAGGTTTCAAAAAGAAGACTATAAGGGCAGATACTAAAAATCACTTTTAGGAATTCTTCCAATTCACATAATTTCATTTTCTTATTCAGCTTTAAATGAAAGGAACATTCTGAGGGAACCAGCTGATTATACACACTCCAGCAGGGGCAAATATTGTAAGAGCAAACCAACATGTAAAAATAGCCAAATAAACACAGTAGGAATAAAAAGACAAAAGACTGTATTTCATCCTAAAATTTAGATCACTGGATAACAAAACAATGTTTAAAAGTGGAACAAAACAGTAATGAAAGTAGGAAAGGTTGAGCTGCAGGACCTCCTGGGTCTTTGCAACCTCAGCCCATATGCTGCACCTGCCCTCCTTAGTGGACCCCACACACTGACCCCAAGACACCCGTCTCCAATTCATGGTTGATACCACTGTTTCCCTGTAGACCATCCACCTTCAAAGAAACAGGCTTGCTTTAAATTATCTAATAGTAAAGGGTAGCATCTTACTTGCTTCAGCTATAATTTCCCACCTAGTATAAGAAAGTTTTCCTTTACAATTGCTCTCCCTAAAATTCCATTCACATGGCAACACATTTTTTTTTTTCTGTTTTGGGCAGTTACTCCCTGACTCTCATTATCATTGGTAATTGGGCTTTAGGTGGTGGTGGGTTTTTTTTTTTTTTTTTTTTTTTTGCATTGCAGTTTTATTTAAGGAGAAGAAATAGAAAACAGAAATAACTTCCTGATTTAATTACACATTTGTCTCCATACATCCAGAAGTTTCTATGTGTGAAGGCTTAATGTTTTTCATTCTTTGCAATGCTCTGAGAAGCTTTTTGTTTTGTTTTGTTTTGTTTTGTTTTGTTTTTTTGAAGCTTTTGTTTTGAATTCACTTTGCCTGCTGCTTCCAAAATATACAAAGAGGAAGATACAAGCTGCTCTATCAACAGGCTGGCCCTGCATTATTATCTTGATTGCAGCCACCAAAAGGAGTAGCTAATTTATATAAGCAATCCATAGCAACTGACCCCTCTCCTCAAAGAATTATAATACTGATCTTTTGTTTCTTTTGTGCAATTGTTAGAGCCATGGATAGTCTTGGAATGTCCAAATTACTTCTAGGTGAAATGCTTTTTGCTACATAGCAAAGCACTGAAGGCAACAGTTTCAATCATTACTCTTTAATAAAAGTAATATGGAAGAGTATTCAGGGAATTTTTTTTAAATAAAGGAAATCAGCAATAGTTGAGAACAAGCTAAAAGTCAAAGCTCCTAGGTTTTGAAGGATTAGGTAGAGAGGTTAAAAATCAAAGTTTAAATTCCTACAATATATAAATATAGTAATAGTATATATATATATATATATATATATATATATATATATATATATACATATTCTTTTATATTGGGCTTCCCAGGTGGTGTAGTAGTAAAGAACTGCCTGCCAGTGCAGGAGATGTAAGAGATCTGGGTTCAATTCCTGGATTGGGAAAACGCCCTGGAGGAGGGCATGGCAAACCACTCCAGTATTCTTGCCTGGAGAGTCCCATGGACAGAAGAGCCTGGCAGGCTACAGTCTTTAGGGTCTAAAAGAGTCAGACATGACTAAAACGAGTTAGCATAGCATATTAAAAGGATATAGTGAACTTTTAATATGGATATTAAAGTACCCTTCTCATCCGTCAGATTTTTTTAGGGAGTAGGGCACACTGGACCTCCATTGCTGTGTGCTGGGTTTCTGCCATTGTGCTGACTGGGCTTACTCTCTAGTTGTGGTCTCCAGGTTTCTCATTGCAGTGACTTCATTGCAGTGACTTGCATTGTAGCTCGTGGGCTTTAGAGTGCAGGCTCAGTAGTTGTGGTGCATGGACTTAGTTGCCTCATGACATGGGGGAAGCTTGGCGGGAGTGAGAGTGAACCTAGGGCCCCTTAATTGGCAGGTGGGTTCTTAACTAATGGATCACCAAGAAGCCCCATCATCAGTTTTTTATGAATACGTGAATTAATAGTGTTTAAATGTTAATATGAATTTAAAGTGTTTAAAATAATGTATTACATAATATAGGGCAATGAAACTGGGCTTTACATACCACAAATTGAATGGCATCCCCAGCATTGCACAATTCGGCGACCCTACATAGTGATCAATATGTGTCAAAGTTATTTGAAAACTGGTGCCCTCTAAACAGGCCTTACTGATCTTTTGTTTCTTTTGTGAATGTTAGAGTGATAGTCTTGGAATGTCCAAATTACTTCTAGGTGAAATGCTTTTTGCTACATAGCAAAGCACTGAAGGCAACAGTTTCAATCATTACTCTTTAATAAAAGTAATATGGAAGAGTATTCAGGGAATTTTTTTTAAATAAAGGAAATCAGCAATAGTTGAGAACAAGCTAAAAGTCAAAGCTCCTAGGTTTTGAAGGATTAGGTAGAGAGGTTAAAAATCAAAGTTTAAATTCCTACAATATATAAATATAGTAATAGTATATATATATATATATATATATATATATATATATATACATATTCTTTTATATTGGGCTTCCCAGGTGGTGTAGTAGTAAAGAACTGCCTGCCAGTGCAGGAGATGTAAGAGATCTGGGTTCAATTCCTGGATTGGGAAAACGCCCTGGAGGAGGGCATGGCAAACCACTCCAGTATTCTTGCCTGGAGAGTCCCATGGACAGAAGAGCCTGGCAGGCTACAGTCTTTAGGGTCTAAAAGAGTCAGACATGACTAAAACGAGTTAGCATAGCATATTAAAAGGATATAGTGAACTTTTAATATGGATATTAAAGTACCCTTCTCATCCGTCAGATTTTTTTAGGGAGTAGGGCACACTGGACCTCCATTGCTGTGTGCTGGGTTTCTGCCATTGTGCTGACTGGGCTTACTCTCTAGTTGTGGTCTCCAGGTTTCTCATTGCAGTGACTTCATTGCAGTGACTTGCATTGTAGCTCGTGGGCTTTAGAGTGCAGGCTCAGTAGTTGTGGTGCATGGACTTAGTTGCCTCATGACATGGGGGAATCTTCCCGGGCCTGAGATTGAACCTATGTCCCCTTAATTGGCAGGTGGGTTCTTAACTAATGGATCACCAAGAAGCCCCATCATCAGTTTTTTATGAATACGTGAATTAATAGTGTTTAAATGTTAATATGAATTTAAAGTGTTTAAAATAATGTATTACATAATATAGGGCAATGAAACTGGGCTTTACATACCACAAATTGAATGGCATCCCCAGCATTGCACAATTCGGCGACCCTACATAGTGATCAATATGTGTCAAAGTTATTTGATTAAATCCTTGCCTACCTTACTTCATGGTGCTCTCTTCTAAACAGGCCATATTCGTCATCCTTGCATATCAGTCCCAACACAATTCCTTAGAAGGTGAATGCTAACATTTTCAGAGAGTGTCACAAAACCTCTGGAGATTAGATAGAGCAGATAATTATTTTTCTCTGGAGACAAATCAAGAAGCCAAATCTCAGAAAGGACAAGTGAGTGACTTAAGAACTTTCAGATAAATTATCACTGGTCATTTACTAAGCGCCATTTCTGAACACCTATGATATGCAAGACTCCAAGGGCAAAGCCAAGGATAACACATAACTGTTACTGTAGAGATGCTAACTTTCCACTGGGGAGAAACAGACAATGAGGGTGTAAGTGGATGAAAGAACTTCAGATACTATAAGTATAAAGAAAAAGAATAAGGTGGAGTGTTATAGTCTAGAGTGGCTTGGTAGGCAGGTTTATAAAATGTACTTGGGGAAGGCCTCTTAGAAGAGGTGACGTTACTGCTTCAATTGCTTCAATCCCAGTGTTGAGGAGGCTGCCCTGTAAGAATCAGAAGAAATCATCTCAAGCAGAAAAAACAAAGGATCAAGACCCAAAGCAAGCTGGCAAGGAGCAGTAAGAAATCCAGAGAGTTTGGAATGCTGTGAGTAAAGAGGAGATTTTAGGAAGAAATCAGAAGGAAAGTCTGGACATCACCAGTCACAGTCAAGGAGGTCGACTTTATCCTGGTTACTTTGGAAATCCACTAGATGGCCTTAAGCAGGGAAGCAGTGGGATTCGATTTACACTTTCGCAAAAACAGACTGCATGACATGGGGAATCTTCGCCTAAAACCTATGTCCCCTTAATTGGCAGGTGGGTTCTTAACTAATGGATCACCAAGAAGCCCCATCATCAGTTTTTTATGAATACGTGAATTAATAGTGTTTAAATGTTAATATGAATTTAAAGTGTTTAAAATAATGTATTACATAATATAGGGCAATGAAACTGGGCTTTACATACCACAAATTGAATGGCATCCCCAGCATTGCACAATTCGGCGACCCTACATAGTGATCAATATGTGTCAAAGTTATTTGATTAAATCCTTGCCTACCTTACTTCATGGTGCTCTCTTCTAAACAGGCCATATTCGTCATCCTTGCATATCAGTCCCAACACAATTCCTTAGAAGGTGAATGCTAACATTTTCAGAGAGTGTCACAAAACCTCTGGAGATTAGATAGAGCAGATAATTATTTTTCTCTGGAGACAAATCAAGAAGCCAAATCTCAGAAAGGACAAGTGAGTGACTTAAGAACTTTCAGATAAATTATCACTGGTCATTTACTAAGCGCCATTTCTGAACACCTATGATATGCAAGACTCCAAGGGCAAAGCCAAGGATAACACATAACTGTTACTGTAGAGATGCTAACTTTCCACTGGGGAGAAACAGACAATGAGGGTGTAAGTGGATGAAAGAACTTCAGATACTATAAGTATAAAGAAAAAGAATAAGGTGGAGTGTTATAGTCTAGAGTGGCTTGGTAGGCAGGTTTATAAAATGTACTTGGGGAAGGCCTCTTAGAAGAGGTGACGTTACTGCTTCAATTGCTTCAATCCCAGTGTTGAGGAGGCTGCCCTGTAAGAATCAGAAGAAATCATCTCAAGCAGAAAAAACAAAGGATCAAGACCCAAAGCAAGCTGGCAAGGAGCAGTAAGAAATCCAGAGAGTTTGGAATGCTGTGAGTAAAGAGGAGATTTTAGGAAGAAATCAGAAGGAAAGTCTGGACATCACCAGTCACAGTCAAGGAGGTCGACTTTATCCTGGTTACTTTGGAAATCCACTAGATGGCCTTAAGCAGGGAAGCAGTGGGATTCGATTTACACTTTCGAAAACATACTTCAACTAACACATAGAAAATAAGCTAAGAAAAGGGTATAAAGTTCAGTTAAGGACCCAATATAGTAATCCAGGAAAGAGATCATGTTTTGCAGTACATTTGTTTCTACCACTATGAGAGAAGGAATGTTTAATTGAACAGAATGTAGTGCTGAATGAATATGATGTCCCGACTTCTATGCTTTCATAAATTTACAGGCACAAAAAAAGGGAACTGCTTGCAAACCAAATATGGTACCTGAACCTTACCTTTTATCAGCCTCATTCTAAGTTATCAGGTTTTATGAGTCCAGCTAAATCGTACTGAGACACTGAAATTACAAAGAATAAAGCAATGCATCGGTTACACTGAAATATGTCGTATGTGTTTGCCAGATGTTCCCTCCCATTGTAACCTTTCCAGCCTTTTCATTTCACTCAATGGCCCTTTCGAATTTAATGCACAACTTAGTACCTACAAGATTGGGATCTTGACGCTGCTCGCATTCATTTTCAAGAATCAACAACAACAACAACCTTGCAGAGACTGCCAAATGAGCCACTTCACACATAACTTCAAATTTTAAGTTTTCTTTTAAAAGTGGCTTTGCCCAAATGAAATCATGGCTAGTTAGGTAGATATTTTCTATCGCTAAGGGAAAGAGTAAAAAGGGCTTGGTTAAAAATAATATCATATGTCACTTTACTATTTGTAAACAGTACATTTCCCATAGAATGCCTCATACAAGTCTATAAAAAAGGGGGCCTTGATAGGCAGGTTTATAAAATGTACTTGGGGAAGGCCTCTTAGAAGAGGTGACGTTACTGCTTCAATTGCTTCAATCCCAGTGTTGAGGAGGCTGCCCTGTAAGAATCAGAAGAAATCATCTCAAGCAGAAAAAACAAAGGATCAAGACCCAAAGCAAGCTGGCAAGGAGCAGTAAGAAATCCAGAGAGTTTGGAATGCTGTGAGTAAAGAGGAGATTTTAGGAAGAAATCAGAAGGAAAGTCTGGACATCACCAGTCACAGTCAAGGAGGTCGACTTTATCCTGGTTACTTTGGAAATCCACTAGATGGCCTTAAGCAGGGAAGCAGTGGGATTCGATTTACACTTTCGAAAACATACTTCAACTAACACATAGAAAATAAGCTAAGAAAAGGGTATAAAGTTCAGTTAAGGACCCAATATAGTAATCCAGGAAAGAGATCATGTTTTGCAGTACATTTGTTTCTACCACTATGAGAGAAGGAATGTTTAATTGAACAGAATGTAGTGCTGAATGAATATGATGTCCCGACTTCTATGCTTTCATAAATTTACAGGCACAAAAAAAGGGAACTGCTTGCAAACCAAATATGGTACCTGAACCTTACCTTTTATCAGCCTCATTCTAAGTTATCAGGTTTTATGAGTCCAGCTAAATCGTACTGAGACACTGAAATTACAAAGAATAAAGCAATGCATCGGTTACACTGAAATATGTCGTATGTGTTTGCCAGATGTTCCCTCCCATTGTAACCTTTCCAGCCTTTTCATTTCACTCAATGGCCCTTTCGAATTTAATGCACAACTTAGTACCTACAAGATTGGGATCTTGACGCTGCTCGCATTCATTTTCAAGAATCAACAACAACAACAACCTTGCAGAGACTGCCAAATGAGCCACTTCACACATAACTTCAAATTTTAAGTTTTCTTTTAAAAGTGGCTTTGCCCAAATGAAATCATGGCTAGTTAGGTAGATATTTTCTATCGCTAAGGGAAAGAGTAAAAAGGGCTTGGTTAAAAATAATATCATATGTCACTTTACTATTTGTAAACAGTACATTTCCCATAGAATGCCTCATACAGTCCTCCAACTAACACTGTGATACAGGATGATAATAATAAGTATTTTCTCTACTATACAGATGAATAAATAAGCTTGGAGAAGTTAGTGTCTTAGCCAAGAAAACTCAGCCAGTAACTGGTAAACTGGGTCAGAACTTGAATCCAGTTCTGTTATTCAAGGTCATGATAGTTCCATCATTTCCACAGTCTGCATTTAGTAAAAGCTCTCTTGTCCCAGAAACTGCATAGTTCTGGTGATAAAAACAGGCACTGAGGTCAGATATAGCTCCATGGATCTATACTCCAGCTCTCCTACCTCACTGACAATTTCTTTGTGCCTAAATGTTTCCAGTTTTCTTAAATGTAAGATGGGGATACTAAATTCCACCCCAAAGATTTTGTTTTCAGGATTAAGACAATAAATATAAACAGTTTAGCATACTGTCTCAAGCAACAGCAACAGCTTAGTAAATGGTAGTTTAAGAAATAGATGAACCTCACAACTAAGTGAAGCATATCCTCTAATTATCTTTAGAATACAACTGTAAAACAAAGTCAGGGATAAGGTGACTCTGGCAGTTATGATACTCTGCATAAAACTTTTGAAGAGGATTTCTAGCTCATCTTCTACATCTCACTTATAGAAGACTGGGGATTTAAATGTAATATATAGAGAATGAAGAAAATGGCGAGTTAAGTCCCTTAATGAGCATCAGTTGAAAAGTTCTGGTCATCTGCATTTAAGGGGTGCTTGGAATAACTCACTTCCCATTAACCCCAAATAGTCTATCATATTAACAATTGCAGAAACTCTTCAATATGTCAGTAGTGTCTCATCAATATTCAGAATTGAGTTATGTTGGAGCACAGGGCTTCTCTGGTGGCTCAGAGAAGAATCTACCTCCAATGCAGGAGATACAGGTAGGTTTAGTCCAAGTTGGGAAGATCCCCTGGGAAAGGAAATGATAATGTGCTCCGGCATTCTTGCCTGGAAAATCCCATGGACAGAGAGGTCTGCCAGCCTACAGTCCATGGGGTCGCAAAGAGTCAGGAAGTAACTGAGCACATTCGCACACACAGAAAATGTTTAGCATCCTCTTTCCTGAAGGCAGGAATCATGTCTGTTTTCACTATGTCCTTAGTATCTCACCCCATGCCCGGCCCTATTTCAGTAACTAGCTGTAGAATGAGAAAGGCGACTTCTTAGCAAACTTTTCTAAATCAGCTAACTCAGTAAAGAGAATACTTGGCTTCTCTATGGATCTCAAAAGGGAGAATTTTAGAAACAAAGTGGGTGCAATGAATAGGAAATTCACTGAAATCAGCTTTGGGTTTAAGAGCCAAGTGGGGAAGTCAGTAGCACTGAGGTTATTGAGGTATATAGTATTAGGAATCAGAGGTGAGATGAATTAAGAACTAGACTGGATCTATACTCCAGCCTCCTACCTCACTGACAATTTCTTTGTGCCTAAATGTTTCCAGTTTTCTTAAATGTAAGATGGGGATACTAAATTCCACCCCAAAGATTTTGTTTTCAGGATTAAGACAATAAATATAAACAGTTTAGCATACTGTCTCAAGCAACAGCAACAGCTTAGTAAATGGTAGTTTAAGAAATAGATGAACCTCACAACTAAGTGAAGCATATCCTCTAATTATCTTTAGAATACAACTGTAAAACAAAGTCAGGGATAAGGTGACTCTGGCAGTTATGATACTCTGCATAAAACTTTTGAAGAGGATTTCTAGCTCATCTTCTACATCTCACTTATAGAAGACTGGGGATTTAAATGTAATATATAGAGAATGAAGAAAATGGCGAGTTAAGTCCCTTAATGAGCATCAGTTGAAAAGTTCTGGTCATCTGCATTTAAGGGGTGCTTGGAATAACTCACTTCCCATTAACCCCAAATAGTCTATCATATTAACAATTGCAGAAACTCTTCAATATGTCAGTAGTGTCTCATCAATATTCAGAATTGAGTTATGTTGGAGCACAGGGCTTCTCTGGTGGCTCAGAGAAGAATCTACCTCCAATGCAGGAGATACAGGTAGGTTTAGTCCAAGTTGGGAAGATCCCCTGGGAAAGGAAATGATAACGTGCTCCGGCATTCTTGCCTGGAAAAATCCCATGGACAGAGAGGTCTGCCAGCCTACAGTCCATGGGGTCGCAAAGAGTCAGGAAGTAACTGAGCACATTCGCACACACAGAAAATGTTTAGCATCCTCTTTCCTGAAGGCAGGAATCATGTCTGTTTTCACTATGTCCTTAGTATCTCACCCCATGCCCGGCCCTATTTCAGTAACTAGCTGTAGAATGAGAAAGGCGACTTCTTAGCAAACTTTTCTAAATCAGCTAACTCAGTAAAGAGAATACTTGGCTTCTCTATGGATCTCAAAAGGGAGAATTTTAGAAACAAAGTGGGTGCAATGAATAGGAAATTCACTGAAATCAGCTTTGGGTTTAAGAGCCAAGTGGGGAAGTCAGTAGCACTGAGGTTATTGAGGTATATAGTATTAGGAATCAGAGGTGAGATGAATTAAGAACTAGAAACATCATAAAGGCTAGGAATGAAAAAATAGAAGGTATCAAGGCCAATCTTGGCATTGTGGATCATGTGGCCCAGAGAGAGGTGCACACAGAGGACTAGAGTAGATAGAAGGAGAATGCTGTACAGCAGGCTGCTGCTGGGGAGTTGCACATATAGACTCATACTAGCTGCAGAGGATGGGATAAAATACTGCCTCCCCTAGGCTGAAAAACCACACAAAATGAATCTTTTGTGGATTTAGTATAAGAGCTAGTGTTTAAGGGAAAAATGTCACAATGATTAAAAGGAAATAAAAAGACGCATGCGGCTAAAATGAAGTCTGTATAGTCTGTATAGTCAAAGCTATGATGTTCCCAGTAGTTATGTATGGATATGAGAATTCAATCATAAAGAAGGCTGAGTGCCCAAGAATTGATGCTTTTGAATTGTGGTGCTGGAGAAGACTGTTGAGAATCCCTTGGACAGCAAGGAGATCAAACCAGTCAATCCTAAAGGAAGTCAACCCTGAATATTCATTGGAAGCACTGATGCTGAAGCTGAATCTCCAAAACTTTGGCTGCCTGATGAGAAGAGCTGATTCATTGGTAAAGACCCTGATGATGGGAAAGATTGAGGGCAGGAGAAGGGGGTGACAGAGGATGAGCTGGTTGGATGGCGTCACTGACTCAATGGACATGAGTTTAAGCAAGCACCAGGGGCTATTGAAGGGCAGGGAAGCCTGACGTGCTGTATTTCATGGGGTCACAATGTCAGACACAACTTAGCAACTGAACAACCACAACAAAATGACAGCATAATTTAAAACCTTCTGAAAAGACAAACATGGAGGCTTTCTCAGGTAATTCCCACAATTCCTCTTAAAGAGACACTTTCTGCAGACCACAAAGAAACTGCTTTTCCTGGAGGGCAATTAATAACCACCTGTCAAGGAAGATTTTGTAATGTTAGTAGCACTGAGGTTATTGAGGATTAGCAATGGAAGTCAGCTTTGGGTTTAAGAGCCAAGTGGGGAAGTCAGTAGCACTGAGGTTATTGAGGTATATAGTATTAGGAATCAGAGGTGAGATGAATTAAGAACTAGAAACATCATAAAGGCTAGGAATGAAAAAATAGAAGGTATCAAGGCCAATCTTGGCATTGTGGATCATGTGGCCCAGAGAGAGGTGCACACAGAGGACTAGAGTAGATAGAAGGAGAATGCTGTACAGCAGGCTGCTGCTGGGGAGTTGCACATATAGACTCATACTAGCTGCAGAGGATGGGATAAAATACTGCCTCCCCTAGGCTGAAAAACCACACAAAATGAATCTTTTGTGGATTTAGTATAAGAGCTAGTGTTTAAGGGAAAAATGTCACAATGATTAAAAGGAAATAAAAAGACGCATGCGGCTAAAATGAAGTCTGTATAGTCTGTATAGTCAAAGCTATGATGTTCCCAGTAGTTATGTATGGATATGAGAATTCAATCATAAAGAAGGCTGAGTGCCCAAGAATTGATGCTTTTGAATTGTGGTACTGGAGAAGACTGTTGAGAATCCCTTGGACAGCAAGGAGATCAAACCAGTCAATCCTAAAGGAAGTCAACCCTGAATATTCATTGGAAGCACTGATGCTGAAGCTGAATCTCCAATACTTTGGCTGCTTGATGAGAAGAGCTGATTCATTGGTAAAGACCCTGATGATGGGAAAGATTGAGGGCAGGAGAAGGGGGTGACAGAGGATGAGCTGGTTGGATGGCGTCACTGACTCAATGGACATGAGTTTAAGCAAGCACCAGGGGCTATTGAAGGGCAGGGAAGCCTGACGTGCTGTATTTCATGGGGTCACAATGTCAGACACAACTTAGCAACTGAACAACCACAACAAAATGACAGCATAATTTAAAACCTTCTGAAAAGACAAACATGGAGGCTTTCTCAGGTAATTCCCACAATTCCTCTTAAAGAGACACTTTCTGCAGACCACAAAGAAACTGCTTTTCCTGGAGGGCAATTAATAACCACCTGTCAAGGAAGATTTTGTAATGTTCCTCTCCTTGTTGCCAGAGCCTTTCATCAATTTTAGCACTTTTGTGTTTGGAGGGCAGGACATTGCTTTGAAGGTTCTGGCCTCATTTGTGGCTTGAGCCCATGCTGCTTCAGAATCTTAAAAGGATACCCTTCCCTAGGTGTTAGGATATAGTATATGGATTTGTTCCAGCTGTGAAAAGAACTAGCTGGGCTCAAGGCATGGCATTATACAGAAGCACTGCTGCATGTAATCCCAGCTGTAAATCCTGCTTGATTTAGAATGTGGGTGAAAGGAGGCCAGCAGGGAGAGGCTAGGTCTCCTGGTGGGAGGCCAGGATGGGACCCTGTGTCTGCCAAGCCTGACTGCCAGAATGCCCAGGAGCCTTAGCATCCTTCAGAAAAGAGAATGCTAAGCAAGTAACCACCCATATAACTGGTGGTGATATGTGCTAGTAAAGGAGGTGGGAGGGAGTCAGACAAGCCCCCTGAGGAAGTGATTGCCTTCATCACAGGACCATAAGCACCCTTCTTTGCTTAATTGCACTTTTTTATGAGCTGTTGACATCCGAATGTTGTATAAGTTCAGTTAATATTCAGCATGTGACTCAGATACTCTGCAGCTGTGACAGAAGACCTTGGGCCTATTTCTTTCAGAATTTCCAATGGAACAGAAGCATTCATTCACCTTGGCCATATTGGATGGATTAAAATCATTTCAGTTCATTATGTAGACATCTCAGGCTGCTGATGAATGGGTAAAGATTGAGGAAAACAGGAGAAGGGGGTGACAGAGGATGAGCTGGTTGGATGGCGTCACTGACTCAATGGACATGAGTTTAAGCAAGCACCAGGGGCTATTGAAGGGCAGGGAAGCCTGACGTGCTGTATTTCATGGGGTCACAATGTCAGACACAACTTAGCAACTGAACAACCACAACAAAATGACAGCATAATTTAAAACCTTCTGAAAAGACAAACATGGAGGCTTTCTCAGGTAATTCCCACAATTCCTCTTAAAGAGACACTTTCTGCAGACCACAAAGAAACTGCTTTTCCTGGAGGGCAATTAATAACCACCTGTCAAGGAAGATTTTGTAATGTTCCTCTCCTTGTTGCCAGAGCCTTTCATCAATTTTAGCACTTTTGTGTTTGGAGGGCAGGACATTGCTTTGAAGGTTCTGGCCTCATTTGTGGCTTGAGCCCATGCTGCTTCAGAATCTTAAAAGGATACCCTTCCCTAGGTGTTAGGATATAGTATATGGATTTGTTCCAGCTGTGAAAAGAACTAGCTGGGCTCAAGGCATGGCATTATACAGAAGCACTGCTGCATGTAATCCCAGCTGTAAATCCTGCTTGATTTAGAATGTGGGTGAAAGGAGGCCAGCAGGGAGAGGCTAGGTCTCCTGGTGGGAGGCCAGGATGGGACCCTGTGTCTGCCAAGCCTGACTGCCAGAATGCCCAGGAGCCTTAGCATCCTTCAGAAAAGAGAATGCTAAGCAAGTAACCACCCATATAACTGGTGGTGATATGTGCTAGTAAAGGAGGTGGGAGGGAGTCAGACAAGCCCCCTGAGGAAGTGATTGCCTTCATCACAGGACCATAAGCACCCTTCTTTGCTTAATTGCACTTTTTTATGAGCTGTTGACATCCGAATGTTGTATAAGTTCAGTTAATATTCAGCATGTGACTCAGATACTCTGCAGCTGTGACAGAAGACCTTGGGCCTATTTCTTTCAGAATTTCCAATGGAACAGAAGCATTCATTCACCTTGGCCATATTGGATGGATTAAAATAAAGGCAAGTCATTTGTCAGTTCAGTTATAGTAATGTCAGAGTAGAATTCTCCATTCCATTTCTGGTATTCACTGAGATCCTTGGCTATCTTCACTGTATTGTGGGGAAAAGTGAGGTCCTTTGGGCTTAAATGACCTCATCCAATGGACTCTGCAAGTTCACGATAGAGAAAAGGTCAGAACACAGAGCTCTGGGTTATTAGCTCCTGACCACTGAGCATCTACAGTGAGTGACCAGAGGCAGCGCAAGAAGGCTGCTGTAAACACTGCTCAAATACTTCAGAGCCTAGACTAAAGCACTTAGAAGGATGGCACACTGAGAGAAATCAAAAGCCATGTTCCACCACTAGCAACGCAAGAACATTAGTCTTCTTTCCAGTAATGGAGCTCTCTCTGCCCTCCCTAAACTCATGGATAGTAGAGTTCATTTGTTAGTGCGAAGAAAGACAGGAAATAGGAGCTATTTTATACAGTCATGATTACTCTACAAAACTCATCCTGCAAACACTACAACACATCTATAGGAAATGGGACCTTGTTTTATAGATTTGGAAACTGAGTCCCAGAGTCATTCATATGGTTGAAAAAGACAGCATTCATTTTAGTACCCACATTAGTGGTAATCCAAAGGTTGAAAACAGGGTATGAATTAAGAGTTAAGCTTGTTCTTATATGTGTACTATTTCCCATTAATTTTCCTTGAGGAGTGCACCTTTCTGTATGTTGACTTATCAAATTTTATTTTTAAAAAGTCAGAAAAAAAGGAAATCAAAGTCCAAAGCTAAAGGCTCCAGAGTTCCAAAGGGTAAACCTGTAAAATCAGGTCAATAACTGCATCATCCTATTAGGAATTTTTCAAAATTTTTGGGGATTTAATTTAACTGTGCTAGTAAAGGAGGAGGGAGGGAGTCAGACAAGCCCCCTGAGGAAGTGATTGCCTTCATCACAGGACCATAAGCACCCTTCTTTGCTTAATTGCACTTTTTTATGAGCTGTTGACATCCGAATGTTGTATAAGTTCAGTTAATATTCAGCATGTGACTCAGATACTCTGCAGCTGTGACAGAAGACCTTGGGCCTATTTCTTTCAGAATTTCCAATGGAACAGAAGCATTCATTCACCTTGGCCATATTGGATGGATTAAAATAAAGGCAAGTCATTTGTCAGTTCAGTTATAGTAATGTCAGAGTAGAATTCTCCATTCCATTTCTGGTATTCACTGAGATCCTTGGCTATCTTCACTGTATTGTGGGGAAAAGTGAGGTCCTTTGGGCTTAAATGACCTCATCCAATGGACTCTGCAAGTTCACGATAGAAAAAAGGTCAGAACACAGAGCTCTGGGTTATTAGCTCCTGACCACTGAGCATCTACAGTGAGTGACCAGAGGCAGCGCAAGAAGGCTGCTGTAAACACTGCTCAAATACTTCAGAGCCTAGACTAAAGCACTTAGAAGGATGGCACACTGAGAGAAATCAAAAGCCATGTTCCACCACTAGCAACGCAAGAACATTAGTCTTCTTTCCAGTAATGGAGCTCTCTCTGCCCTCCCTAAACTCATGGATAGTAGAGTTCATTTGTTAGTGCGAAGAAAGACAGGAAATAGGAGCTATTTTATACAGTCATGATTACTCTACAAAACTCATCCTGCAAACACTACAACACATCTATAGGAAATGGGACCTTGTTTTATAGATTTGGAAACTGAGTCCCAGAGTCATTCATATGGTTGAAAAAGACAGCATTCATTTTAGTACCCACATTAGTGGTAATCCAAAGGTTGAAAAACAGGGTATGAATTAAGAGTTAAGCTTGTTCTTATATGTGTACTATTTCCCATTAATTTTCCTTGAGGAGTGCACCTTTCTGTATGTTGACTTATCAAATTTTATTTTTAAAAAGTCAGAAAAAAAGGAAATCAAAGTCCAAAGCTAAAGGCTCCAGAGTTCAACATACATGAGTTTTTATCCTGACTGTGCTGCTCACTAGACGTTTTGTCACCTGTAAAATCAGGTCAATAACTGCATCATCCTATTAGGAATTTTTCAAGTATTGTATTGAATGAGGTAGGGCTTATTTTCTAACTCATTGTCTGGCACATGCCCAGGAAATGTTAGCTATCTTTTCATAGTCTACATTCATATGAATGAAATTGTTCCTTGAAGTTTGTGTTAAGCGACTATTGAAAAAGCTTAGTTAAATGAGTATACAACACATTTTCAATAAAAGTCCAGTTTCACAGTGCATGTCCTAAAGATCTTTAAACTTTTCATTTCATTGCTTAAATCTATCTCAACCTTCTAGAAAACTTAGCTCACACATCCTTAAAACAAAAAATAAGAACAACTATGCAGTGAGGAAATGACAGATTTAGAATCCAAAGACCAAAGTTTAAGCCTCAGTTTTTCCCGTTTGTGGCTGCGATGTTACACATTCATTTAATCCTTACGAATTGATCAGTAGACCTATATTCAAGATAAAGAAAATATGGTTCACCTCCTCCACATTGTTCAGTATCAAAGCAAAGCATTGTCAAAACAGGGAAATTAATTTAGTATGTTTTTTAGCAACTAGAACAGAAAAATTCAAGGAATGAATGTTCTTATTTGATCCATTAGGTCAAATAAACACTAAAAACAATTAAAAGGCATCAAAGTAAAGCAGAAAGTACAAACATTTTTTTTTGTTCCTCTGTGGAATATTCATTATCTTCTAACATTTCCTAAAATTGTATAATGAAACATCAGATATTATTTAAAACCAGAAAGCTGAAAAAATATCAGAGAGCACTGTGGGTCACACTTTTACTAGAATAAATTTATTCTTTGAAACTCGGATTTATTTTAATCAGAGGATATTTTAATTCAGGTCCTAGGCCAATCTGTCTTGATAACTTATAAAGATATTTTATCAAGTATTATGTCTTTTAAATTGAGTGTGTAGCAAATTCTAGGTGACATAAAATTCCCACCTAACAGATAATTACATTAAATTAAATACATCTCTTCAAAAGTAAGTATACATTTTGTAGAAAAACACTGAAGGTTGGTATATAGGTCTTGCTCACTTTTTAAGGATAAATGTTTCTCTAACATCACTATATAAATTTAATGTACCACTTAGGACAAAAATGGAAACAATTTCATAAGATTTCTGCTTCAAATTTGCGTATAGCAGAGATATGCATGACAAAATAGTTTTTGTACCAAGGCATTGTTTACTGCATAGACTAAGCCTAAACATTGTTTATTTTAATTGGCTCAGAATCAATGATATCTAAATCTTAGAGTATCATTTGAAGCCAGTTCTATTCTTAACAGTATAAAAATAGATATAATGAAATACTTCTCTTCTAATTAAATGTTTTAAAAATACATTGAAGGAGCAAAGCAAAACAAACAGATTGGTATCCACCCACCATTCCAAGCAACAACCTTCCCCAAGTGCCTCTTTTGGAGCTGATTAGGCAGTGAATTCATAAACCTTATTTCTACCTGAGGTTCTCTTCCCTAATCATTAATTGTGCAAAGGAAACCAGTAAAACAATATCTTCTCCTTCCTGTGGGAACAATGGTTTTATCTGAGGACAAAATTTCAGGTCTTGATTCTAGACCAATTAAGTTAAGGCTTAAAAGATAACAGGTTCCTTGACCTGCATTTCAGTTCAATACAATTTGAATACACTTCTTCCTCTGAGGTATACACCACTCCACATTTCTTTTTTCTCCAATTCTTTGCTACCATGGCAGAACCCTCAGGGATTTGATGGTCTTAGAAATCTCAACAATTGGCAAGCATCTCTCTGAATCACACAGAAAGCAGAAGAAACTTCAAATCATCAGCACTTGAAACACTGGACTTAGAGGAAGTCAACCAGAGGAGATTGCAAAAACCATTTTTGCAACACAGTGGAGCTATCCTTCAATAAGTATTACACTTTCTAAAGCCTCATATATTCCCCATTCACCCAGTGAAGGGAATAAATTTCACCTAGGATTGCTAAAGGAAGAAAGCACAAAATTCCATAAGAGTCCAAACCTTTCAAATCTTGCTAATAACATTTGATTACCTTCTGTATACAGGATTCAGTTCTGTATGAACTTAAATCATCCTCATTCTCTCAAATCAATTTTCACTATGTATATAACTCCAGAGGAAAAAAACCTATCTGTCCTCTACTGATCAATATTTATGCTTTAAATAAACCCAAAAGGATGATTATCTACACTTCACAAAACATATCCAGGGGATTTATATACCCCTAAGATGCCTTTACACCATATTTTTTTTAAAGTACGTTCGCTTACTTGATCATAGTCTTCAGCTCTATAGGAATTTACTGTATAGAAGTTTTATGCCTTCACTCAGGCCAGTACAAGAGTTTATATTGCAAAGAGAAGGTTTTTATGAGATTTAAATATGAATTGATGGTAGAGGAGACTTTTAAGATGCTTTAATAAGTGATAAAGGATTAACTTTCTGAGATGGTTTAAATATTTAACCACACACAGAGACAAAAAACGAGTTCTGGAGAACCCTTGCGTATCTAGGATTCTATAGAAATGAGCCATGACACACATGAGTCTTTGAAGATAAAGATGTTTTCTACAAGTCAGACGAGGATTAAAGATGTAGAATTTGTATATATTGTGATTAAATCTCTATCTCCTACCAGGCTCGTAAAACTTTAAAAATAAGAAAAAATACGTTGCTTTCTTATTAGTGATTACAATATTCTGCAAAGACATTCATAATCTTCCCAATGACATTTACCATCCTTTATTACTATTCCTACTTAGGAGACCTTAATCAAAATGCATCAAAAGTTGTAGGCGAATGTAATGGCCAAGCTGGCAAGGAACATCAAAGAGGTTCAAATGATTGCTGTATGGTTCATCATAGCAGAAAATAACTATGGATGTTTAACAAAATCATGAGGCTACCACTCTCCTTCAGCAAGCTGTTCACAGTGTGGGTGATTAGAAGATAAACAGAGCATGCAAAAGGATGCATCTCAATTAAGTGTTTTGGCAAGTGTTCCATCATGACTACTAAAATAGTGCTGTGTTAATTCCCTATACTACAATATACCATTATTGAGTGTACTATATATTGTGTGTACTGTATAATGTATATTGTTAAAAAATATATTTTTTAGTTTGTCTCTGTTAATGTTTTGGGTTTGGCACTTGTCTCAAAGATTTATGAATGAGAACTCATCATGGAAATTACAGAAGACAGGAAGCGACAATCTTTCTGTTCTGGTGAAAACCACACTTTAATAAAGTGAGAATTAGCATTAGCTAGTTGAAAATGTCTCTACTGATCAATATTTATGCTTTAAATAAACCCAAAAGGATGATTATCTACACTTCACAAAACATATCCAGGGGATTTATATACCCCTAAGATGCCTTTACACCATATTTTTTTAAAGTACGTCGCTTACTTGATCATAGTCTTCAGCTCTATAGGAATTTACTGTATAGAAGTTTTATGCCTTCACTCAGGCCAGTACAAGAGTTTATATTGCAAAGAGAAGGTTTTTATGAGATTTAAATATGAATTGATGGTAGAGGAGACTTTTAAGATGCTTTAATAAGTGATAAAGGATTAACTTTCTGAGATGGTTTAAATATTTAACCACACACAGAGACAAAAAACGAGTTCTGGAGAACCCTTGCGTATCTAGGATTCTATAGAAATGAGCCATGACACACATGAGTCTTTGAAGATAAAGATGTTTTCTACAAGTCAGACGAGGATTAAAGATGTAGAATTTGTATATATTGTGATTAAATCTCTATCTCCTACCAGGCTCGTAAAACTTTAAAAATAAGAAAAAATACGTTGCTTTCTTATTAGTGATTACAATATTCTGCAAAGACATTCATAATCTTCCCAATGACATTTACCATCCTTTATTACTATTCCTACTTAGGAGACCTTAATCAAAATGCATCAAAAGTTGTAGGCGAATGTAATGGCCAAGCTGGCAAGGAACATCAAAGAGGTTCAAATGATTGCTGTATGGTTCATCATAGCAGAAAATAACTATGGATGTTTAACAAAATCATGAGGCTACCACTCTCCTTCAGCAAGCTGTTCACAGTGTGGGTGATTAGAAGATAAACAGAGCATGCAAAAGGATGCATCTCAATTAAGTGTTTTGGCAAGTGTTCCATCATGACTACTAAAATAGTGCTGTGTTAATTCCCTATACTACAATATACCATTATTGAGTGTACTATATATTGTGTGTACTGTATAATGTATATTGTTAAAAAATATATTTTTTAGTTTGTCTCTGTTAATGTTTTGGGTTTGGCACTTGTCTCAAAGATTTATGAATGAGAACTCATCATGGAAATTACAGAAGACAGGAAGCGACAATCTTTCTGTTCTGGTGAAAACCACACTTTAATAAAGTGAGAATTAGTAGCTATATGACAGCGCTAGTTGAAAATGTAGCTCAAATTAAATTCAAACAATATAGAAAATTATAGGATCTCTCACTTGCTTTCAAAGAAAAAGGTCAGTTCTCCAACTGCTGACAGGAAGGGAAAAAGCAGCCTGATATTTAAGGAAAATTGCCTATGGCTTTACGGAACCATGGAGAAAACTAGCAGTCTCAGTGGTATGTTTTATTTAAGTCTAGCGACAGTTTGGAAATTATAATTGAGCATGTCAATAGGAAAATATAAAGAAAAAAGATGGGGGGAAAACCAGTCCTTTATTGAGTAATCAAAACACATAAATTCTCATTCTCAAGGTAGAAAGCTTTAAAGAGGATGAAGCAAATATACACATGGCCCTCAGGAATGAAAATAATAAAGACTAGAAATGATGGAGAAGTGAAAAAGAGCAAATCATATTTCTCTAAATAGAAGTAAGTGGAAATGAATTTAACACTTGAAAACGTGAGCATGTTTGGAAGACAAATGTAACTAGAATAAAGTTGAATCCATAAAAAAAACTCAACAGAATATTCCTATCTCACAAATCAATGTACTTTACCAAATAAAAGTTATTAATTATGGAACCGCTAATGGAATTTCTTTATTATTTTGAAGCAAAATATTAAAAGTTTTTCATGGATTTAACCTGGAGAGGAACAAAAACTATCATCATCTAAAAATATATGAATATAACTTTTCTTCAAACTAAGAAAAAAAACATACCAAGCCAAAACCTTTATTATTTCATTAACAAAGAACATAATGATGACTAACTTCTCAATATTAAAGTGGCACAGCAATGAAAATGTCTAGCAGTGTCCCAGCTTCAAAGGCAATGTTCAAGAAAATTCTTATTAAAGAGTCCTCTCTACAGTCTATTTTCTATTACTCATTAATCTTGCTTATTATAATATCTGTAAGTGCCAAATACTTATAATTTAGATTTTAAATGGGCATTTGAATGATAAAGGGAAATTTTCTGTATAATAACCACGTAAGTCAATAAATAGTAACTCAGAGGTCAACATGGCTAGCAGGCCTTCCTTTTCAGCATCAAGCAGGTGGCTGGAGAGTATTTGAAAATGCTGGATTCAATAAACTGGGTTTAATGCGAGATGATACCATATATAAGAATGATGACATAAAAGAAGCCATAGGAAGGCTTCTTGAGGACTTCTCTGATGGTCCAGTGGGTAAAGAGTCCACCTTGTAGTGCAAGGGGTACTGGTTAGATCCCTGGCCCGGAAAGATTCCACATGCTGAGGAACGGCTAGGCTGATATGTCCAATTATGAGCCAGTGCTCTGGAGCACATGTACCCAGAGCCAGTGCTCTGCAAGGAGAGAGGCCAGTGCAATGGTAGGCCCACACATGCCAAAGGATAAAGATGGATGAAAAATAAACAATGATTTAGAGGCCAGAAAAAAAGAAGGCTTTCTGAGAACCTTTATGACGACAGAGTGTTTTGCATTAAGAGAGCCCTGGATCTGGGCATAAGGCAGCAAATCCTGACCAAAGAGCAGTGGACAAAATACGAGGAGGACAAATTCTACCTTGAACCATATCTGAAAGAGGTTATTCAGGAAAGAAAAGAGAGAGAAGAATGGGCAAATAATCATGTAGTCTAATTCCAGATGCAGCTGTGTTCAAGTATTATTATGAAGTTGGCTAAACCTGAAGTGTACGATATAGTACCATCTAAGGTGTGAATATATTACTTTAAATAAATAACTATTATAATTTTAAAAAGAGAATAGTAACTCAGATATAGGTATGTTCAGTCTTCTGGGACCCAGGGCAGAAATTTATTCTATTATACTCATTCATAAGTAGAAATTCATCAACATAAAAATGCATGTAAATGCCTAAGCCTATTGCAGAACACTGTCAATGGCCAAAATCATGAAAGAACTGGAAGGTAAATAACTACGTCCCAGCTTCAAAGGCAATGTTCAAGAAAATTCTTATTAAAGAGTCCTCTCTACAGTCTATTTTCTATTACTCATTAATCTTGCTTATTATAATATCTGTAAGTGCCAAATACTTATAATTTAGATTTTAAATGGGCATTTGAATGATAAAGGGAAATTTTCTGTATAATAACCACGTAAGTCAATAAATAGTAACTCAGAGGTCAACATGGCTAGCAGGCCTTCCTTTTCAGCATCAAGCAGGTGGCTGGAGAGTATTTGAAAATGCTGGATTCAATAAACTGGGTTTAAAGCGAGATGATACCATATATAAGAATGATGACATAAAAGAAGCCATAGGAAGGCTTCTTGAGGACTTCTCTGATGGTCCAGTGGGTAAAGAGTCCACCTTGTAGTGCAAGGGGTACTGGTTAGATCCCTGGCCCGGAAAGATTCCACATGCTGAGGAACGGCTAGGCTGATATGTCCAATTATGAGCCAGTGCTCTGGAGCACATGTACCCAGAGCCAGTGCTCTGCAAGGAGAGAGGCCAGTGCAATGGTAGGCCCACACATGCCAAAGGATAAAGATGGATGAAAAATAAACAATGATTTAGAGGCCAGAAAAAAAGAAGGCTTTCTGAGAACCTTTATGACGACAGAGTGTTTTGCATTAAGAGAGCCCTGGATCTGGGCATAAGGCAGCAAATCCTGACCAAAGAGCAGTGGACAAAATACGAGGAGGACAAATTCTACCTTGAACCATATCTGAAAGAGGTTATTCAGGAAAGAAAAGAGAGAGAAGAATGGGCAAATAATCATGTAGTCTAATTCCAGATGCAGCTGTGTTCAAGTATTATTATGAAGTTGGCTAAACCTGAAGTGTACGATATAGTACCATCTAAGGTGTGAATATATTACTTTAAATAAATAACTATTATAATTTTAAAAAGAGAATAGTAACTCAGATATAGGTATGTTCAGTCTTCTGGGACCCAGGGCAGAAATTTATTCTATTATACTCATTCATAAGTAGAAATTCATCAACATAAAAATGCATGTAAATGCCTAAGCCTATTGCAGAACACTGTCAATGGCCAAAATCATGAAAGAACTGGAAGGTGTAAAGAAATTCTTACTTCATATTCAATGTACTTTCAAACATGCCAGGGTATGTGGACCTTTCAAAGTCCCTCCTAATTTTATGATCCCAGCACCTCGTTTACAAAATCAGTGAAAATAGCAAGTCAACAAACTCTACCATTGAATAGGTGTTGTTTAACACAATTCATGCTTAAAGAAAGAGAGTCCCTTATATAAGCACCTACTCTCTCCATTTACAGACTCAGGGAAAACATAATTACCAAAGAGAGTCATTCATATTTGCATTTTCAGGAATTTTAGTCCTTAACATATATGCACACCCAATACCAGTCTACTTTGTTAATAAGAAAAAAAGAAAACCTAACTAGGGTTTTGCATTTCAAACCCCACAAGAGAAAAATAATAGATATTCAAGCCTCAGGAGAGTTTTCAGACTATGGTGATATTATTCAAAAAGGTTAAGCTTTAAATTCATTAATTTCATATAGCAGGCAAAAAGAAATGCATACAATCAGATAATCACCAGTGGTGAGTTCCATTATTTATGAATTCATGCTTTATTTATTTCCATGTTTTCTCTAGAGAAGATGCAATTAGCCTCTCACCTGCTAATCAAATGTGTGGCTTTATGCCTCTCAGCATTTCAATTTATATTCAGGAAACTAAGGTCAGATTGTCACCAACTTGAAAATCCTCTCCATTGACTTCTACAAGCCAAATTACTATCCATGTAGCAGAAAAGCTCTTTTTTTTTAAGGAAAACTTCAATAGTAATAGAAGAAATTTTAGTTTATTTTTTACTGAAATATGGTTGATGTAAATATACTGCTGTTTTCAGGTATACCACATAGTGGTTTGGCATTTACATACATTATAAAATAATGGTAAACCATGGTAAGTCTAATGAACATCCAACAAAAGTTCCTACAATATTACTGATACTATTCCTACACTGTATACTATATCCCCATGGCTTACCTATTTTGTAACTGGAGGACTGTACCTCTTGATTCACTCACCTATTTTTCCTCTCACCTGTTTCCCCTCTGGCAACCACCTGTTTGTTCTATGTGCTTCTATGTCCATGTTGATCTTGGTTTTGTTTCTTTTAAGGTTTCACATTTAAGAGAGATCATATGGTATTTGTCTTTCTCTTTCTGACTTATTTCACTTAACACAAATACCCTCTAGATCATCCATATTGTTGTAAATAGCAATATTTCATTCTTTTTATGACTAAGTAATATTTCATTATATATAACTATAAATATATATATATATGACATACATATATACACCTCACTTTATCCATTCATTGATCAGTGGACACTTACGTGCTTTCATATTTTAGCTATTATAAATAATGCTGCAATGGATATTGAGGTGCATTTATATTTTTGAATTAGTGTTTTCATTTTCTTCAGATAAATCCATAAGTTAAATGGCTAAATTATAATTCTACATTTAATTTTTTGAGAAAGCTTGATACTGTTTTCCATAGTGGTTGCACCAATTTATAATCCCACTATCAGTGCACAAAGTTCCCTTTTCTCCAATCCTCTCCAACACTTAAATACTTTCTGTCTTTTTGAAGATAACCATTCTGACAAGTGTGAAGTATATCTCACTATAGTTGTGATTTGTGTTACCAGATGATTAGCAACGTTAAACATATTTTCAATTGTCTATTGGCCATCTCTGTCTCCTTTGGAAAAATGTCTAATCAAGCCCTTTGCTCATTATTTAATTGAGTTTTTTGATGTTGAGTTTTAATGGAAAATCCTCTCCATTGACTTCTACAAGCCAAATTACTATCCATGTAGCAGAAAAGCTCTTTTTTTTTAAGGAAAACTTCAATAGTAATAGAAGAAATTTTAGTTTATTTTTTACTGAAATATGGTTGATGTAAATATACTGCTGTTTTCAGGTATACCACATAGTGGTTTGGCATTTACATACATTATAAAATAATGGTAAACCATGGTAAGTCTAATGAACATCCAACAAAAGTTCCTACAATATTACTGATACTATTCCTACACTGTATACTATATCCCCATGGCTTACCTATTTTGTAACTGGAGGACTGTACCTCTTGATTCACTCACCTATTTTTCCTCTCACCTGTTTCCCCTCTGGCAACCACCTGTTTGTTCTATGTGCTTCTATGTCCATGTTGATCTTGGTTTTGTTTCTTTTTAAGGTTTCACATTTAAGAGAGATCATATGGTATTTGTCTTTCTCTTTCTGACTTATTTCACTTAACACAAATACCCTCTAGATCATCCATATTGTTGTAAATAGCAATATTTCATTCTTTTTATGACTAAGTAATATTTCATTATATATAACTATAAATATATATATATATGACATACATATATACACCTCACTTTATCCATTCATTGATCAGTGGACACTTACGTGCTTTCATATTTTAGCTATTATAAATAATGCTGCAATGGATATTGAGGTGCATTTATATTTTTGAATTAGTGTTTTCATTTTCTTCAGATAAATCCATAAGTTAAATGGCTAAATTATAATTCTACATTTAATTTTTTGAGAAAGCTTGATACTGTTTTCCATAGTGGTTGCACCAATTTATAATCCCACTATCAGTGCACAAAGTTCCCTTTTCTCCAATCCTCTCCAACACTTAAATACTTTCTGTCTTTTTGAAGATAACCATTCTGACAAGTGTGAAGTATATCTCACTATAGTTGTGATTTGTGTTACCAGATGATTAGCAACGTTAAACATATTTTCAATTGTCTATTGGCCATCTCTGTCTCCTTTGGAAAAATGTCTAATCAAGCCCTTTGCTCATTATTTAATTGAGTTTTTTGATGTTGAGTTTAGGAATTCTCACAATGGATTTAGCAATAAATATATTGTTTGCTAATATCTTTTATTCAGCAGGCTGCCTTTTACTTTTTTTCATAGTTTAAATCTATAGATTACTTTTCAGTATGGTCATTTCAACATTATTAATTCTTCCAACCTATGAGCATTGTATATCTTTCCACTTGTATTATCTTCAGTTTTCTGAACAATGTTATACAGTTTTCATAGTAAAAGTCTTTGACCGCTTGGTAGGATTTATTCCTAGATATTTTATTATTTTTAATGCAATTGTAAATAAAACTGTTTTCCTAATTACCATTTTTGATAGTTGCTGTTAGTGTATTGAAACAAAAGATTTCTATGTATTAATTTTGTATCCTAAAACTTTACTGAATTCATTTATTTGTTCTAATAGTTTTTTGGTAATATCTTTAAGATTTTCTATATATGATATCAAGTCATCTGAAAACAGTTTACTTCTTTCCAATGTGGATTCTATTTGTTTATTTATTTATTGTCAGATTACTATGTCTACGACTTCCAATATTATGTTGAGCACGAGTGGCAGAAGTGGGCATCCTCGTCTTGTTTCTATCTGCAGAAGAAATGATTTAGCTTTTTCCTGCTGAGTGTCATACTGGCTATGGGTCTGTCAGATATAGTTTTTACTTTATTGAGGTCTGTTCCCTCTGCATTCACTTTGCTGAGAGTTTTTATCACAAGAGGATATAGAATTCTGTCAAAGTGTTTTCTGTGTCTATTTAGGTAACCACATGATTTTTAATCTTCAATATATTAATGTAGTGTATCACATTCATTGATTTGCAGATATTCACCCATTCTTGAATCTGTGGTATAAATTCCACTATCGTTCCAATTTAATTAATCCCACTATCAGTGCACAAAGTTCCCTTTTCTCCAATCCTCTCCAACACTTAAATACTTTCTGTCTTTTTGAAGATAACCATTCTGACAAGTGTGAAGTATATCTCACTATAGTTGTGATTTGTGTTACCAGATGATTAGCAACGTTAAACATATTTTCAATTGTCTATTGGCCATCTCTGTCTCCTTTGGAAAAATGTCTAATCAAGCCCTTTGCTCATTATTTAATTGAGTTTTTTGATGTTGAGTTTAGGAATTCTCACAATGGATTTAGCAATAAATATATTGTTTGCTAATATCTTTTATTCAGCAGGCTGCCTTTTACTTTTTTTCATAGTTTAAATCTATAGATTACTTTTCAGTATGGTCATTTCAACATTATTAATTCTTCCAACCTATGAGCATTGTATATCTTTCCACTTGTATTATCTTCAGTTTTCTGAACAATGTTATACAGTTTTCATAGTAAAAGTCTTTGACCGCTTGGTAGGATTTATTCCTAGATATTTTATTATTTTTAATGCAATTGTAAATAAAACTGTTTTCCTAATTACCATTTTTGATAGTTGCTGTTAGTGTATTGAAACAAAAGATTTCTATGTATTAATTTTGTATCCTAAAACTTTACTGAATTCATTTATTTGTTCTAATAGTTTTTTGGTAATATCTTTAAGATTTTCTATATATGATATCAAGTCATCTGAAAACAGTTTACTTCTTTCCAATGTGGATTCTATTTGTTTATTTATTTATTGTCAGATTACTATGTCTACGACTTCCAATATTATGTTGAGCACGAGTGGCAGAAGTGGGCATCCTCGTCTTGTTTCTATCTGCAGAAGAAATGATTTAGCTTTTTCCTGCTGAGTGTCATACTGGCTATGGGTCTGTCAGATATAGTTTTTACTTTATTGAGGTCTGTTCCCTCTGCATTCACTTTGCTGAGAGTTTTTATCACAAGAGGATATAGAATTCTGTCAAAGTGTTTTCTGTGTCTATTTAGGTAACCACATGATTTTTAATCTTCAATATATTAATGTAGTGTATCACATTCATTGATTTGCAGATATTCACCCATTCTTGAATCTGTGGTATAAATTCCACTTGATCATGGTGAACTATCCTTTCAATGTGATGTTGAATTTAGTTTGCTAATATTTTGTTAAGAAATTTTCCATCTATACTCATTAATGACATTGACCTGTAACTTTCTTTATTGTGGTACCCTTCTCTGCTGTTAGTATCAGTGCGATGCTGGTTTCTGAGAGTAAGTTCAGAAGCATTCCTTCTTCTTCAATTTTTTGGAACAATTTAAGAAGGTATGTGTTAACTCTTCTTTAAATTTTTTTAATTCACCTGTGAAACTGACTAGTCCTGGACTTCCGTTTATCGGGAATTTTCTTTTTCTATAATTATTATTTCAATTTCACTACTAGTCATCTGTCTGTTCATATTACCTGCTTCTTCCTGATTTAGTCCTGGGAGGTCATACACTTCTAGGAATCTATCTATTTCTTCTAGGTTATCCATTTCATTGGCATATAATTGTTAGTAGTAATCTCTTATGATCTTTTGTACTTCTGTGGGTTTGATATATATATTCTCTTTTGTTTTCTAGTTTTTATTTATCTGGGTTATCTCATTTTTTACTTTATGAGTCTGGCTAAAGGTTTATCAATTTCATTTACCTTTTCAAAGAACTAGCTCTTGGTTTCATTGATCTCTGTATCTTTCTCATTTCTTTGTGTTTTAATCTTCATTATTTATTTCCTTCTACTAACTTTGGATTTTGTTTGTTCTTCTCTTTTCTAATTCCTTTAGGTGTATTTGAGATTTTTCTTATTTCTTGAGGCAGGGTTGTATCAATATAGACTTTCTTCATGAAATTATTTCTGCTGCATCTCCTACATTTTGGGTTGTTCTGTTACCACTTTCATTTGACATCCGGTAATTTTTTATTTCCTCTTTGATTCTTTCAGTGACCTATATGTTGTTTGGTAGCATGTTGTGTATTTAGACTCTACATGGTGTTGTCTGTTTATCAACAAGAGGATATAGAATTCTGTCAAAGTGTTTTCTGTGTCTATTTAGGTAACCACATGATTTTTAATCTTCAATATATTAATGTAGTGTATCACATTCATTGATTTGCAGATATTCACCCATTCTTGAATCTGTGGTATAAATTCCACTTGATCATGGTGAACTATCCTTTCAATGTGATGTTGAATTTAGTTTGCTAATATTTTGTTAAGAAATTTTCCATCTATACTCATTAATGACATTGACCTGTAACTTTCTTTATTGTGGTACCCTTCTCTGCTGTTAGTATCAGTGCGATGCTGGTTTCTGAGAGTAAGTTCAGAAGCATTCCTTCTTCTTCAATTTTTTGGAACAATTTAAGAAGGTATGTGTTAACTCTTCTTTAAATTTTTTTAATTCACCTGTGAAACTGACTAGTCCTGGACTTCCGTTTATCGGGAATTTTCTTTTTCTATAATTATTATTTCAATTTCACTACTAGTCATCTGTCTGTTCATATTACCTGCTTCTTCCTGATTTAGTCCTGGGAGGTCATACACTTCTAGGAATCTATCTATTTCTTCTAGGTTATCCATTTCATTGGCATATAATTGTTAGTAGTAATCTCTTATGATCTTTTGTACTTCTGTGGGTTTGATATATATATTCTCTTTTGTTTTCTAGTTTTTATTTATCTGGGTTATCTCATTTTTTACTTTATGAGTCTGGCTAAAGGTTTATCAATTTCATTTACCTTTTCAAAGAACTAGCTCTTGGTTTCATTGATCTCTGTATCTTTCTCATTTCTTTGTGTTTTAATCTTCATTATTTATTTCCTTCTACTAACTTTGGATTTTGTTTGTTCTTCTCTTTTCTAATTCCTTTAGGTGTATTTGAGATTTTTCTTATTTCTTGAGGCAGGGTTGTATCAATATAGACTTTCTTCATGAAATTATTTCTGCTGCATCTCCTACATTTTGGGTTGTTCTGTTACCACTTTCATTTGACATCCGGTAATTTTTTATTTCCTCTTTGATTCTTTCAGTGACCTATATGTTGTTTGGTAGCATGTTGTGTATTTAGACTCTACATGTTTGTAGCATTTGTACTTTTTTTCTTATAGGTGACTTGCATTCTCATAGCATTGTGACCAGAAAATATGCCTGACATGATTTCAACCTTCTCAAATTTACTGAGGCTTACATTGTTGTCTAGCATGTGATGTATCCTGGAGAACTTTCTATATGCATTTGAAAACTTCTTGTATGCTTGGTATTTTTTATTAGAGAAATATTGGAACAAAACGAAATTCATGCCAGTGACTTTTGACTAAGAAAATACATTATATTAAAACACAAATAGGGCTTCCCTGGTGGTCCAGTGGGTAAGGACACCGCCATCCAGGGCAAGGGGCGCCGGTTCGACCCCTCGCCCGGGACGATCCCACGTGCCGCGGAGCGGCTGGACAGATGTGTCCAATTACTCAGCTGGAGCTCTGGAGCACTTGTGCCCAGAGCCAGTGCTCTGCGACAACAGAGGCCACTGCGATGGGAGGCCCACGAGGGCCAAAGAACAAAGATGGATGAAAATAGATAAATGAAAGACCGATAGAAATGGCCCGCCCCCCCCCCTCTCCCACCACCCTACCCCCCCCCCCTGAAAAAAAAAAAAAAAAAAACCCAGATAGTTGTTATTATTAGCAAAATTATAAGTTTTAAGAAGAATTCTTGGGTTTTGCCCTTGTTTTTTCTGTCTCTGAGATATCAAGGGACTCAAATTATATGAGAAGTAAGGTCTCAATGCAAAATAAGTGTTATATGGTACATTTTTATTATACAATTAATAATTCTTCAGAAAGTGAATTGATATATTGAATGTTCTAAAATAGGCTCATTACATCAAATTAAATGATTCTGCAACATTGCTAAAGAAATGTACCATAAATTTAATGGCAGCTCCCCTGCTGATGCGTGCTCCCTGTCACTGCACTATCACTGCTGCTCGGCACCACTCTCATTCATTCCCTACTGACTCCCTGTCACATTGACGGCTACATCCTCAAGTTGAGTAATTAGCATGTTAGATTATTTTGAATCTTGCATCACTATAAATTCTGAATTATTAAAGAAAATTAATAAAGTTACTATAAGATCAATGGTGTGTATGTACATGCTAAATTACTTCATTCATATCCATGTTTGTAGCATTTGTACTTTTTCTTATAGGTGACTTGCATTCTCATAGCATTGTGACCAGAAAATATGCCTGACATGATTTCAACCTTCTCAAATTTACTGAGGCTTACATTGTTGTCTAGCATGTGATGTATCCTGGAGAACTTTCTATATGCATTTGAAAACTTCCTGTATGCTTGGTATTTTTTATTAGAGAAATATTGGAACAAAACGAAATTCATGCCAGTGACTTTTGACTAAGAAAATACATTATATTAAAACACAAATAGGGCTTCCCTGGTGGTCCAGTGGGTAAGGACACCGCCTTGCAGTGCAAGGGGCGCCGGTTCGATCCCTGGCCTGGGAAGATCCCACGTGCTGCGGAGCGGCTGGACAGATGTGTCCAATTACTCAGCTGGAGCTCTGGAGCACTTGTGCCCAGAGCCAGTGCTCTGCGACAACAGAGGCCACTGCGATGGGAGGCCCACGAGGGCCAAAGAACAAAGATGGATGAAAATAGATAAATGAAAGACCGATAGAAATGGCCCGCCCGCCCCCCTCTCTCACCACCCTAACCCCCTCCCCTGCAAAAAAAAAAAAAAAAAAACCCAGATAGTTGTTATTATTAGCAAAATTATAAGTTTTAAGAAGAATTCTTGGGTTTTGCCCTTGTTTTTTCTGTCTCTGAGATATCAAGGGACTCAAATTATATGAGAAGTAAGGTCTCAATGCAAAATAAGTGTTATATGGTACATTTTTATTATACAATTAATAATTCTTCAGAAAGTGAATTGATATATTGAATGTTCTAAAATAGGCTCATTACATCAAATTAAATGATTCTGCAACATTGCTAAAGAAATGTACCATAAATTTAATGGCAGCTCCCCTGCTGATGCGTGCTCCCTGTCACTGCACTATCACTGCTGCTCGGCACCACTCTCATTCATTCCCTACTGACTCCCTGTCACATTGACGGCTACATCCTCAAGTTGAGTAATTAGCATGTTAGATTATTTTGAATCTTGCATCACTATAAATTCTGAATTATTAAAGAAAATTAATAAAGTTACTATAAGATCAATGGTGTGTATGTACATGCTAAATTACTTCATTCATATCCAAGTCTGTGCAACCCTATAGACTGTAGCCTGTCGGGCTCCTCTGTCCGTGGGGTTCTCCAGACAAGAATACTGGAGTGGGTTGCCATGCCCTCCTCCAGGGGATCTTTCCAACCCGATCGAACTTGCAACTCCTTGTCACTTGCATTGGCAGGTGGGCTCTTTACCACAACTGCTACCTACGAAGCGTAGAAAATCAATGGTGGCCTTTATCATATGTATTGCATATCTCACTTTTATCCAGATACCAAAAAGTTTAATAATTCTTTTTTAATAATTACCTATAACCAATGATTTTAATTTTGATTTATTCTAGATGGTTTGGTTAAGAGTTCTGAACTTGTAAATATCTTAGCATGACTCCTACCCCTCATGTGTAGACTATACAAAATTTCTACCACTTAGCAGTTGGATTTTCATGAGTATTCTTACATAATATGGCATTTTTTTCTTTTCAGATTTTGCTAAATCTGATATCATTTTAAAATTTAATACCAAAAAAATATAGTCTGAGCCTTATATTTATACAGGTGAAATGGATACTAACCTGGAAAGTTAGGGAAAAGTTCACAGGCTTTAATAATCAAGAGATAATTATAAAATTCAACCTATATATTGTATGTTCTGAATGCTAAAAGAGCTGATAAATAAATGAATACAACACCAGACTGCAAAATCAAGTCAAGATGAAAAAGAACAAGCACTGGCTTTGATATTCACCTGGTTCCTATTAGTAATCCTCTGAATAATAATCAATTGACATAGTATAACCTAGAAAAAAACTATGTGTACTCCTTTCAGATACATGTGGAGAAAACTAAATTGACATTTTTCTAACTCATCTATAATAAATTACTTGCTCTCCCAAGTGAATGGAGAATTATGTGTCTGGTGTTTATATTACACTGACTATGATTGATTTTTCATTAGATTTTCTTTAAAATATGCATTCCCACAATCAGCTAAAATGTAAAGAAAAAATTTAACTCCAAGGACCATATATTTCATCATACTTAAAGTCGTGTTCAGTAAACCCACTGATTCTACAATGTTCAGCTTGATCAGAGTGAACAGAAAGAACCTAGCTGCTAAACACCAATGCAGATACTATTCAATTTTCTAAACAGACTCTTAATCACAACCACATTTCACTTGTATGGAGACCATGTAGACCAAGTTAGTAATCATTCCATATGTAGAAGATAAATGCCTAACAAAGAATACTGGGGGGCCATGCCCTCCTCCAGGGGATCTTTCCAACCCGATCGAACTTGCAACTCCTTGTCACTTGCATTGGCAGGTGGGCTCTTTACCACAACTGCTACCTACGAAGCGTAGAAAATCAATGGTGGCCTTTATCATATGTATTGCATATCTCACTTTTATCCAGATACCAAAAAGTTTAATAATTCTTTTTTAATAATTACCTATAACCAATGATTTTAATTTTGATTTATTCTAGATGGTTTGGTTAAGAGTTCTGAACTTGTAAATATCTTAGCATGACTCCTACCCCTCATGTGTAGACTATACAAAATTTCTACCACTTAGCAGTTGGATTTTCATGAGTATTCTTACATAATATGGCATTTTTTTCTTTTCAGATTTTGCTAAATCTGATATCATTTTAAAATTTAATACCAAAAAAATATAGTCTGAGCCTTATATTTATACAGGTGAAATGGATACTAACCTGGAAAGTTAGGGAAAAGTTCACAGGCTTTAATAATCAAGAGATAATTATAAAATTCAACCTATATATTGTATGTTCTGAATGCTAAAAGAGCTGATAAATAAATGAATACAACACCAGACTGCAAAATCAAGTCAAGATGAAAAAGAACAAGCACTGGCTTTGATATTCACCTGGTTCCTATTAGTAATCCTCTGAATAATAATCAATTGACATAGTATAACCTAGAAAAAAACTATGTGTACTCCTTTCAGATACATGTGGAGAAAACTAAATTGACATTTTTCTAACTCATCTATAATAAATTACTTGCTCTCCCAAGTGAATGGAGAATTATGTGTCTGGTGTTTATATTACACTGACTATGATTGATTTTTCATTAGATTTTCTTTAAAATATGCATTCCCACAATCAGCTAAAATGTAAAGAAAAAATTTAACTCCGAGGACCATATATTTCATCATACTTAAAGTCGTGTTCAGTAAACCCACTGATTCTACAATGTTCAGCTTGATCAGAGTGAACAGAAAGAACCTAGCTGCTAAACACCAATGCAGATACTATTCAATTTTCTAAACAGACTCTTAATCACAACCACATTTCACTTGTATGGAGACCATGTAGACCAAGTTAGTAATCATTCCATATGTAGAAAGATAGCACATATAAGCCCAGTGAACCAGCTCTGTTGCTAGCTCAGGAGCACTAATTATGCAAATAGTAAGTACGTAGGGAGGACAAGGGGCAAGGGAGGACCCTAAGAGGGCACTGACTCCAGAAAGACCAACAGTCAGTGAGCTGGGAAAAGACTTATGGGCTAAAGACACCAGTGACATCTTTGTCTCTTCAATCAAACTTTCACACGAACAGTAACAAGACTAACATCAGGGTCACATCCTTTTGAATTGTAATTATCACCTGTGCATTTGAACTAAGTGATATCCTCATTTCTCTTTGTATCAGTTAGAAGAACCATTCAAAATTGGATAATTGAGGCTTATTTAATGCAGAATGACGGACTATTTATAAAGTTGCAGAAACATTCAGGAAATGCACGACAGACAGTAAATCACCTGGGGTGAGCAACAACAGAAACTGGTTCCCACTCCTGGGCTTGAAGACAAATGAAGGAACAGTGTCATGGAGACCTGCAGCTACATGGAAGGGACCTTTGGTCAAGGATACAGCTATTACCAATTCAAGCTCCAGCAAGGAGGAGAGATGGAGGAATAGAGATTTCTGGTCTTTCTCTGGTACCTTCCTAGTACTTCCAATTGGTTGAATTCTCTCAGGACAGAGAGCAAGGAAAGAGCTCATTGAAGGTATCCTTAGGAGAGGTAGGTAGGGAAGAGGACCTGGAGGTGCAAACAAAGATAACCTACACGTTTCCTATAGCCCAACATGACTCATTCTTTTAAGCAGTAGGATGAGCAAAAGGGGACAGATGTATACCTATGGCTGATCCATGCTGATTTATGGCAGAAATCTGCCCAATATTGTAATCACCCTTCAATTGAAATTAAATACATTTAAAAAAAAATATTTGGAAGGGTCTGTCTTTGTCCAGCCTCTAATCAGCTTGAACTCCAAGGACCATATATTTCATCATACTTAAAGTCGTGTTCAGTAAACCCACTGATTCTACAATGTTCAGCTTGATCAGAGTGAACAGAAAGAACCTAGCTGCTAAACACCAATGCAGATACTATTCAATTTTCTAAACAGACTCTTAATCACAACCACATTTCACTTGTATGGAGACCATGTAGACCAAGTTAGTAATCATTCCATATGTAGAAAGATAGCACATATAAGCCCAGTGAACCAGCTCTGTTGCTAGCTCAGGAGCACTAATTATGCAAATAGTAAGTACGTAGGGAGGACAAGGGGCAAGGGAGGACCCTAAGAGGGCACTGACTCCAGAAAGACCAACAGTCAGTGAGCTGGGAAAAGACTTATGGGCTAAAGACACCAGTGACATCTTTGTCTCTTCAATCAAACTTTCACACGAACAGTAACAAGACTAACATCAGGGTCACATCCTTTTGAATTGTAATTATCACCTGTGCATTTGAACTAAGTGATATCCTCATTTCTCTTTGTATCAGTTAGAAGAACCATTCAAAATTGGATAATTGAGGCTTATTTAATGCAGAATGACGGACTATTTATAAAGTTGCAGAAACATTCAGGAAATGCACGACAGACAGTAAATCACCTGGGGTGAGCAACAACAGAAACTGGTTCCCACTCCTGGGCTTGAAGACAAATGAAGGAACAGTGTCATGGAGACCTGCAGCTACATGGAAGGGACCTTTGGTCAAGGATACAGCTATTACCAATTCAAGCTCCAGCAAGGAGGAGAGATGGAGGAATAGAGATTTCTGGTCTTTCTCTGGTACCTTCCTAGTACTTCCAATTGGTTGAATTCTCTCAGGACAGAGAGCAAGGAAAGAGCTCATTGAAGGTATCCTTAGGAGAGGTAGGTAGGGAAGAGGACCTGGAGGTGCAAACAAAGATAACCTACACGTTTCCTATAGCCCAACATGACTCATTCTTTTAAGCAGTAGGATGAGCAAAAGGGGACAGATGTATACCTATGGCTGATCCATGCTGATTTATGGCAGAAATCTGCCCAATATTGTAATCACCCTTCAATTGAAATTAAATACATTTAAAAAAAAATATTTGGAAGGGTCTGTCTTTGTCCAGCCTCTTCAACAAATGGTGCTGGGAAAATTGGACAGCTACATGCAAAAAAAATGAAGTTGGAACATTCTCTAACACCATACACAAAGATAAACTCAAAATGGATTAAAGACCTAAATGTAAGAACAGAAATCATAAAACTCTTAGAGAATACAGGCAGAACACTCAAGGACATAAATCAAAGCAAGATCTTCTATGACCCATCCTCTAGAATATAGGAAATAAAAACAAAAATAAACATGTGGGACCTACTGAAACTTAAAAGCTTTTGGACAGCAAAAGAAACTACAAAAAAGGTGAACAGACAATCCACAGAATGGGAGAAAATAACAGAAAATGAAATAACAGACAAAGAATTAATTTCCAAACTCTACAAGCAGTTCAGACAACCCAACACCGAAAAAAATAACCCAATAAAAAAGTGGGGAAAAGACCTAAAGAGACACCTCTCCAAAGAAGATACACAGATGGCCAAAAACACGTGAAAAATGCTCAAAGTAGCTTATTATTAGAAAAATTCAAATCAAAACTACAATGAGATATCATCTCACACCAGTCAGAATGGCCCTCATTAAAAAAATCTACAGATAGTAAACGCTGGAGAATGTGCAGAGAAAAGGAAACACTCTTGCATTGTTGATGGGAGTGTACACTGATACAACCACTATGGAAGACAGTATAGAGATTCCTTTAAAAACTAAGAATAGAGGCACCATATGACACAGAAATCCCACTACCAGGCTTACACCCTGAGGAAATCAAAATTGAAAGAGACAACTGCATTCCAGAGTTCATTGCAGCTCTCTATACAATAGCTAGAAAATGGAAGCAACCTAGATGTCCATTGACAAATGAATGGATAAAAAAGCTCTGGTACATTTATATAATGGAATACTTCTCATCTGTAAAAAGAAATGCAGAAGAATCAGTCCTATAAGGTGGATGAGTCTAGAACCTGTCATAAAAAGTGAAGTAAGTCAAAAAGAGAAGGACAAGTACAGTATAGTAACACATACATATGGAATCTAGTAAGATGGTAATGATAGCACACAGAGAGAAGCGATGGAAGAATAAACATAGAGACCAGACTTATGGACATTGTGGGGAGCTAACAGTGGGTGAGAAGCATGGAAAGAGTAACCTATACGATCATATGTAAAAGAGACAGCTATTGTCAATGCACTGTGAGAACAAAGGATCCTACATGGGGGCTATACGACGGCCTGGAGGGGTGGGATGGAGGGGGACTGGGAGGAGGGCAGAGGAGGGTGGGGTCAGGGATATACATATGGCTAATCTGGGATTATACATATCTGTAAACAACAAAACTCTGGAAAAGCAAAAAGTAAAATAAAAATAATTATTAAAAAAAATGAAGAAGGAAGTGAAATGTGACAGTAAACCTCTCTACTGCTTTCCCTCAGAGGCTAAATCATGTAGTTCAATAACTCCACTAAGGACTCGACTAAGGTGAACGGTGCTAACTCAGTCCTCTCCTCACGTGGTGAAAGTGCTAAAATATGAGACTTAGATTTTAAAAGGGAACTGTTCCCCATCCAAGTGGAAAGAATTCAGGATTTTACCAGTAAGTGTGATGGCAGTTATAGAATTTTCCTATATGGACTTTAACTGATTGGGGATATTCATTTTTTTCTTAATTTATGGGAAAATTTAATCATGAATTGTCATTTTTTTTCACCTATTGAGAAAATTACACAATTTCATTTTTCAGTTTGTTAAAATGGTTACATTGTTTTGTTCTCAAATGTCAAAACTACTTTGCAGGGCTTCCCCTGGTGGTCCAGTGGGTAAGGACACCGCCTTGCAGTGCAAGGGGCGTCGGTTCAATCTCTGGCCTGGGAAGATTCCACGTGCCACGGAGCGGCTGGACCGATGTGTCCAATTACCGAGCCGGAGCTCTGGGGCGCATGCGCCCAGAGCCGGTGCTCTGCAACGACAGAGGCCACCGCAATGGGAGGCCCACAGGAGCCAAAGAACAAAGACGGATGAATATAGAGAAATGGAAGACCAATAGAAGTGGCCCGCACGTCCCCCTCCCTCTCCACCCCAATCCCCAAAAAGATAAATAAAATAAATGTTAAAAAAAAAAAAACTACTTTGTATTCTTAAGAGAAAAACTCAGTTGGTCAGGATACATATTTTTTCATGTATGATGAAATTCAGTTTTCCAATATTTGATAATGATTATTCACTAGAGATGCTGATCTATAGCTTTCTTATCTCTTGAATCTGGGTAAAACTGGTCTCATACAATGAAGTGGAAAACATTCCCTCTTCATCTATCTTCCAGAAGAATTTTTGTAGAATTGACATTATTTCTTCCTAAAATGTTTTACAGTCTCTACTATTGAATATATCTGGAATTTTTTTGACAAAAATAAATTTTAGGTATTAATTTCTTTAATAAATTTTGAGCTATTCAAACTATCAATTTATTTTTAATGATAATTTTCTTTATATAATCACACCTGTTTAGATCAATTCACCATTTTGAAGTATACAATTCAATAGTATTTAGTATACCTACAGAGTATGCAACCATAACCATTAACCAGTTTTAGGATTTTTAATCATTCCCCAAAGAAATTCCATACCATTAGCCAACAATTTCCATTTCTTCCTCTCCTTAGTCCATGACAACTACTAATGCAATTTTTTTCCCCATGGATTTACCTATTATGGAAACTTTGTATAAATGGATCAAACAAAACATGGTCTTTTGTTATTGTTCTTTTCTTTTTTTTTTTTTAATTTATTTTGGGGAGGGGCATTTCTATTGGTCTTTCATTTTTTGTTTTTTTTGTTTGTTTGCTTGTTTTTCATCCATCATTGTTCTTTGGTCCATGTGGGCCTCCCATCACAGTGGCCTTTCTCATTGCAGAGCACCAGCTCCAGGCGCACACGCTCAGGAGCTCTGGCTCAGTAGTTGGACACATCAGTCCAGCCTCTCCGTGGCACGTGGGATCTTCCCAGACCAGGGATAGAACCACAGCCCCTTGTGCTGCAAGGCAGTGTCCTTACCCACTGGACCACCAGGGAAGCCCTGTTCTTTTCTTAAATTTTATTTTTAATTGGAGGATAACTGTTTTATAATGTTGTATTGGTTAATATATACCCTTTTGTATATGGCTTCTTTCAGTTAGTATAGAATGGTCACTGTTCATGTTGTAGCATATATCATTTCTTCATTCATTTTTATGATCAAATTCTACCACACTTGATTCAGTTTTCCATCAGTTGATGCACCTATGAGTTGTTTCTACTTTATATGTGTTATGAATGATGCTGCTATGAACACTTAATCTCTATTTTTGTGTAGACAAATGTTTTCAGTTCTCTTGGGTATATAGCTAGGAGTGAAATTGCTAGGTTATATGGTAACTCTCTGTTTAACTAGCTCAGGAAGTACCAAACTCTTTTCCAAAGCAGTGACATTTTATATTTTCAGCTACAATGTATGAAGGCTCCAATTTCTCCAGTATCCTCAACAATACTTCTTACTGTCCATCTTTTTCTTTTTCAGCCATCTTTATAGATAGAGTGGTTATTTCATTGTGGTTTTGATTTGCATATCCCTAATGACGGATGACACAGAGCAGCTTTTGGTGTGCTTACTGGCCATTTGTATATCTTCTTTGGAGAACATCCATTTAGATCCAGTGCCCATAAATAAATTGAATTATCTGACTTTTTTTATTGGGTTATAAAAGTTTTTTTATGTATCATGGATACCAGCCCCTCATCAATAAATAATTTGCAAATATTTTATTTCAACATGTGGTTACCCTTTTTAATTTCTTGAATAATTTCATTATATTTATTTTGCCATGTTTCATTATTTTTTCCCCTGATTATTGGGCTGTATTATCCTACTTCTTTGTGGCTTTTGGCCTTTCCACTCTTCCTTGTTTTGGGACTGTTTAATCTTCTTTTCAGTAGTTCTTTCCCTGAATATGCAAAAATGTGAAAGAAACTCCTTTGCATAGTCTGAGAAAATCTGTGTAGTTCCACCATCTTTCCTCTTTATAGTCTGAGAAAATCTATGTAGTTCCACCATGTTTAATGTTTTGCTCTGAAAATTATAGCAGCCCTGACTTCCCCACATATTAGACTATGGATCCCCTACTGAAAGAGGTTATTTGGTTTTTTTCCAAATTCTTTCTTCTTGCCTGTGGCCTGGAAATTATCTCTAGGGAATCATTCGGGGTATGGTAGAAATCACCTTGTTTTCCTTCTTTCAGGAATCACTACCCTGTGGTTTGTATATAATTAAAGTGGGAGAAAAACCAAAAGTTTGGAAAATGAATTTACAAAGTCATAAATCATAAATTCCATGCTAAGAAACTTATCTTTACTATGTTTATTGTTTTCTGTTGTTTTTCCCAAAAAGGAATATAACCAGTTAATTATATGATGAGAAAAATCAAAAAGTAACAGTATAAAAGATAGATTATTGGTTAAAAATTCTAATAGGGGCCTGAAACAAGGTGAAAACTGATAAAATACTGAAGGATCACAATTAAAAATCACTCTAGAAATAAATTTGTTCTGGTGGGTATACCACTGAACCTGAAGAATGACACAAAGGAAGGTATGCATCATTATATTAGGTTTTGTAGCTTAAGAAAATTGTTGATAATGATTCTAGAGAAAGCATTAAGGAATGCAAAAGAAGGAGGAATATTTTTTATGGGTGAAGAAACTAAATATTTAAAATCAGAACACACATTGTTAGGCATTTTATGTGATACAAAGCTACATGTATCAAAAGCCCTAAATTATTCTCTTTGACATCTATAGTTGTTGTAATTTATCTGATTATCCTATACTATATAGTGGGAAAAGGCTAAAATTTGGGCTAACAGTGAATTTTCATTTCTCATAAACTTCATCTAAATCCTCATTCATTATAATTTTGTTATCATAATAACTGCCCAATTGCTGATCATCATGTTTTAATTGCAGCATAATTCAATTTTGGATGCTTCAAAATTCTGCTTTGAAACCTGTGTGGGTCAACTCTCACCTCGAGTCTATTTGTGAGGTTTTGGCAGAAGTATCAGGATACCTAAAAAAAGAGTGTTGGAACCTTTGAACAAGCTAAAAGAGGTCTCCTACTTAAGCAAATCATTAAAGCAAAGTTAAGACAGAATTTTAAAATAAAATCTTCTTCTCTGTTTTGCCAACAGAAATAGAATTTTGAAAGATATCCTGAACATAAACAAAATAAGGAAATAAAGCGTATGTGCTGGGGTTGGCTAATTCCCCAAACTGTAATGTCTCCTTTCTAAATGCAACAGGCACTACAAGCTAGTTTCAGTTTCGAGTGGGGACTATAACTCATCAAAATTGCCCTGATCTAAATTTTTGTCTCTTATCAAAGGAAAATGAGTTCAACCAACATTTAAACAGGAGTGCCTAAACGTTTCCCTGATTAATCAACTATTCATTTCTGGCTGTAAGACTCCTTCAGAGACTGATGTCTAACAGCCTTGTAGATGTACATCTCCAGATCACGATCTTTTGCACAAATGATGAGAATCTCAGCAACACTGTATTACAGACCATAATGAACTTCCTATAATAAACATCAAGTAATTACTTGCTGAATAAAGTGATGCTTTAAATATATAATTGTAATATGTTCCTATTCATACCATGAAAGCATATGATTAATACAAATACATGTGCTTTTTTTATAACACAGAAGGTATGATATATGTATGTATTCTCTGAAACAAAAATAATGCAGTTTATTGAGCATAAGTTATCATTTTTTAAAGATGTTGTTAGAAATGCAGAAAAATAGGCATGGCTATGTTTACGATAACAAAAAATGATTCATTGTCTCAGGTCATTGTTGGAAGTTGTTGTGATGCTCATAAAAAATACTGACTGCACATTTTTATAACATTGCAAGTCCCATTCCATCCACAGACCATAAACAGCATTATTATTCTCTTTTCATAGACCAAACCAATGTTTTGGGTTAGACTCAGAATGGATTATGTAAGGAAGATTATAAACTCTTCTAAAGTAGTATAAGTCTTTCTAGAAACAATTATTCACAGATAATTAATGGACACAATTACAATCATTTTATAACAGAGCAAGTTTCTTAGAGCCTACTCTTAGAAACTACTTTCAGTCTAATATTAAATGCAATGTTCATTTACAAGTAACAAAATCACACTTGTTTTAAATGTTCTAAAATTCAGATTCAAACTAGAGTTCTCCCCAGTTCAGTCTGATTAATCAAGTTTTATATAATTATAATTATACTCACAAAAAATAATTGTTTCTAGGAAACATTCACAACTGATATCAGGCCATTTTTCTTTAAATACAAAATATTTTCCTATTTACTCTCTCAAACATTACAAAAGCCAAGTCACCAGTCAAGATTATACTGATTCTTATGACCTAGGGTCACGAATATCTGTTCTCCTTAGAATCCCTATTCACAGTGACATAGCAAATGGGAATGAGTCCTGCACAAAACAGATGGAGAATAGCTGGGTTCATTAGGCACCATGCCAGGTGGTTGTTTCTGGCAAAAATGTAAGAAAAAAAAATGCCACTGAATCTCTGACTATTATGTACTCACAGTTATGCGTGAATGTGATAATGGCGATAGTTAAATTAATGTGTCCTCTTTATCACCAGGCAGGTCTGATTTATTCCACTCACATATTCAAATGTTTACTGCATGGAGACTCAATGTCCAGCTTTTCTATAATTAGTGTCCTAAAATTCTCTCTAGAGAAAATAAGAGAGATTAAATAGCTAGCTAAACAAATAAATGTGTATATGTGTGCTCAATTACTCAGTCATGTCCAGCTCCTTGTGAACCCATTGACTGCAACATTCCAGGCTCCTTTTTTCATTTTTTTTAAAGATGTTGTTAGAAATGCAGAAAAATAGGCATGGCTATGTTTACGATAACAAAAAATGATTCATTGTCTAAGGTCATTGTTGGAAGTTGTTGTGATGCTCATAAAAAATACTGACTGCACATTTTTATAACATTGCAAGTCCCATTCCATCCACAGACCATAAACAGCATTATTATTCTCTTTTCATAGACCAAACCAATGTTTTGGGTTAGACTCAGAATGGATTATGTAAGGAAGATTATAAACTCTTCTAAAGTAGTATAAGTCTTTCTAGAAACAATTATTCACAGATAATTAATGGACACAATTACAATCATTTTATAACAGAGCAAGTTTCTTAGAGCCTACTCTTAGAAACTACTTTCAGTCTAATATTAAATGCAATGTTCATTTACAAGTAACAAAATCACACTTGTTTTAAATGTTCTAAAATTCAGATTCAAACTAGAGTTCTCCCCAGTTCAGTCTGATTAATCAAGTTTTATATAATTATAATTATACTCACAAAAAATAATTGTTTCTAGGAAACATTCACAACTGATATCAGGCCATTTTTCTTTAAATACAAAATATTTTCCTATTTACTCTCTCAAACATTACAAAAGCCAAGTCACCAGTCAAGATTATACTGATTCTTATGACCTAGGGTCACGAATATCTGTTCTCCTTAGAATCCCTATTCACAGTGACATAGCAAATGGGAATGAGTCCTGCACAAAACAGATGGAGAATAGCTGGGTTCATTAGGCACCATGCCAGGTGGTTGTTTCTGGAAAAAATGTAAGAAAAAATGCCACTGAATCTCTGACTATTATGTACTCACAGTTATGCGTGAATGTGATAATGGCGATAGTTAAATTAATGTGTCCTCTTTATCACCAGGCAGGTCTGATTTATTCCACTCACATATTCAAATGTTTACTGCATGGAGACTCAATGTCCAGCTTTTCTATAATTAGTGTCCTAAAATTCTCTCTAGAGAAAATAAGAGAGATTAAATAGCTAGCTAAACAAATAAATGTGTATATGTGTGCTCAATTACTCAGTCATGTCCAGCTCCTTGTGACCCCATTGACTGCAACATGCCAGGCTCCTCTGTCCATGGGATTTTTCCAGGCAAGAATACTGGAGTGGGTTGCCAGTTTCTACTCCAGGGGATCTCTCTAACTCAGGGATCCAACTTGCATCTCTTGCATCTCCTGCAATGTGCCACTGGGAAGCCCCAAACAAATAAATATTTATATACAAACTTCAGACATGACTCTGAAAATAAATATTTTCATTCCAAGAGAGAATTTCTAAACTAAGACATACTATAGATGGTACAGTAATAGATTTATAATTGTAGAACTTTTAAAGAAAACTTATTACTGAAAATCAGAAGAAGAAAACATTAAGGAGAGTTTACATTTGTCCTGTGAAAAATGACTTCTCTTCTGCACACATCCTAGAATTGAGGCTCTCACAATAGACATGAACTTTATGTACTCATTTCCTAAAACCAATGACCTATCCAAGTTCTTTAAAATAAAATAATAGGTTGCTACAATTCCAATTTTCAATCATTAATTGTGTATGAGGGAGAACAAAATCCTAACTATACCCTGAGCATACTGATTTACTAATTTACAATTTCTTCTTTGACAAATATATGATCTATCAAGAAAAAAACTAAGCATTTTTCATTACATACAGAAAATTTATCTTCAACTCCTTTTCTCTAACCTGAGAGGAAAGATGCCCTTTCAGTTAAGATTAATCTGTCAGTTTAAGCATTCAGAGCTCTCCAGATCACCTAGGGGCCTCCCTAGTGGCTCTGACGGTAGAGTCTGCCTGCAATGCATGAAGGTTTGATTCCTGGGTCGAGAAGATCTCTTGGAGAAGGGAATGGCAACTAACTCCAGTATTCTTGCCTGGAGAATTTCAAGGACAGAGGAGCTGGCTCAGTTCCTTTTATTAATGTTCTCCCTTCTCTCTTTTATATATATAACCTTTTCTTTGCCGTCGTTTTCTTTTCAGCCTGGGGTGAAACCCAAGTCCCTTTTACGTTTTAAAATAAAGCGACCTTTGCTTACTCTGTATGATCCTACCAAAATCCACTGCAAGTCTTTCTCTCTTTCCTTGTCAATCAGACTTGTAATAATACCTTACTCTAGCTGTCTTCTTTTTTTTTTCTTTCAAAACACTACAGTAAGTTTCTTCCCAAGATGCCTTTTCCAAGGTCATCAATGATCACCTAACAGCTAAATCTAATGGACTCTTTTAAGGATTTTCTTCTCTCTTTGGCCCTCAGATACTGTCTCACCTAGATCCTTCTATCTCACTGGTCATCTCCTTTAAGTGTCCAGCCATAGTCTTTCCCCCTCTTGTGTCATATCTGTACTAATTCCTCAAGGATCCCATCCTCAACTCCTTTCACACACTTCATGTACCACCTGGAAAACCGTATCACCTACTGGTTTTACCTACCATGTCTATATAAGACTTTTTACAACTGCATCTGTGTTCCTGTTTTCTCTCCAAACTCCCAGGATCCTATGTACAGTTACAAATAGTCTATATATTTTTTATTGTTGTTTATCTGTCATAACTAAATTCTTTATAAGACCAAGGGAAAAACTGAACTAATCACATTTCTGAAAAAAACAGGATGGATAAAAGCATGATGACACAGTCAAATCCATTAAAAACAGCAGGATTATCATTAACATTCTGTCCCAATGCCCTATTTTCACATATATCTTCATGCTGAAACCTTTCTGCACAGATCACTCTTATTTCTGAATGAAGAAAGCTTTACAGTCAATATGACCTTTTAGAAAAGGACATAAAGGAGACATAAAGTCAGCTTAAATTCCCTCCTCAGTTCACATTTCCATCAGCAAATATCCATCACCATCAAATATTCTTGCTTCTATAGACTGGGCAGAAACAGAGTACCAATACCTCTGATTTAACCACAGGACACAAAAATGTGATTGTGAGTAGTTTACATTTATTTTAATAGCTACAAAAATGAAAATACAGTGTTAAGTTTATTTCCTAAATAGAAAAGGTTAATGCATCAAAATTATGAACATGACTGAAAGCCCACTATGGGAATGCAGTGGTCGCTTAGAACGGTTTGTCGTTAATCAGCAGTCACTCATGCTGTGTCCTCATGTGGACTGACTCACTGATATGGACATAAACAGAACCCTGCTAATTCCATTTTTAAAAGCAATACTCATTTTAGGAAGACTGTATATCTGGACTGTTTCCTGATATGAGAGCACAGCAATCACATGAATATTGCGCCACTGCATTTTGTCTTTGTCAAGGGAAAAAATCTATTTAGCCACTTGCTTGTCTTATATCTGCTACAAAATCTCTATTATTTCATGTCTCACTATCATTATCATATGTCTTAAAATATTGTTTATACATACGTGTCACAATACCATAACAATAACTTAAACAAATGAATAATAATATCTGAGTTTATCAAACTGTGGTTTAGGCCATTTCAGAATTACCTGGATGCTTTTTAAAAAACAAACACAACAAAAACAGGTTCCTGGACCCCCCAGGAAATCCACCAAATCAGAAGACTTTCAGTGATTACAGAGTCCAGGTTTTCATAGACTTCCCAGATGATGTTTATGCATGCTAAACTTGAAAACTAGATATTTTCATTGCTTTTACTGAGTTGACTTTGAACAAGAAATCAGAAAGAGGGACTGAAAACAAAGAAGTTTCATCTAAAAGACAATGAGATCCCATTTACGAAAGATTCAAGGAGATTCCTGCCAGTGCTCCTCATCTGAGAAAAAGCAAAAGCAATGAAGGCATTCTGGCATGACGTCCTAGAGACCTCGAGACCTAATAAATCCAATTATTTACTGTCTACATCTTTAAAATCAGCTTGACTGTCTTAGCTCTCTTTAGAGTTAAAATAACCAATTCACTTCACTTCCTTCTGCTGCACAAAATCAGTTGCTTCAAGCATCCAAGTTGGCCCAGACATAATAATAAGGCCATGCCTTGAAAAGGAAATGAAAAAGAATAAAACATGAACCAAAATTGTACCTCTTCCTCAAAGGAAGTTGTGAATTATGGTTAGAAATAAGCTGATAAAATTGTAAGCAATGCTCTGCTTTCAAAAGCAGCAAGTGAAATACAATTTGACAGCCAGAAAGAACATAAAATTCTCCTAAAAAAAAATCACAATTGAGGGTGAAATTTCCTTATGTGAACAGGAATTCCTGTGTAAATTTAGTTCAACTCTAACTGCTATTCCATGTCCATAAATACTACCCTCACTCAGGCTTTCTCTCTTTTCTTCTAAGTGTATGTTCTGATGGAGGCTAATACAACTCTTTTCCAGTACTATGGAAAAGAGGTCTTAGCAGAAATATATTACAGCTACTTTTTCAAATACAAAATACTTTTGACTTTGGAAATGTGACTCCTATTTTGTCCTAGAATTTTAAGACTATTTCTAAAGAACTTTATGACAACATAATCATTAGACTTGTTTATCTGCTAAATCTGCTAAAGGAATTAATAAAGGACCATAGTGGAAGAAAACCTAGTAGCAACCCTACAGATGACTTACGTGTAAAACCAAGACAATGAAATCTTCCCTAACTGCTTCACAAGGTTTATATTCCCACATGCTTCAAAGAGCAATATGTGTATCAGTTACCTATTGCTGTATAACAAATCACCCTGAAATTTAGACATCTAAACAAAAAATATCTATTGACTTAAATGTTCTGCTTTGGGTTTGGTTTAGCTGAAAAGTCTTCTAATAATCTCCCCTCTTCTCTCATGAGGGGATCTAGTGGGTATGGATGGTGGACTCATTCATATGTCTGGTGATTCATTGGGACTTCTGCTCTGGGTACTTTTGTTCATCACTGTTTAACTTCTCCAGAAGGTTCCAAGAGAGTAAGCCATAATACGCAAACATCTATCAAGCCTCTGCTTGTATCATACTGATGAATATCCATTTGGTTAAAGCAAGTCACATGGCCAAGCCTAGGGTCACTATGGGAGGAGACTGTATAAAGATGTTAGATGCCCGGGGTGTGATTCATCAGGGACAGTTATTATCATAATCTAACAAAAATGTATTATAAAGACTTACTAAACCATAAAGAATTATAATATAACAATTATAACAGTAAAACAGTAAAAGTAATAATACAAATAGTCAAAAAAATTATAAAAGTAAATTTGGAGTAAGTCTGTCAATGCATTCCTCTCTTGACCATTTGATTTTGTTTCCTCCAAGGTAGTAAATTTGATTGATTCAAATTTTATCCCTTTCTAAAATATGCTCTGAAGTACATGTCAGTGGAAACACATTTGAGATATGTATCTGCTCAAGAATAAATGGAAGGACCAAAAGGTAGGCAGACAGAAAAAGATATTTGCTACCTATAGGCAAAAAAAGAAAAAACAAAAACCTTAAACAAATAAATTATCAAAAACTCAGTGAAATAAAGTTAGAAGCAGAGCTATATAATCTATCTTTGTTTTGAAAATGGAGTGACTAATGTCATAGACCCAGCCAGAAAAAAATAAAGGAATTTATCTCCTCTAAAACAGCATTTAATGCCATTTCAAAAATAAAACTAAAACTGTATTTTTTAAAAAGTGAACAAAAAATTCACCCATTAGTTCCACTCAATAGTATCGCTATGCGGGAAAGACATTTTTTGCATCTCCCTATGCTACTCATGCTAAAACTTGTATTGAATAGCTCTTCCCATCTTCGGGCAATTTGCATGGAAACTTGCTACCTCTTCACACAACCACAGAACCCTCTATTTACCTCAGGGATGTTCTAATGACATCCCTTCTTTTCCCTTCTGTAGGCTAAACTTCAGTTTTCTAAACTGTTCCTCAAAAGGTTTTATTTTCAGACCCTTGAATCACTTTCACTATACTCTTCTAAATCCCCTCAAAATTTTCGACCCTCATCTCAAGTCAGTAAGGCTCCTTCATGTTAGGTCGTGATTAACCAGACACAAATGCAATGCAGTTAACTTTTCCAATGTTAGCTTGTCTTGAGGATTAAATAAACTGGTAAAATTTCTTTGAAAGAATTTAAATAGCAACCAGTATAAATATGACTAGCAAGCAGTAGTTACATCAACAGTCACAGTGATAGTGGCTGTTTGGCACAGGTACCTTCACAGATACGAGCATTTTTAGTAATAGCATGTCCTGTTACGTATTTTTGACTAATACGCACCTTCTCAGCCATCATGACTACTAGCTCTACTTCACCTTTATTCAGACTGAATCAATGATTTGCCACTTGAATATTCTATTTTCTAGAGTTTATTCAATTATCAAACTGTTAATTAAAAAAGATTAACAACTTGACAGTTGTGAATTAAGTTTTATTTGGGGCAAAATTAGGACTGCAGTCCAGGAGGCAGTACCTCAGACAACTCGGAGAGACTGCTCCAATGGAGCAGCAGGGGGAATATCAGTATACAAGGTTTTGATGAAGGGAGGTTTCAATACCATTAAACATGCATTTTACAAAGGGGCTTCCATTTATCAAGAGGATCTGATGTCACCATAAAGAGACTTAGTACTTTTCTAGGTATAAGGAGATGCAAGGATTGAGATCATAAAATCTGTTCCTAAAAACATCTGCCTGTCTAAAGACCTGTCCCACCAGAGTCTCTGGAGCACAGAGTGCCTCAGTCCACCCTGAACTCCCTCCGGGGGTGCTGAGAGTCAGCAGCTGCCGCAGCACAGGCTTCCATCTCCACAGGGGTAAATGGCAAATGCCCTTGTTCAGTCATCAGCAATGTAATTGGTAAGTGCCAATTTGTAATTGACAAAAGTCATTCAGAATTTGAATCTATCTTCTTACTTTTGAAGCAACTGTTTCATATTTGAATAAGGCTGTAACTAATATAAATGTGTTATTATGGATTGAGTGAGCTACGAGGCCCTGAGAAGGAATTGGGAAGACAGTACTCCTTAGCAGATATTAGTATGAATTACCATATGCCTGTATTCTTTAAAGGATCATCTGATTTAAAATAATAAATAATAGTGAACATGTTTTGAGTGTTTACCATGCAACCTACTGTGCTATACAATTTACATAAATTATTTCTTTTATCCTCACAAAATAATAGTGCTATAGGTGCTTACACTGTTCTCCTTTTACAAAACAAGCAAGTTCAGACTCAATGCTGCAGAACTTTCAAGTGTCAAAGTATAAATTAATACCAGGTCAGATGCTAGAGGCTGAATGCCTCATCCTTAAATAAATTTCCTCTGCAACTGCCACAAAAAGTCTTGTCAGAGAGTTAATGGTTCAATTTCATAGGTTGAGTAAATCGAGACAAATAAAAGTTACATAACATGTCCAAGATCTCAACATAAATGGCAGAGTAAAGGTTTGAACCCAGGGCGGTCTGGCTTCAGGATAAAACAACAAAAATATAGTAAAACAAGCATGGTTCCAGAAAGCACAAACCCAAAAATACAAATTTCTTGTTACAGTGTCTGGGTAGGCTTGTGATTCACAAGTCCAAAGAAAATGATAGAAACAATGAAACCTGTATGCTAAATAGTTTTTAAAGTTCTCTTGAATATAAGGACCTTCACTCAAGCAAGCAAGCAAGCAAGCAAGAACATGGCTTCCAGCATGACAAACCACCCCCAAAACTTATTGTCTTAAAACAACAGTTATTTATTTTACTCATGGATTTGTAGTTTTGAGATAACAGGTCACTTCTGCTCCATGTGGAATCAGCTATTGGAGGTTTGAACATGGACCAGACAGTCTATATTCAAGATGGTTCTGCAGATTACCAGCTGGGACCTCAGCCATGGAAACAAAGCCCCTTCCTGGACTGCATGGGTTCTCTCATGGCATGGTAGCTAGATTCCAAAAGTGAGCAACCCCAAAGAACAATGTAGAAGCAGCATTATCTTCTATGAGTAAGCCCAGAAAGTCACATAGTGACACTCTGCTGTAGTCACAAGTCACCCTGCCCATGTTCACAGGATGGGAACATGGCCACCCGCCCCTTGGGAAAAGTATCAAAGCGATAAAATAGGCGCCAGCACTCATTTTACTTTCAAAGCAACAGCCCTTCAACCCTGATTAATAACCTTAGCCTCACTCTCAATTCTCAGATCAACTCTGTCTCTAGCAAAGTGGATATATGAAGCCCTGCTAAAGCAGTTCAGCAGCTTTTTGAGGAGTCAGGGGCCCACAGAAATAGCAATGCTGTCCACAGAGTACTCATCCTGGAAGTCAGGCTATCCAAGGTCGAGTAGGGTGGAAGGGGGGTTTCCACTAACTTGTTTGTGATTGAGGACTCTACAGGTTTTACTTCTCTCATTTATAAAATGGCTGTTGATTTAAGTGACCTCCAAAACCTCTGAGATTTATGATGAAAACAACTGTTTCTCTACCTATTCTCCCATACAGCATATCCTAGTGCTCACTCAGATACAGAAATTATCTGCATGGCAGAGTAAAGGTTTGAACCCAGGGCGGTCTGGCTTCAGGATAAAACAACAAAAATATAGTAAAACAAGCATGGTTCCAGAAAGCACAAACCCAAAAATACAAATTTCTTGTTACAGTGTCTGGGTAGGCTTGTGATTCACAAGTCCAAAGAAAATGATAGAAACAATGAAACCTGTATGCTAAATAGTTTTTAAAGTTCTCTTGAATATAAGGACCTTCACTCAAGCAAGCAAGCAAGCAAGCAAGAACATGGCTTCCAGCATGACAAACCACCCCCAAAACTTATTGTCTTAAAACAACAGTTATTTATTTTACTCATGGATTTGTAGTTTTGAGATAACAGGTCACTTCTGCTCCATGTGGAATCAGCTATTGGAGGTTTGAACATGGACCAGACAGTCTATATTCAAGATGGTTCTGCAGATTACCAGCTGGGACCTCAGCCATGGAAACAAAGCCCCTTCCTGGACTGCATGGGTTCTCTCATGGCATGGTAGCTAGATTCCAAAAGTGAGCAACCCCAAAGAACAATGTAGAAGCAGCATTATCTTCTATGAGTAAGCCCAGAAAGTCACATAGTGACACTCTGCTGTAGTCAAAAGTCACCCTGCCCATGTTCACAGGATGGGAACATGGCCACCCCTTGGGAAAAGTATCAAAGCGATAAAATAGGCGCCAGCACTCATTTTACTTTCAAAGCAACAGCCCTTCAACCCTGATTAATAACCTTAGCCTCACTCTCAATTCTCAGATCAACTCTGTCTCTAGCAAAGTGGATATATGAAGCCCTGCTAAAGCAGTTCAGCAGCTTTAGAGGAGTCAGGTGCCCACAGAAATAGCAATGCTGTCCACAGAGTACTCATCCTGGAAGTCAGGCTATCCAAGGTCGAGTAGGGTGGAAGGGGGGTTTCCACTAACTTGTTTGTGATTGAGGACTCTACAGGTTTTACTTCTCTCATTTATAAAATGGCTGTTGATTTAAGTGACCTCCAAAACCTCTGAGATTTATGATGAAAACAACTGTTTCTCTACCTATTCTCCCATACAGCATATCCTAGTGCTCACTCAGATACAGAAATTATCTGCCTCTGAAAATCTACCTCTGTGAATAGACACCTAGTACCTGCTCATACAATCCTCTCAGAGGACAACCTGCCTTCCAGGATTTCTATTACATGTAACTCTGTCATCAGCTGTCCTACCTGACTGGGAAGACAGATACAAGGTTTGGCAGCTGATCTGGATGAGGTCCTTGGAACTGACTCCTTATGTAGACTGACTTCTCAGGGATTTATCTTTAGCTCAAGTCTGCATATCTCTACCTGGAATAGCAAACCTTGTCCTTGATCCACTGCTCTCCTTGACCTTCACATGGCCAAGATGATTCTAGTGAAAATCTCTGATTTTCTGGTTTAGAATCCCCCAGAGCCATTTGGTCCTGGGTTCTCATGTTTATTTCATATGCCTTTCTCTTTCCATCACTGTCCTCAACAAAAGTATCCAGTGAGTTCTTATATTTTTCACCTTGATTTTTGCTTCTTTTTGCAAAAATAGCAGTGAAACCCTTCCACAAAATTTTCTGTTAAGTCAGCTTGAAAACTATTATGCATGATATGTTTCAATGGGAGTTTTAATTAGACAAATAAAACTAATTTAAGTGTCAGCAATATTGTTTCTAATATGCATGCAGACAGACATACTTTTCATCTGATAATAAAACTGACACAAAAGGTAAAGAATTAGAGTGTGGGAGTAAAGACTGCCTAAGAAAACATTGCAGTTCATGGTGAACACCCATTTTTATATGACTGACATTGCATTAATAATTATAATAGTGTTACTTGTCACTGAAACAATAAAAAAGAATACTAGCTTTATTGTACAAGGATAGATTCATCAGATGTGTTGTCTGATGAGTCTATTATTTGTGTTTTTAAATTATTCAATATCATCTTTTTAATAGTGGATATATGAAGCCCTGCTAAAGCAGTTCAGCAGCTTTTGAGGAGTCAGGGGCCCACAGAAATAGCAATGCTGTCCACAGAGTACTCATCCTGGAAGTCAGGCTATCCAAGGTCGAGTAGGGTGGAAGGGTTTCCACTAACTTGTTTGTGATTGAGGACTCTACAGGTTTTACTTCTCTCATTTATAAAATGGCTGTTGATTTAAGTGACCTCCAAAACCTCTGAGATTTATGATGAAAACAACTGTTTCTCTACCTATTCTCCCATACAGCATATCCTAGTGCTCACTCAGATACAGAAATTATCTGCCTCTGAAAATCTACCTCTGTGAATAGACACCTAGTACCTGCTCATACAATCCTCTCAGAGGACAACCTGCCTTCCAGGATTTCTATTACATGTAACTCTGTCATCAGCTGTCCTACCTGACTGGGAAGACAGATACAAGGTTTGGCAGCTGATCTGGATGAGGTCCTTGGAACTGACTCCTTATGTAGACTGACTTCTCAGGGATTTATCTTTAGCTCAAGTCTGCATATCTCTACCTGGAATAGCAAACCTTGTCCTTGATCCACTGCTCTCCTTGACCTTCACATGGCCAAGATGATTCTAGTGAAAATCTCTGATTTTCTGGTTTAGAATCCCCCAGAGCCATTTGGTCCTGGGTTCTCATGTTTATTTCATATGCCTTTCTCTTTCCATCACTGTCCTCAACAAAAGTATCCAGTGAGTTCTTATATTTTTCACCTTGATTTTTGCTTCTTTTTGCAAAAATAGCAGTGAAACCCTTCCACAAAATTTTCTGTTAAGTCAGCTTGAAAACTATTATGCATGATATGTTTCAATGGGAGTTTTAATTAGACAAATAAAACTAATTTAAGTGTCAGCAATATTGTTTCTAATATGCATGCAGACAGACATACTTTTCATCTGATAATAAAACTGACACAAAAGGTAAAGAATTAGAGTGTGGGAGTAAAGACTGCCTAAGAAAACATTGCAGTTCATGGTGAACACCCATTTTTATATGACTGACATTGCATTAATAATTATAATAGTGTTACTTGTCACTGAAACAATAAAAAAGAATACTAGCTTTATTGTACAAGGATAGATTCATCAGATGTGTTGTCTGATGAGTCTATTATTTGTGTTTTTAAATTATTCAATATCATCTTTTTAACTAGTATGTCTTAATATTGACAGGGCACTAAATGTTCTGAAGTTATTGAAAGACATGGCTGTTATTCCCCAAATATCCTTAGAAAGACACAAATCTATCATCACTGTTACACCTAAATTTAACTAAGTTCCACTTCAATCCTTTGCACGGCTTGATAATTCTTCCCTGACTGACAAACAAGCTGCACCTATTATTCATTTAAAATGAGCTCTCAGGAGGTATTTTTCTACCTTGTCTTGCTTTGAAACTATACCTGCTTATAGGTGAAGAGGTCTGCCTGGCCTTAGTTGTTTGGGCAATTTAGAACAAGTGTTTTCATTTTTTTTCCTTCTGGATATATTCCTGGTGTTAAAAACAGTCATTTGAATTAACATATTAACTTGTTAACTATGACTTCAATATTTTCACTCAGTATATTAAGAGAAAAAGATTTCTTATGAATTTATTGTGTATTTTATAGGTAAAATAGAATTGCGTTATTTAATTGCTTTTACCAAAAACATAATGGAAGCTTGATGGCAAAGATTATTATAGTTTTTTTAATAGTTTTTTAATTTATTTTTGATTGGAGGATAATCACCTTGAAATGTTGTGTTCGTTTCTGCTATACAACAACGTGAATCAGCCATAAGTATACATATGTCCCCTCCCTCTTCAACCTCCCTCCCATCCCTCACCCCCTAACCTATCTCAGGCTGTCACAGAACACTGGGTTGAGTGCTCTGTGCTATACAGCAGCTTCTCACTAGCTATCTGTTTTACATATGATAATGTATATGTTTCAACACTACTCTCTTTATTGGTTCCACCTCTCTTTCCCTTCTCCACTTTTATATTTCTCATCAAACTTTGGTCAAATTCTTCAAAGAACAATGAAATCCTTTTTTGCCTTAAATCTCCTTAATATCTACCTAGGAAAAAAAGAATTATTCAGCATTGCCTAGTCACTATTTTTGCCTCAATTTCATCTCCAACCCCGTTTGAGGATTTCCTTTTTGCCAATGCAAATCATCTTTACTTGTCACTGAAACAATAAAAAAGAATACTAGCTTTATTGTACAAGGATAGATTCATCAGATGTGTTGTCTGATGAGTCTATTATTTGTGTTTTTAAATTATTCAATATCATCTTTTTAACTAGTATGTCTTAATATTGACAGGGCACTAAATGTTCTGAAGTTATTGAAAGACATGGCTGTTATTCCCCAAATATCCTTAGAAAGACACAAATCTATCATCACTGTTACACCTAAATTTAACTAAGTTCCACTTCAATCCTTTGCACGGCTTGATAATTCTTCCCTGACTGACAAACAAGCTGCACCTATTATTCATTTAAAATGAGCTCTCAGGAGGTATTTTTCTACCTTGTCTTGCTTTGAAACTATACCTGCTTATAGGTGAAGAGGTCTGCCTGGCCTTAGTTGTTTGGGCAATTTAGAACAAGTGTTTTCATTTTTTTTCCTTCTGGATATATTCCTGGTGTTAAAAACAGTCATTTGAATTAACATATTAACTTGTTAACTATGACTTCAATATTTTCACTCAGTATATTAAGAGAAAAAGATTTCTTATGAATTTATTGTGTATTTTATAGGTAAAATAGAATTGCGTTATTTAATTGCTTTTACCAAAAACATAATGGAAGCTTGATGGCAAAGATTATTATAGTTTTTTTAATAGTTTTTTAATTTATTTTTGATTGGAGGATAATCACCTTGAAATGTTGTGTTCGTTTCTGCTATACAACAACGTGAATCAGCCATAAGTATACATATGTCCCCTCCCTCTTCAACCTCCCTCCCATCCCTCACCCCCTAACCTATCTCAGGCTGTCACAGAACACTGGGTTGAGTGCTCTGTGCTATACAGCAGCTTCTCACTAGCTATCTGTTTTACATATGATAATGTATATGTTTCAACACTACTCTCTTTATTGGTTCCACCCTCTCTTTCCCCTGCTCCACTTTTATATTTCTCATCAAACTTTGGTCAAATTCTTCAAAGAACAATGAAATCCTTTTTTGCCTTAAATCTCCTTAATATCTACCTAGGAAAAAAAGAATTATTCAGCATTGCCTAGTCACTATTTTTGCCTCAATTTCATCTCAACAGTTTGAGGATTTCCTGTCTGCCAATGCAAACATCTTTAAAAGAGGGTTATTTCTTATAACAATTTTTATGTCTCATGGCATTTCATGATGTCATAAGCATGAAAAGCTTTCTGATAACTGATTAACTGAAACAAAAAGATTATTGGTGGAAATTAAAATTGATACCATCTTATCACTGTCTACCAGGATATTAAAATGTGAAGTGCAAGTAAGTGATGAATGACCAATTCCGAGTCACTCAATGAACCAAGGATGCAATTTAAGGAAACCTTTATCCAGTCATTAAAAAAGGTAATGGTGTGGAAAAACTGGAGGGTGTGTGTGTGTGTGTGTGTGTGTGTCGTATGCATTTTATTTTGTAGTTTTCCCACTTACTCTATTCCTTGTATTATTAATGCATAAAAACAACCACATCTTGTGCATACACATTTTCATCCACAGATCAAGACTGTAAACTCTCTATTTCTCATTAACTTTCAGTCATCTGAAGATCACATATTTGCCTCTCCTCCAAAAATTATTCTGCAATATGGTGAAAGCCAAGAAATATATACCATTGCAAACGTAAAGAGAACCTACATCTGAGGAAGTTTTCCTTATCCTCCTTCTAATCCACACAGATGGAAAAAAAGCAGTCACTAGTAGTATGTCTTTCTACAGATGCTCTAACTTAAGTCCCCTATTAGTCATCTATAATCTTCATTATGTATATATGCTTAGCTGCTCAGTTATGTCTGACTTTCTTACCCTTTGGACTGTTTGAGAACCTTGAGACTGTACAGCCCACCAAGTTCCCCTGTCCATGAGATTTCCCAGGCAAAAATGGTGGAATGAGTTGCCATTTCCTCCTCCAGGGGATCTTCCCAAACGAGGGACCAAACTCGCATGCACCGCATCTCCTGTGTCTTCTGCATTGGCAAGTGGATTCTTTACCCACTGAGTCATCGGGGAAGCCCCTAATCTTCATTAGTGCTCCACATTTGTGAATTAAACAGCCAATATTTGTTTTACGATTTGTCCCATAATTTAAAATATTGGGATTTTAATTATCTGCTAAAAAACAAAAAGTCAAATATAATTACCTAATAATATTTTACAAGAAAGGTAAATCAAAATATGTACATATGAGCCTCCCTGGTGATCCAGTGGGTAAAGAGTCCACGTTGCAGTGCAAGGGGCACCAGTTCCATCCCTGGCCTGGGAAGATCCCGTGTGTCGCGGAGTGGCTGGACCACTGTGTCCAGTTGTGAGCCGGTGCTCTGGAGCGCATGCACCCAGAGACGGTGCTTGATGGCAAGAGAGGCCAATGTAATGGAAGGCCCATACAGGTCAAAGAATAAAAATGGATGAAAATAAATAAAATAAACAAACCAATAAAAGAGGCCGAAATTTTAAAAATATATATGTACGTATGTTTATTATATTTGGACTGAAGGAACTCAAAGCTTTCTTACTGAAAACATAGATATCTTAACTAAGAGATGAAATTGATGATTATTGAGATAATTCAGTAAGGATTTCTATTTTATTCAACAAGCAGATACAGTATTATTGAAACACTAAATGTCTGTAGGTTGGGCAAGGATTCTTTAATTGACCACAATGCCTTCATGTCTTACTATAAGTCACTTCACATTACCTGTCTGACCTCTGAAGCTGCCTGACTGCAACCACCGCAAATATAAACCCACACATTGCTCCTCCATCCAGAGTCTACTAGAGTTCACTTTTGCTAAATATGTATTTCTGGACAGGCTTTATGTGCTCTTGCTTGTGTTGCTTAAAAAAACAATAAGAAAAACAAACAAACCAAAACCCCAAAACAATCAGAAAATCATTCCATTTCAATGATGTGGATGATTAAAAGAGTAACTTTAATGACCTCTGCTTAACAGTTTATCTCTGTCACTACACCCTTATCATCCACAGTAACACACCGTATACTCTCTAGTAATAGGGAGCTTATAGTTCTATATTATACTGCTCTGCATATATCTTTATAAACTATCATCATCACCATCTCCAATTTATTCAATTGGTAAATGCCTAGTACATATCAAGACCATTCTTATAGTTTCCTTGATTCTCAAGGCAGACCGAGCTAATCCTTCCTCTAAGCATCATTAATATGTACATGCATTTTGAGGTATCTAGTTATTTAATGGAATGGCTATCCATTTACTAAACTATGAGCTTCATCAGCGCAAGAACATCCTACATGCTTTGGGCAATTCTTGGGACATAGTAAGCATTTAAGAAATCATTTTCAAAAGAAGGAAAAAATCATTACATAAATACTACCCTCAATTTTCCAAGTCACTTTGAGAATGAGTATATGTATTATAAATGTATTCAAACTAGTAAATGCATTGTCATTTAAGACTGGATTCTGAAGCCATACTTTCTGAGTCCTAAATCTGACCTGGCTACAACTAACTGTGTCAGTATGGGTGAGCTACTCAGACTCTCTGACCTCAGTTTTCCATATATAAAACAGATATTAAAAAGTACCTCCCTCAAAGGGTCATGATGAGAACTGAGTAAATAAATGTTAAAAACAGTCCCTAGCACATACAGGTGCTCAACAAAAGTTAGCTACTGTTATTACTGAACCTAAATATAGAAATAATGCTGTTTTATGGACACCATAAACAAATCATTCCTAAAGTACAACAAATGAAAATGTGTAATTCTCATAGTTCTTTGATTTTTAGTGTAAGTTTTAAAAAATCTGGAAAGGTTGACTGGCCAAGAATATCTTTGTACATATACATGAAGTGCCACCAAAAAAATTACATGACCACATTATTTTAATAAAATATTTTATAGTAGTGTTTAATATAAATAGTATATCAATACTTTATACCTTCACTTTTAATAAATTACCTATCAGACCTAATGCTTCTACGCTTAAAAAACAATAAGAAAAACAAACAAACCAAAACCCCAAAACAATCAGAAAATCATTCCATTTCAATGATGTGGATGATTAAAAGAGTAACTTTAATGACCTCTGCTTAACAGTTTATCTCTGTCACTACACCCTTATCATCCACAGTAACACACCGTATACTCTCTAGTAATAGGGAGCTTATAGTTCTATATTATACTGCTCTGCATATATCTTTATAAACTATCATCATCACCATCTCCAATTTATTCAATTGGTAAATGCCTAGTACATATCAAGACCATTCTTATAGTTTCCTTGATTCTCAAGGCAGACCGAGCTAATCCTTCCTCTAAGCATCATTAATATGTACATGCATTTTGAGGTATCTAGTTATTTAATGGAATGGCTATCCATTTACTAAACTATGAGCTTCATCAGCGCAAGAACATCCTACATGCTTTGGGCAATTCTTGGGACATAGTAAGCATTTAAGAAATCATTTTCAAAAGAAGGAAAAAATCATTACATAAATACTACCCTCAATTTTCCAAGTCACTTTGAGAATGAGTATATGTATTATAAATGTATTCAAACTAGTAAATGCATTGTCATTTAAGACTGGATTCTGAAGCCATACTTTCTGAGTCCTAAATCTGACCTGGCTACAACTAACTGTGTCAGTATGGGTGAGCTACTCAGACTCTCTGACCTCAGTTTTCCCATATATAAAACAGATATTAAAAAGTACCTCCCTCAAAGGGTCATGATGAGAACTGAGTAAATAAATGTTAAAAACAGTCCCTAGCACATACAGGTGCTCAACAAAAGTTAGCTACTGTTATTACTGAACCTAAATATAGAAATAATGCTGTTTTATGGACACCATAAACAAATCATTCCTAAAGTACAACAAATGAAAATGTGTAATTCTCATAGTTCTTTGATTTTTAGTGTAAGTTTTAAAAAATCTGGAAAGGTTGACTGGCCAAGAATATCTTTGTACATATACATGAAGTGCCACCAAAAAAATTACATGACCACATTATTTTAATAAAATATTTTATAGTAGTGTTTAATATAAATAGTATATCAATACTTTATACCTTCACTTTTAATAAATTATGCCCACCTGAATATCAGCAATGCTTCATTCACTAAATTTGCCTTCATATGGCTGTAAGAATAAAATATACATGCTCAGCTATGTAAAACATAGCCTTCTAAACCCTACAGTAAAATTAGGTGCTAAAATCAATTGTATATGCATTTACAGTTCTTAAATTAACACTCAAAATATCTTGCTCCATTTTGACAGTTGATTATATACCCTGCCTGATGCTCCTCACTGAGAAATTAAAATTATATATAAGTGTATGTGCCAGTGTGCATACATCTGTGTAATACATGTTATTGTGAGCACGTCTCTGAACCCATGCAAGAAATACAAAAGTGGAAGCAAGAGGTCTGGGAAGTGAGCAAATACCAAAGGTCATTGTGACCTCCATAGTTTCTGCCTGAAGCCAAAAGACTTTGAGCTTCCATTGTGATTACTGCACAAAAAAACCAAACTGGTAAAGCCTAAGGTTCTCATAATGCAGGGAAACTAACAAAATCTTGCACTGAAGATTCAGCACAGGAGAAATAAACCCTTTCATTTGGAAAGATACATGACTGTCTATATGCTGGATGTGGGTGAAGAGAAAAGTTAAAATTTCTCCTGAGAATCTCTAGTCACTGGTTAGTTTCAGTCCAGGTTTGGAGCTGGAATTCACACTATCTGTTGAAATCCAGAATCCTCGTGTGGAGAATGTCAAGGTGTCCTGGGTTGGGACACTGCCAGATGACTAGCAGAAGCAAATATAAACTCTCTCTGGATGAGTTCAGCTTCAAATCAGACCTCAAAGAATCCCCAGTGGTAAAAATTCCAAAAGAAGTTAATAGCTCGCAGTCTAAATTCACAACCTGTGCCAAAACAAGAACCAGCAGATTCTAATATAGATAGACAGATGAGGGAAAAGGAGAGAGAGGCAGAGAGGAGGAGAGAAAGCATATTAGATAGACAGATAAACAAATAAATAATACACAAATTAAAACAGACAACGGATTCTAGAATTATCATGTCCCTAATTAACACATACAAAGCAACTAAAATCCTAATAAAAAATTTGATAATATGAGCAAGAATCAAGGAGATCTGAAAAAAGTAGAGCTTAGATAAATGGAAAATACAGTAATAACAATTAAAAATGTATTAGAAAGATCAATTAAATGCATTAGTTTAAGAGAAAATTGGTAAACCAAAATTAGTATCTGAGATCTTATCCAGAATATAATGCAGAAGGTTAAAGAGAAGGAAAATATGAAAAAAGAGAGTTTGTGACATTAGAGATAGTGGAAGCATATCTAATGTAAAATTGTAGGTCAAAAAAGTAGCCAATAAAGAGAAAGGGGAACAAAAAGATAACGCTAAGATGTTTTCAAGGTTAAAGATTCAAGCCACAGATCCAGGAAGCTCAATGAATTCTAAGCAGAAAAGTAAAAAGAAATACAGAAAAATAAAAATTACCCAAATGAATATGAAGATCATAATATCAGTGAGAGTGAAAAACACAATCCTCGAAAGAATGACTATAAAATATTTGCTGGTTTTTTTAACAAAAAAAGCCAGAAAAGAATAGATCCTTGGTTTACTAGGAGTAAACAAGTAAAATGTAAAATTCAACAGACAAGTCAATCAACGGAAAACGTAAAGAACTGAAATTTGTCTATATGCTGGATGTGGGTGAAGAGAAAAGTTAAAATTTCTCCTGAGAATCTCTAGTCACTGGTTAGTTTCAGTCCAGGTTTGGAGCTGGAATTCACACTATCTGTTGAAATCCAGAATCCTCGTGTGGAGAATGTCAAGGTGTCCTGGGTTGGGACACTGCCAGATGACTAGCAGAAGCAAATATAAACTCTCCCTGGATGAGTTCAGCTTCAAATCAGACCTCAAAGAATCCCCAGTGGTAAAAATTCCAAAAGAAGTTAATAGCTCGCAGTCTAAATTCACAACCTGTGCCAAAACAAGAACCAGCAGATTCTAATATAGATAGACAGATGAGGGAAAAGGAGAGAGAGGCAGAGAGGAGGAGAGAAAGCATATTAGATAGACAGATAAACAAATAAATAATACACAAATTAAAACAGACAACGGATTCTAGAATTATCATGTCCCTAATTAACACATACAAAGCAACTAAAATCCTAATAAAAAAAATTTGATAATATGAGCAAGAATCAAGGAGATCTGAAAAAAGTAGAGCTTAGATAAATGGAAAATACAGTAATAACAATTAAAAATGTATTAGAAAGATCAATTAAATGCATTAGTTTAAGAGAAAATTGGTAAACCAAAATTAGTATCTGAGATCTTATCCAGAATATAATGCAGAAGGTTAAAGAGAAGGAAAATATGAAAAAAGAGAGTTTGTGACATTAGAGATAGTGGAAGCATATCTAATGTAAAATTGTAGGTCAAAAAAGTAGCCAATAAAGAGAAAGGGGAACAAAAAGATAACGCTAAGATGTTTTCAAGGTTAAAGATTCAAGCCACAGATCCAGGAAGCTCAATGAATTCTAAGCAGAAAAGTAAAAAGAAATACAGAAAAATAAAAATTACCCAAATGAATATGAAGATCATAATATCAGTGAGAGTGAAAAACACAATCCTCGAAAGAATGACTATAAAATATTTGCTGGTTTTTTTAACAAAAAAAGCCAGAAAAGAATAGATCCCTTGGTTTACTAGGAGTAAACAATAGTTAACACAGCTGTAAAATTTCCAGTATTGCAGATTTCAAGTCATATTCAAACAAGTAATAAATGAGAAAAGTCTAGTGTAAAAAGACCCTCACTGAAAGAAACTTTTTATCTATTTCCTTCAAGCCAAAGGAGAATTATCCCAGATGTGAGATTTGAGATGCAAAAATGAACAGTAAGATAACATATTTGGGTAAATTTAAATAGTGATTATTTACATTAGCAGTAAAAATCATTAATTGTATGTTTTTGTGGAGGAGAGGGCAAATAGAATAGAGTTAAAATACTGAAACAATAATATATGACTTGTTACAAGACTGTTCAAGATAAAAAATTTTGCAGTATTTGATTTGTTGCAAAGAAGAGTCATAACATGGCATAACAATTTAGAGGCCTCAAGCAAACTACGCTTGTTATATGTGTTAAGGTAGTCATTTAAAAAAATAGCATATATCATGTAACTCCCAAAAATTAAAAGGAGAAATATATAATAAGAAAAATGAATTTGAAAACTCAATTTACCCCAAAAGACTGGGGAAAGTTTGGGGCAAAGGGACAGTGGAAAAACGATCAAAAACCAAAACCAACATATATGAATTTCAACATATTATGTTGAAGAGTTAGACCATAAAGAAGGCTGAGCACCAAACAACTGATACTTTTGAACTGCGGTGCTAGAAAAGACTCTTGAGAATCCCTTAGACAGTAAGGAGATCAATCAATCCTAAAGGAAATCAACCCTGAACATTCGTTGGAAGGACTGATGCTGAAGCTGAAGCTCCAATACTTTAGGCACCTGATGAGAAAAGCTGACTCATTGGAAAAGATACTGATGCTGGGAAAAATTGAGAGCAAGAGGAGAAGGGGGCGACAGAGGATGAGATGGCTGGATGACATCACTGACTCAATGAACATGAATTTGAGCAAACTCAGGGAGACAGTGAAGGACACAGAAACCTTGTCTGCTGCAGTTCATGGGGTCTCATAAGAGTCGGACACAACTTAGAGACTGAACAACAACAACCAAGTCCAAAGAAATAGTGTATGATGTCATCTATTTAGAGTCCACAAAAGGTCAATACTGAACCATATGTTGTTTAGAGATACATTAAAGGAACTGCGATTTGGAACAGTAGATATTTTAAGGGAGCTACAGTGGCATGTGATGGGAGGAAGCCATGAAGGGTTCCTAGCATATGAGCATGTCTCAGTGATGCAATGACAATGTCTATTTTATCATTTTTGAAGTGTCCGTGTAATTTTACATACCCTTATTACAATGGTGTAATTCCTTCTCCTTAATTTTATCCTTTTACAGGTTATCAATAAAAAACATTTTGGAGTAACAGTAAAATCATTAATTGTATGTTGTTGTGGAGGAGAGGGCAAATAGAATAGAGTTAAAATACTGAAACAATAATATATGACTTGTTACAAGACTGTTCAAGATAAAAAATTTTGCAGTATTTGATTTGTTGCAAAGAAGAGTCATAACATGGCATAACAATTTAGAGGCCTCAAGCAAACTACGCTTGTTATATGTGTTAAGGTAGTCATTTAAAAAAATAGCATATATCATGTAACTCCCAAAAATTAAAAGGAGAAATATATAATAAGAAAAATGAATTTGAAAACTCAATTTACCCCAAAAGACTGGGGAAAGTTTGGGGCAAAGGGACAGTGGAAAAACGATCAAAAACCAAAACCAACATATATGAATTTCAACATATTATGTTGAAGAGTTAGACCATAAAGAAGGCTGAGCACCAAACAACTGATACTTTTGAACTGCGGTGCTAGAAAAGACTCTTGAGAATCCCTTAGACAGTAAGGAGATCAATCAATCCTAAAGGAAATCAACCCTGAACATTCGTTGGAAGGACTGATGCTGAAGCTGAAGCTCCAATACTTTAGGCACCTGATGAGAAAAGCTGACTCATTGGAAAAGATACTGATGCTGGGAAAAATTGAGAGCAAGAGGAGAAGGGGGCGACAGAGGATGAGATGGCTGGATGACATCACTGACTCAATGAACATGAATTTGAGCAAACTCAGGGAGACAGTGAAGGACACAGAAACCTTGTCTGCTGCAGTTCATGGGGTCTCATAAGAGTCGGACACAACTTAGAGACTGAACAACAACAACCAAGTCCAAAGAAATAGTGTATGATGTCATCTATTTAGAGTCCACAAAAGGTCAATACTGAACCATATGTTGTTTAGAGATACATTAAAGGAACTGCGATTTGGAACAGTAGATATTTTAAGGGAGCTACAGTGGCATGTGATGGGAGGAAGCCATGAAGGGTTCCTAGCATATGAGCATGTCTCAGTGATGCAATGACAATGTCTATTTTATCATTTTTGAAGTGTCCGTGTAATTTTACATACCCTTATTACAATGGTGTAATTCCTTTTCTTTAATTTTATTTTTACAGAGTTTTGTCATTTACTACCACACATCGATTTGAATTCTCCATAGGTATAGGCATGGTCCCCACCCCAAACCTCTCCCCCCCAGCTCCCTCCCCAATCCACCCCTCCAGGTTGCCCCAGAACCCCTGTTTAAGATCCACTAGTGGGCTTCCCCTGGTGGTCCAGTGGGTAAGGACACTGCCTTGCAGTGCAAGGGGCGCCGGTTTGATCCCTGGCCTGGGAAGATTCCACGTGCCGCGGAGCGGCTGGACCAGTGTGTCCAATTACCAAGCCGGAGCTCTAGAGCACATGTGCCCAGAGCCGGTGCTCTGCAATGACAGACGCCACCGCGATGGGAGGCCCACAGGAGCCAAAGAACAAAGACAGATGAAAATGAGAAATGAGCGACCAATAGAAGTGGCCCGCCGGCTCCCCTCCCTCCCCAACCCAACCCCCACCCAAAATAAATAAATAAATAAATCTTTAAAAAAAAAAAAAAGATCCACTAGTCCCACAGCATATTCCACTCCCTCACCTCAATGTTCATAAGATTGTTCTCCATGTCTACCTCTCCATTGCTGCTCTGCATATTCATTTATCAGCACCATCTTTCTAGATTCCATATATATATCTGTCAGGATACAACACTTATCTTTCTTTTGGAATATATTTGCTTTATAATACTGTATAATTTTCTGCTGTACACAAAGTGAATCAATTATATGTATCATATATCCTCTCCTCTGGGACCTCCTTACCACCCCTCCATCCCAGACCTCTAGGTCCTCACAGGCCATTAAGCTGAACTTCCTATGCAATACAGCAGCTTCCCACCAGCTGTCTAATTTGCACATGGTAGTGAATATATGAGTGTCGCTCCTTACACAACTTAGAGACTGAACAACAACAACCAAGTCCAAAGAAATAGTGTATGATGTCATCTATTTAGAGTCCACAAAGGTCAATACTGAACCATATGTTGTTTAGAGATACATTAAAGGAACTGCGATTTGGAACAGTAGATATTTTAAGGGAGCTACAGTGGCATGTGATGGGAGGAAGCCATGAAGGGTTCCTAGCATATGAGCATGTCTCAGTGATGCAATGACAATGTCTATTTTATCATTTTTGAAGTGTCCGTGTAATTTTACATACCCTTATTACAATGGTGTAATTCCTTTTCTTTAATTTTATTTTTACAGAGTTTTGTCATTTACTACCACACATCGATTTGAATTCTCCATAGGTATAGGCATGGTCCCCACCCCAAACCTCTCCCCCCCAGCTCCCTCCCCATTCCACCCCTCCAGGTTGCCCCAGAACCCCTGTTTAAGATCCACTAGTGGGCTTCCCCTGGTGGTCCAGTGGGTAAGGACACTGCCTTGCAGTGCAAGGGGCGCCGGTTTGATCCCTGGCCTGGGAAGATTCCACGTGCCGCGGAGCGGCTGGACCAGTGTGTCCAATTACCAAGCCGGAGCTCTAGAGCACATGTGCCCAGAGCCGGTGCGCTGCAATGACAGATGCCACCGCGATGGGAGGCCCACAGGAGCCAAAGAACAAAGACAGATGAAAATGAGAAATGAGCGACCAATAGAAGTGGCCCGCCGGCTCCCCTCCCTCCCCAACCCAACCCCCACCCAAAATAAATAAATAAATAAATCTTTAAAAAAAAAAAAAAGATCCACTAGTCCCACAGCATATTCCACTCCCTCACCTCAATGTTCATAAGATTGTTCTCCATGTCTACCTCTCCATTGCTGCTCTGCATATTCATTTATCAGCACCATCTTTCTAGATTCCATATATATATCTGTCAGGATACAACACTTATCTTTCTTTTGGAATATATTTGCTTTATAATACTGTATAATTTTCTGCTGTACACAAAGTGAATCAATTATATGTATCATATATCCTCTCCCTCTGGGACCTCCTTACCACCCCTCCATCCCAGACCTCTAGGTCCTCACAGGCCATTAAGCTGAACTTCCTATGCAATACAGCAGCTTCCCACCAGCTGTCTAATTTGCACATGGTAGTGAATATATGAGTGCTACTCGCTCAATCTGTCCCACCCTCTCCTTCCCCCCTTGTGTCCACAAGTTCATTCTCTGTGTCTACACTTCTATTCAGGACTCTTTATAAAGACAGTTACTTTCATTCCATTGAGTAGTTTCACAAGAGAACTGACAGAAGACAGCACTTGAAGAGATGATTCCTTGGCTCCTCCCTGATATTTAATTACTTATCAAAACATACAACTACCACACTTGTTGTATCAGGAGAGAGAATCGTGGAAGATGTAGATGGGAGCAGCTGGAACACCAGCATCTCAAACAGGTCCTACTCTTTACACCAAACTAGCTGTTACAGACCAAGCAGCTGAGATCTGGGAAGCCTTCATTGATTTCTCCTTTCCAAGGATCATCACACCTGTCCTCACAGTTGTCTACTTCCAGACTGCCAGCCTGATGTTCTCATAGGGGTACAGGGGCTCTCATATTACACAGCTTAACACTTTGGCAAATGTCAGGCATTAGGACTCTTCGTCTCTGGCATTTGTGGTGTGTGGAAGATCAGTGGCAATAAGTCAGGCTGACTAAATTTCCTGATCCCATCTGGTGCTGCTGCTGCATGGATAGATGCAATCATGTTTTAAAAAAGACATCTGATTGGTAATAGTGTGTCTTGAGTCATGAAATGTGTGAGCTGGTCACCCAAATAAGACAGGACAACTCACTTAGAGCTTTTATAATTCTGAGCTATTTTCATTTGATGTCATTTCATAAATCACATGGTACTGGTGCTAGAAAACTAAGTACACAGTATATAAATAGATAATAGAAAAGCCTGTCTTTTTCTACAATGCTTACAACATGGCAACTGGTGAGATTTTGTTCACATTTTAAAAACTAAAATGTGCTTCTGTCATTCTGATTCTTCATATTATATATCCTCCCCTTTCCTTTTTTTTTTGTATAATTTTCTGCTGTACACAAAGTGAATCAATTATATGTATCATATATCCTCTCCCTCTGGGACCTCCTTACCACCCCTCCATCCCAGACCTCTAGGTCCTCACAGGCCATTAAGCTGAGCTTCCTATGCAATACAGCAGCTTCCCACCAGCTGTCTAATTTGCACATGGTAGTGAATATATGAGTGCTACTCGCTCAATCTGTCCCACCCTCTCCTTCCCCCCTTGTGTCCACAAGTTCATTCTCTGTGTCTACACTTCTATTCAGGACTCTTTATAAAGACAGTTACTTTCATTCCATTGAGTAGTTTCACAAGAGAACTGACAGAAGACAGCACTTGAAGAGATGATTCCTTGGCTCCTCCCTGATATTTAATTACTTATCAAAACATACAACTACCACACTTGTTGTATCAGGAGAGAGAATCGTGGAAGATGTAGATGGGAGCAGCTGGAACACCAGCATCTCAAACAGGTCCTACTCTTTACACCAAACTAGCTGTTACAGACCAAGCAGCTGAGATCTGGGAAGCCTTCATTGATTTCTCCTTTCCAAGGATCATCACACCTGTCCTCACAGTTGTCTACTTCCAGACTGCCAGCCTGATGTTCTCATAGGGGTACAGGGGCTCTCATATTACACAGCTTAACACTTTGGCAAATGTCAGGCATTAGGACTCTTCGTCTCTGGCATTTGTGGTGTGTGGAAGATCAGTGGCAATAAGTCAGGCTGACTAAATTTCCTGATCCCATCTGGTGCTGCTGCTGCATGGATAGATGCAATCATGTTTTAAAAAAGACATCTGATTGGTAATAGTGTGTCTTGAGTCATGAAATGTGTGAGCTGGTCACCCAAATAAGACAGGACAACTCACTTAGAGCTTTTATAATTCTGAGCTATTTTCATTTGATGTCATTTCATAAATCACATGGTACTGGTGCTAGAAAACTAAGTACACAGTATATAAATAGATAATAGAAAAGCCTGTCTTTTTCTACAATGCTTACAACATGGCAACTGGTGAGATTTTGTTCACATTTTAAAAAACTAAAATGTGCTTCTGTCAATTGTTTTTTCTTTACAGTCTCTGTTATCAAGAAGTACCTTTCAAGTTTCAACACACTTTTTCACTGGTACTCCATGCTGTGTGCTAAGTATACAGAGAGTTCCAGACCTGTCACTGAATACTCTGGAGCTCAAAGTTCAGGTCAGTTAAAGACACTAGATTCAGTCCTGTCTTCCAACTTCCTCTTCCAGGAAAATTTCCCCTCTTCATCAAGTCTGCACAAGTCTCTGGCTCAAATACTAAAACAACAACTATCAATGCACAGACTGGATTAGGGCTGATTATATAAATTGAGGAAATTGTATTGTGTGGTGTCTGTAATGAAGCCATGTTCTCTTATGCACTATTTAACAGCTTTAGAGGCAGTGGAACAAAGTGGAAAAGAAAAACTAAACATAGCAACAATTCTCCTTCTCCACACAAAGCTAGTCTCAAATCCAGTTTTAAACAAACATCAGGAATAAGAAAGACAAAGAAAAATGAATTCCCAGCTACTCAAGAGAAGAAAGTTAGGGCCAGTGTGATTTCCCAAAGATGGAGTTCCAACCAATTAATGTCAATTTCCTTCAATGTCAGAGCTCCTGGCTGAGAAATTAGGACTAAATGAAGGTAATTTGAGATTTTGTTGGCAAGAATTTATATCTAACCCTGACATATGAGTTCATATGCTATATTTACACACTGATGATAGAAAATGAGAGGGTTTGTTAAGACTGTGGGTGACCCTAACTTGAGAGGGTGCTTAGCAAGGAAGAGAACAGGAGAGAAATTAATAAGTTAGACATTGCCAAGCAGCTGAAGGTAAGCAGAGCACCACTACATAATGACAAGGTTAGGAAGGTTCAAGTCACTGGGCTAAGTGCTTTATGCATAGTTTATCATTTCTTCTTGTAATAAGGCTTCAAGGTAGGTAACATTTACAGAAGAGGACAACATGAAATTTCAAAGAAATGAGACTACCTATAATAAAAAGGCAGGAAAAGGAAAAAATGTTGTCATTAGGGAGCATAAAAAAAAAAATAAGTTCCTACCATGTAGCATGATGTATTTAAAGAAAGTGGAGTTAGGCTTTAAAGTTTAGAAAAAATGTTATAATGGTCTGATTTTAGATCGCCGAGAATGATGGCTACATATTTCTTCCTTGTATATTTTGAGAGTAAAGATATCACAGACAGTGCAAACATGAAGGAAAAGCCAGTTGCCTATATCTATAGCAACTAGGTATAGCAGCAAGGTGAAATGCACAGGATTTAGAGTAGTGGTCAGCAAACTATGACCCTTGGACCAAGGTTCACATCTTGCACGTTTTTTGTACAGTCCACAAGCCAAGAATGGTTTATACATTCTTAAGTGGCAGAAAAACACAAGAATAAAAATAATATTTTATCACATACGACCACCATGACTCTTACAGTCTAAAATCTATACCATTGGGCCCTTTACAGAGAAAGTTTTCCTACTCTTCCCTTAGTCATTGGGTCTGGAATTTATATTCTGATTTATATCTACCTGTGTCCTCAGTTGCTAAGTCGTGTCCAACTCTTTGGGATGCCATGGACCTTAGCCCACCAGGCTCCTCTGTCCATAGGATTTTCCAGGCAAAAATACTGGAGTGGATTGCCATTTCCTCTGAAGGGGGAATCTTTCTAAGCCAAAGATCAAACCTGCATGTCCTGTATCTCCTACATTGGCAGGCAGATTCTTTACCACTGAGTCACTTGGGTATTAATTTTACAGCCTGCCAATTGTATAATATTTCATGGGTTCCATGAGCCCACTTAGGATTTTTCAGTTTATCACAGCCTGCCAATTGTTTAAGTAAAATGAGAGGGTTTGTTAAGACTGTGGGTGACCCTAACTTGAGAGGGTGCTTAGCAAGGAAGAGAACAGGAGAGAAATTAATAAGTTAGACATTGCCAAGCAGCTGAAGGTAAGCAGAGCACCACTACATAATGACAAGGTTAGGAAGGTTCAAGTCACTGGGCTAAGTGCTTTATGCATAGTTTATCATTTCTTCTTGTAATAAGGCTTCAAGGTAGGTAACATTTACAGAAGAGGACAACATGAAATTTCAAAGAAATGAGACTACCTATAATAAAAAGGCAGGAAAAGGAAAAAATGTTGTCATTAGGGAGCATAAAAAAAAAAATAAGTTCCTACCATGTAGCATGATGTATTTAAAGAAAGTGGAGTTAGGCTTTAAAGTTTAGAAAAAATGTTATAATGGTCTGATTTTAGATCGCAGAGAATGATGGCTACATATTTCTTCCTTGTATATTTTGAGAGTAAAGATATCACAGACAGTGCAAACATGAAGGAAAAGCCAGTTGCCTATATCTATAGCAACTAGGTATAGCAGCAAGGTGAAATGCACAGGATTTAGAGTAGTGGTCAGCAAACTATGACCCTTGGACCAAGGTTCACATCTTGCACGTTTTTTGTACAGTCCACAAGCCAAGAATGGTTTATACATTCTTAAGTGGCAGAAAAACACAAGAATAAAAATAATATTTTATCACATACGACCACCATGACTCTTACAGTCTAAAATCTATACCATTGGGCCCTTTACAGAGAAAGTTTTCCTACTCTTCCCTTAGTCATTGGGTCTGGAATTTATATTCTGATTTATATCTACCTGTGTCCTCAGTTGCTAAGTCGTGTCCAACTCTTTGGGATGCCATGGACCTTAGCCCACCAGGCTCCTCTGTCCATAGGATTTTCCAGGCAAAAATACTGGAGTGGATTGCCATTTCCTCTGAAGGGGGAATCTTTCTAAGCCAAAGATCAAACCTGCATGTCCTGTATCTCCTACATTGGCAGGCAGATTCTTTACCACTGAGTCACTTGGGTATTAATTTTACAGCCTGCCAATTGTATAATATTTCATGGGTTCCATGAGCCCACTTAGGATTTTTCAGTAACATTATCACACCCAAATAAGTCCACCATGTGATCCTTTTCCAAGAAAGTAGTCAATGTGTTTATGAGCTAGGGAGTGGTTTAACTAAAGCTAAAGTTCTGTAAGATATCACCTGTGCCATACAAATCAACTTAATCCCAGAAACATTTAATAAGAGTCCACCATAATCTAGGGACAATCCTACATGCTGCCCTGGCTCCCCCCTGTGCAGAGCTTGATGGTTGGATTCTCCCTTCGTCCTCACTGACAGAACTTCAGTCTTGTTGAGAGTAGCAATGTGCCCAGCCAAAATAAAGTACCATGTTTTCCTACTTTGAAGATAAGGATTATTGTGGTAATGAGAAGTAAATGGGAATCACTGGGTAGATCCTTTTCTGGCTGCGTTCTGTCTTTAACCTTTTCCCCTTCCTCCACCCTGAACTGTGGGCATCACGGCTGGAGCTCTAGCAATCATTTTGTGGGCATAGGGGAAACAAACAATTGTGGAGACCTAGGCTTTGACAACCTTGAGCTTCAGAACCTTTAGCAAAGCTTTACAAGTGTGTGTGTGTGTGTGTGTGTGTGTGTGTACTCAGTCACTCAGCCCTATTCAACTCTTTGTGATCCCATGGACAGGCTCCTCTGTCCATGGAATTTTCCAGGCATGAATACTGGAGCAGGTTGCCATTTCCTCCTCCCGGGGATGCTCTAACCAGAGATCAAACCCATGTCTCTTGCATCTCCTACATTGACAGGCAGACTCTTTTGTACCACTGTGCCACAATCTTATACCTCAAGACTTCTTGACAAACCAGAAAAATAAAGCCTCCTGTTTGTTTTTTGGTTTCTCTGTTTCACATAGCCATATCCAATCTTAACTAATATATCCACGCTCAAGGAATTCTTTGATCCACATCCTTCTTTTGGGTTCAGGTACCCAAACATTAAGACTGCACGTTAGTTGTAATACTATGCAACTTACTAGTAACAGTCAACAAAAGTGAAAGAAAAAGATTTAAAACTAGGAAAAAGGAGTGTGAGATGCAGAACTTGAATGAGACTTCCTGCCAGCTGACTACTGACAATGGTGATCTTAATTGACAGGTTCTCTGATTTGGGAGCTTGAACTCAGCAATTAAGTTATTACTTCAATATATTTTCAATGGAAGCTTCAAACTTTATAGACCTTTGGTTCACCCACTCCTCTGGAAACTTATCTCTCTTAGAAAGATTAAATTAAATGATATTAATGTCAAGTCCATTTAAGTCATAACCCAGGCAGGTCGCTGATTCAAATTTCATTTGTATTTGGCCAAATATTGTCATTAATCTGATCCTATGAACCTTAGTTAGAATATTTACATTTGAAGTCAATAGAAGTCTGTGAGAGACTTAACGTATGTTTTCTTACAGGGTTCTGTAGTGAATATATAAAACTTTACCAATCGTTTAGTTTATCAATTCATTGTCTGAATAAGTCTTTCATCTATCAAAACTCAAGGTGTGAATGGAACAGAAATAAAAAAGTGTTGCTTTATAAGCCAAAAACCATAGTTTTAATTTTCAACTAATAGAACCTTCTTTAATTGTAAATAGGGGAAAGTTATTGGCACAACTTTGCTGCCCAACTTTAGCAAGAAGGAAACCATCCATATATCTGGAAAGCATTCACTGTATCACTGAAGATTATATTATTAGCTATACTTTAAAGAGTAAAAGTAGGTAGGACAGGCTCCTCTGTCCATGGAATTTTCCAGTGAATACTGGAGCAGGTTGCCATTTCCTCCTCCCGGGGATGCTCTAACCAGAGATCAAACCCATGTCTCTTGCATCTCCTACATTGACAGGCAGACTCTTTTGTACCACTGTGCCACAATCTTATACCTCAAGACTTCTTGACAAACCAGAAAAATAAAGCCTCCTGTTTGTTTTTTGGTTTCTCTGTTTCACATAGCCATATCCAATCTTAACTAATATATCCACGCTCAAGGAATTCTTTGATCCACATCCTTCTTTTGGGTTCAGGTACCCAAACATTAAGACTGCACGTTAGTTGTAATACTATGCAACTTACTAGTAACAGTCAACAAAAGTGAAAGAAAAAGATTTAAAACTAGGAAAAAGGAGTGTGAGATGCAGAACTTGAATGAGACTTCCTGCCAGCTGACTACTGACAATGGTGATCTTAATTGACAGGTTCTCTGATTTGGGAGCTTGAACTCAGCAATTAAGTTATTACTTCAATATATTTTCAATGGAAGCTTCAAACTTTATAGACCTTTGGTTCACCCACTCCTCTGGAAACTTATCTCTCTTAGAAAGATTAAATTAAATGATATTAATGTCAAGTCCATTTAAGTCATAACCCAGGCAGGTCGCTGATTCAAATTTCATTTGTATTTGGCCAAATATTGTCATTAATCTGATCCTATGAACCTTAGTTAGAATATTTACATTTGAAGTCAATAGAAGTCTGTGAGAGACTTAACGTATGTTTTCTTACAGGGTTCTGTAGTGAATATATAAAACTTTACCAATCGTTTAGTTTATCAATTCATTGTCTGAATAAGTCTTTCATCTATCAAAACTCAAGGTGTGAATGGAACAGAAATAAAAAAGTGTTGCTTTATAAGCCAAAAACCATAGTTTTAATTTTCAACTAATAGAACCTTCTTTAATTGTAAATAGGGGAAAGTTATTGGCACAACTTTGCTGCCCAACTTTAGCAAGAAGGAAACCATCCATATATCTGGAAAGCATTCACTGTATCACTGAAGATTATATTTTTAGCTATACTTTAAAGAGTAAAAAGTAGGTAGCAACACATTTTTAGTTAAAGCAAAAACAAAGTAATGACCCATATCCTCTCATCTTTACATTGGATATTACCTTGGTTTTCCCTACCAAGAGGCCCTGGTGCTTTGAAATCCAAACCAAGAACTTTTTCATGGTTATGACATTTCTCATGACATTTACTTAAAAAAAATCAATCTGACTTTTCAAGCACTGGAAACAGGGTCTTGTGAAATGAGGAAACCATAACAAGGCCTCAGCCAACAAAGTTAACTTTTGAATTTTTTTTTTCCCAAAAACCTTCTGAGAAGCTTTATCTGAAAATGGATCTAGTAACACTTTAAAGGCAAAGGCCATCTAAGAGGCTTTTTATTAACAGCAGGATTATCTTCTTCTACAGATTTAATTTTAGTCCCCTGAGACTTTCAATATAATCAAGTCATACAGTCAATCCTGAGCAAAATTTAATTTAGTCTTGTCCCAATAAGACCCAAGAAATGAAACAGGAATGACAGGCTCAGAGGTATGAAGTGGAAATGTGACCTTGCTAGGGGAAGAATGAGCAGCTAAAGATCTATGCAACATCTTAAAGTGTATCTGAAAAGTAAATTACCAAATATATATATATTGGTTTTGATCGAGTTTTCTTCCAGTAACACTTCCTTAAGTTCCAGCAAAAGTTAATACATAGTTCACTGAATGGTTTTGGGAATATTACTATGATTGGCAGTTGCATATAAAATCCTAATGGGCCCAAGTTGAGAGTTTAAGATAATTTCATAAAATAATCAAGTATTTAAGTCATGTTAAGTAAACATGGAAACAAGGTTCAGCCCAACTTCCTACTCAAAGTAGATGTGCAATCTTAGGCAAAACACTTGAGATTCTCTGAAACTTAATTTTTAGTCTTAGATCTGTAAGGCATAATGATCACAAAAGGACTCAATCATCTACAAAGCAGCTTTTAGATCTATAGTTACTATTTTCCATTTGATCAGTGGAAGCCAAAACCCCTTTACATCCCAGAGAATAACTACATATTCACAGCCCACTCTGGGAGATCCTGATATATTCAGGAGTCTGAATATTTTAAAGTTCTGATTACTCTGTCATTCTGTTATGCAGTCAAGTTTGCAACTCACTGTAACTACATTATGAATTAACTGAGGGTAGGGGAATGTGTGACCATCTCTGGAGGCCCTGAACCTAACACAGTTGTCTGCCTCAGAGTAGGTGCTTTATAGTGTGTGTGCTCAGTTGCTCAGTCATGTCTGACTCTTTGCAACCGCATTGACAGTAGCCCCCAGGCTCCTCTGTCTATAGGATTCTCCTGGCACTAATACTGGAGTGGGTTGCTATTTCCTTCTCCATAGGCTCTTCCCAATCCAAGGATCAAACCACGTCTCCTCTCTCTCCTGTATTAGCAGGCAGATTCTTCATCACTGTGCCACCTGGGAAGCTCAGGTACTTTATAAGTGAGTACTAAATGAAAACACATAAATGAATGAACAGATCATGAAAACAGTTACTCTTATGGACTCAGAATTTATATGATGCCCTCAAAATTTATATGTTGCATTCCTAACCTTCAGTTTCTCAGAACATGACTCTACTTAGAGACAGAGACGAAAGAGGTAATCATATTAAAATGAAATTAAGTAGACTTTAATCCAGTATGCTCATTGTTCACAACCAAATTTACCTGCATTTAAGCCCCAAAAGAAATGAAACAGGAATGATGAAGTGGAAATGTGACCTTGCTAGGGGAAGAATGAGCAGCTAAAGATCTATGCAACATCTTAAAGTGTATCTGAAAAGTAAATTACCAAATATATATATATTGGTTTTGATCGAGTTTTCTTCCAGTAACACTTCCTTAAGTTCCAGCAAAAGTTAATACATAGTTCACTGAATGGTTTTGGGAATATTACTATGATTGGCAGTTGCATATAAAATCCTAATGGGCCCAAGTTGAGAGTTTAAGATAATTTCATAAAATAATCAAGTATTTAAGTCATGTTAAGTAAACATGGAAACAAGGTTCAGCCCAACTTCCTACTCAAAGTAGATGTGCAATCTTAGGCAAAACACTTGAGATTCTCTGAAACTTAATTTTTAGTCTTAGATCTGTAAGGCATAATGATCACAAAAGGACTCAATCATCTACAAAGCAGCTTTTAGATCTATAGTTACTATTTTCCATTTGATCAGTGGAAGCCAAAACCCCTTTACATCCCAGAGAATAACTACATATTCACAGCCCACTCTGGGAGATCCTGATATATTCAGGAGTCTGAATATTTTAAAGTTCTGATTACTCTGTCATTCTGTTATGCAGTCAAGTTTGCAACTCACTGTAACTACATTATGAATTAACTGAGGGTAGGGGAATGTGTGACCATCTCTGGAGGCCCTGAACCTAACACAGTTGTCTGCCTCAGAGTAGGTGCTTTATAGTGTGTGTGCTCAGTTGCTCAGTCATGTCTGACTCTTTGCAACCGCATTGACAGTAGCCCCCAGGCTCCTCTGTCTATAGGATTCTCCTGGCACTAATACTGGAGTGGGTTGCTATTTCCTTCTCCATAGGCTCTTCCCAATCCAAGGATCAAACCACGTCTCCTCTCTCTCCTGTATTAGCAGGCAGATTCTTCATCACTGTGCCACCTGGGAAGCTCAGGTACTTTATAAGTGAGTACTAAATGAAAACACATAAATGAATGAACAGATCATGAAAACAGTTACTCTTATGGACTCAGAATTTATATGATGCCCTCAAAATTTATATGTTGCATTCCTAACCTTCAGTTTCTCAGAACATGACTCTACTTAGAGACAGAGACGAAAGAGGTAATCATATTAAAATGAAATTAAGTAGACTTTAATCCAGTATGATCATTGTTCACAACAATAACCTCAGTTAATACTTTGATTTAACTCTTAAAATATAAAGTTTTGCATAATGTTTATTATTGTTACCATTAGGTTTTTTTCAAAACCAGAGGTAATTCTGAGTTTATATTTTAAGACATTGAGTGTCCATTAATCTCTTGTAACATGAGTTCTAATTTATGGATGTGTATGAGATCTAATTTCCTCTTCTCAGAAGAAGAGGAAAGCTGGACACACAGAGGGATACCAGGGATGTACCTGCACACAGGAGGTGTGTGAAGGCACAACAAGAAAGTGGCTGTCTGCAAGCCACAAAGAGAGGCCTCAGAAGAAACCAGACCTGCTCGCACCTTGATCTTGGACTTCTAGCCTGCAGAATTGTAAGAAAATAAATTTCTGCTGTTTAAGTCACCCAGTCTGTGGTATTTTGTTTTGGGAACCCTGGGAAACTAATGCAGTTACCCACCCTCCCAAATCCAAACAGTATTAACATTTGCTATAAATTAACAAGGAATACTTTACATTTATTAATCACACTAATCATTTCAACATGAGCCAAAGAATTTAATACCTTCCCCAGGATCACAAAGCCAAGGATCCAGCTACATTCCAAGGCAAGGATTTAAACACTGGCAGTTATGTTATTATAACTCAAACCTTTTGCTCACTGTACTTTAGTATGGAATGTGCTCCTTCTATTAATAAATCTAGAAGTATAACCACCTTCAAAAGCTGGATCCAATAAGGTGATCTGTACAGAAGTGGATTTTATCATTGCACCACCTGGAAGGCCCAAGTATTAATATTTGGATATCAACAAATTTGCACCATTAAAGGTTGTAGTATTACTCTCATCACTGTGCCACCTGGGAAGCTCAGGTACTTTATAAGTGAGTACTAAATGAAAACACATAAATGAATGAACAGATCATGAAAACAGTTACTCTTATGGACTCAGAATTTATATGATGCCCTCAAAATTTATATGTTGCATTCCTAACCTTCAGTTTCTCAGAACATGACTCTACTTAGAGACAGAGACGAAAGAGGTAATCATATTAAAATGAAATTAAGTAGACTTTAATCCAGTATGATCATTGTTCACAACAATAACCTCAGTTAATACTTTGATTTAACTCTTAAAATATAAAGTTTTGCATAATGTTTATTATTGTTACCATTAGGTTTTTTTCAAAACCAGAGGTAATTCTGAGTTTATATTTTAAGACATTGAGTGTCCATTAATCTCTTGTAACATGAGTTCTAATTTATGGATGTGTATGAGATCTAATTTCCTCTTCTCAGAAGAAGAGGAAAGCTGGACACACAGAGGGATACCAGGGATGTACCTGCACACAGGAGGTGTGTGAAGGCACAACAAGAAAGTGGCTGTCTGCAAGCCACAAAGAGAGGCCTCAGAAGAAACCAGACCTGCTCGCACCTTGATCTTGGACTTCTAGCCTGCAGAATTGTAAGAAAATAAATTTCTGCTGTTTAAGTCACCCAGTCTGTGGTATTTTGTTTTGGGAACCCTGGGAAACTAATGCAGTTACCCACCCTCCCAAATCCAAACAGTATTAACATTTGCTATAAATTAACAAGGAATACTTTACATTTATTAATCACACTAATCATTTCAACATGAGCCAAAGAATTTAATACCTTCCCCAGGATCACAAAGCCAAGGATCCAGCTACATTCCAAGGCAAGGATTTAAACACTGGCAGTTATGTTATTATAACTCAAACCTTTTGCTCACTGTACTTTAGTATGGAATGTGCTCCTTCTATTAATAAATCTAGAAGTATAACCACCTTCAAAAGCTGGATCCAATAAGGTGATCTGTACAGAAGTGGATTTTATCATTGCACCACCTGGAAGGCCCAAGTATTAATATTTGGATATCAACCAATTTGCATCATTAAAGGTTGTAGGCATATCCACAAATTAGATCTCATGTTTCAAGAGACTAATGGATACTCAATGTCTTAAAATACAAACTCAGGATTACCTTTGCTTTTGAAAAAAAAAAAAAGCCTAATGGTAACAATAATAAATATTATGCAAAACTTTGTATTTTCAGAGTTAAATCAAAGTATTAACCTAGGTCATTGTTGTGAACAGCTATGAATTCATCACACAAACATACTATTAAAATGAAAATAATATCTACTCAAGTAGAAACTAATTTTGCCCAAAGCCATATGAGAAGCTACTTTTGAGTAGTAGTCCAAAAACAGAGTTCAAAGACAGAACTAATCTGCCAAACTGGAATACACTGATATCTCTTAAAAGAAAACTTCATTTTTAACTAACATCAGGGTCTTTTACAATAAAGCTCTGCAAAGTTTGAACAACATGAAGTTAAGGCATCCTGATTTCTGCTCAGCAGAGAACTTTATTGCCATTTCTCCTCCAGCATTGTAAAGTATGGAAAGTGATTACTCTAAACCCCATGCTAAAATTTATAGTTCTGTCAAGTTTTACAATCTAGGGCTGTCATATACACTCCAGCAGGTTGGCTGCTGTCCAGTTCTAGAGACCTGAGTATGACTTGCAACCCCCTGGAGTTATGCAGTGCTGTTTCTAGCTGGGAAATAAATTTTAACTCCAAAGTTTCTTACTAAGAAAAATTAGCCTTATTCCCCTGCCCATGATTGATTACTATGACGTAAAGTGTAGGGTCGAAAAGGCACTTCGCAATTAAGAAGCAATATTCGGGCAGAGATACGAAAACAAGCTGAAGAAGGCAAGTGATACCATTAGTAGAACTGAAATCCTATAGCAACTAAATTCCTTCAAAGTTGTGAGTTCTGTGCTTATAAAATCCCAGCCTGTACACCATCCAACATTCATCAGCTAGTAAGGATTGGAGGCATAATGAGCAGAGAGTTATGTGAGGTTCAGTTAGGGATGACACAAAATGAAGACATTCTGTCTGTGCTCCCATTCTCTAGTGTAGACTGAATGCCTGTGTGCTCCTGCACATTCACATGTTGAAACCTAACCTCCAGTGTGATAGTATTTGGAGCTGGGACCTTTGAGAGGTATTAGACCATAAAGATGGAGGCTTCATGAACAGAATTAGTGTCCTTGTGAAACAGACTTCAGAGATTTCCCTTGTTCATTTCCCCATGTAAGGACACTGAGAAAGTGGCTGCCTGTAAACTAGACCTTGGTTAGACATCTTCTTCTGCCAGTACCTTGATCTTGGACTACCTAGTCTCCAAAAATGTGAGAAATGCATCTCTGTCATTTATGAGCCACCAAGTCTATGGTATTTTTGTTATAGCAGCCTGAACAAACTAAGGTACCTCCCCACTAATGAGTCTTTCTGAATAACTAGGTTTTGCAGTCAGCCAGTTTACTTGTCTCAAAATGAAACTTCTTGTTAAAAAAAAAAAATCTATGTTGTATGAACTTCTTTCTAAAATTTATTCAATACAGCTTCTTGGGCAGAATACTTGACCTTAGTTTCTTCACTTATGAAAGATTTAGGTTATGTGGACTTCATGGTTTTCTTTTCAAGTTTTCCTAAATGATCAGTGACCTAATGATAATTCTTTCCCAAGACATCCTGAGGCCATGAAGATTGGCTCAAGTTTATGGGACTCTTTGCCAGCCCACAAAATGGCACCTGATGGCAAAGCCTCTCAAATTATTAGATTACTTCTCTAGCGTTGTTCTTCTCTTGCAGTTAAACACTGTCAGAGACTACACTTTCTTCTGTTGAACACTCTCTTTTCCTTTAGTGATTTCCCACCTTAAATCATATGCACATTTACAATCAGACAACCATGCTTGCAAAAACTCTACAAAAAGAGGCTTGCCCTGCAAAAGGTTAGATTTTGAAGAGAAAGAACAGACTTACTAACATCTGTGTTGCCTACTCATCATCAGAAATCCTCTTTCTCCCTTTCTTTTGGATCCATTTTTCAGAAGAGGTAACTTCACTCCCTCCACCTCCTTGCAGATCAGTGGAAAGGAACATTTCCAGCTCCCGGGGCAGTTCCCGTCTTAAGCCGTTTACACAGGAGGGTTTTTTTTCACTAGAGATTTAAAAGGCTAAGGCCATGACCTACTTCCTCTTTATCTCCTATAATTAAAGGTAGGAGGATCTCTCTTGCAATTTGTCTTCACAGTGCAGACCTATTTAACTGGTGTAAATCCTGGAGATTTACAGATCTACAAATTTCCATGCAGGCAAGCCTGAACACGTGAGCAAGCCCCTTTCCACTTCAGGGGAAGATGGCATGCTCCATTTGCCTTAAAACCTCAGTCTGGTGCTGCAGCTTCCCCGAGAAACCCAGCAAGGAGGGAGGGTGGGGAGAAGGAGGAGGTGAAAAAAGAGAAGGGAGAGCTGCTGTCATCCTGTGCTTCTCCATTAATTAATATAGCTGATACTTTATTACCTTTTGTCTGTAATTCCTTGACCAAGAACCCAAAGGGAAAAGGATTGACAGATTACCTCCAGGTAAAAGAGATGTTACTGTGAAATCACCGCAGGGAATAAACAAAGAGTTGTTGAGAGAAACCTAGTTTTTCAAGTGGGATTCCTAAGCTGAAAGTCTAACAGATGGCGAAAAAGAACACTTCTCATTTGGAACAAATGCATTTAGTTTCTACACATTAATAATCTGTTTTAATATCAGCCACTTACAGTTGAAAAATTCTAAGCATTAAGTATGACACTGAGCACACACCTTCTTCTATGGATTTTTAAACTTCACATATATGAGATATATACATAACCTATATAAGAAATATCTGTTGCTACTTACTTACTTCAACCATTTTGCTCTATTTGTTTTTTGAAAAAGCTAGTGACTTAATCATGAATGTAATTCACCACTATCCTGAGAGAATTATGACATTGATGATTTGAAAAAATATAGGTTACATTGTTTAAAACGAAAGACGAGTTATTTTCCTGAAACCTAAAAATTTGACAAGCTAAGTGTTTATGTTACAACACTTGTATTTTGCCAGATTTCTCCAACTGTAACCTCATTTCAAAACTGCCATGAGATTCCATTCAAAGACTGTTGTCGCTACTGTGAAACAAACCCCAGAAATTCTAAAACTACCTTGAGGAAAGATATTCCCCTTGATTGGAATTTGCAAGAAATATCTGAAAGAAGGGTAACAGTATGGTACCTGAATTCGGGAATTCTCAAAACTATCATAATTGCCTTTAATATATGACTTAAGCTTCCTGTTTCATAATTTCTCTTTCCTTCAATCATTTGAGGAGAATGTAAGCCCAGCATCTGAACATTAACCTCATGCCTATTTCCTATTACATTTTTAATATATACTTTCATGGGCAAATAGTTTGGACGTAATACACGTGTTGTCCCTGCTTATGTTCACTCAGCCCAGCACAACATACCACTATCTAAGCCAAATTTGATTCGCTTCATTTTGAATGATAAATCAGCATCCACTGTTGGGACTACTCTGGTTATATTATTAGATGAATACCCTGAGTATCACAGGTCAAATTATATTCTTAGCCTCACACATATTTTAACAGATTTCACACTATGACCTCACTTGAAAATTCTAGTTCCTAAAAACCACTCAGTTTTCTGTTCCTTTGCCAGTAGCCACTGTCCCTGAAGGCTTTCACCTAATGTATTTGGGCACAACTATTGATCCTTAACTGGAGTGCATTCCTCTGGACTAAACTGTTGCCAGGTAGAATTTGGGTAATGGACCCAACAGTCATCTGCAAGAACATAAATGTTCTCTGGGTAGGTCAAATGGTGTCCCTTAAACACAGAACAGGTACAAATGTTGTTTTGTTTTCCTTCTCAAATGTATTTTTTTAATGTATAAGGATAGCCAGGCGTATGGCACCTGGAGTTTTCTATTTATTATTCATAGATCAGAAATGATTGAAATAAAAGTATCTTCATCTGTATAAATTATTCATAATTTTTTTTGATATTCCCTAATAGTTTGAAACTCTGTTTAACAAATTCTGTCAATATTTCAATTATATACTTCCCTAACTTCACCACCCAAATATCAACCAACATACTTGCAGTTATAACCATTATTCTTAGGCCAAGCCATGACAGTGACACATAAATTCCTATTTCATTTTTAGTGATTCTGTCTTGTACCTGTCAAGATAGTGACTTACAACAGTTCCCTAGTAATATCCCCCAAACCCATGGGACCCATTCATGAACATTCTAAGGGAAACTAATAAAAATAAGTCTACAATGTTGTCTTTGAGTCTAGTTAGAAGTGTTTACAACATCTACCTTTTAATGATAATTTTATCAGTGGACCAGATAGAAAATCTCAATAGAGATATAACAGCTAGAGAGACTGAAATAGAAAACTTTTAGACTATCCCCGAATCAAATAAACAAAAAAATCCAACCTACATAATTTCATTAGTGAACTCCACAAAATATTTAAAGAACTATTGCCAATCCCTCACAAACTATTCATGAACAGAAGAGAAAGAAACACTTTCCAATTGATTCTGTGAGGCCATTATTTTCTGAATACTCAAACCAGGAAACTCTCTCTCTCTCTCTCTCTCTCTCTCCCTCCCTCTCCTCCTCCTCTCTCTCATTCTCTCTCTCAAACACATACACGCACACACACACACAGACACACACACACATGTACCCCTACACATACACACAAACAACATTCTATATAGATATATGCTGAAGAATAAAATTCTCAACAAAATACTAGCAAGCTGAATTGAGTTTATGAAAAGAATTACATATTATGACCAAGTTGATTTAACCCCTCAATACAAGACTAGATTAAATCTGAAAATTAATCAACATGAAACATTCTACTAATAGAATATAGGACAAAAACTACATGATCATCTTGACTAATGTAGAAAAAAAGCACTTGACAAAATCCAACACTCTTTCATGATAAAAAAAAAAGAAAGCACTCAAAAAAACTGGAAATGGAAGGGAACCTCCTCATCTTGATGAAGGGAATCTACAAATAACCCTTACATTTAATGGCTGACACTTAAGATCAGGAACACTTATACCAGGGGTCAACACACCTGCCTCCTGCCACTTTTATTCAACATGCTGACCTTAAAAATCAGGAATATACTTAACTTCACCACCCAAATATCAACCAACATACTTGCAGTTATAACCATTATTCTTAGGCCAAGCCATGACAGTGACACATAAATTCCTATTTCATTTTTAGTGATTCTGTCTTGTACCTGTCAAGATAGTGACTTACAACAGTTCCCTAGTAATATCCCCCAAACCCATGGGACCCATTCATGAACATTCTAAGGGAAACTAATAAAAATAAGTCTACAATGTTGTCTTTGAGTCTAGTTAGAAGTGTTTACAACATCTACCTTTTAATGATAATTTTATCAGTGGACCAGATAGAAAATCTCAATAGAGATATAACAGCTAGAGAGACTGAAATAGAAAACTTTTAGACTATCCCCGAATCAAATAAACAAAAAAATCCAACCTACATAATTTCATTAGTGAACTCCACAAAATATTTAAAGAACTATTGCCAATCCCTCACAAACTATTCATGAACAGAAGAGAAAGAAACACTTTCCAATTGATTCTGTGAGGCCATTATTTTCTGAATACTCAAACCAGGAAACTCTCTCTCTCTCTCTCTCTCTCTCTCTCTCCCTCCCTCTCCTCCTCCTCTCTCTCATTCTCTCTCTCAAACACATACACGCACACACACACACAGACACACACACACATGTACCCCTACACATACACACAAACAACATTCTATATAGATATATGCTGAAGAATAAAATTCTCAACAAAATACTAGCAAGCTGAATTGAGTTTATGAAAAGAATTACATATTATGACCAAGTTGATTTAACCCCTCAATACAAGACTAGATTAAATCTGAAAATTAATCAACATGAAACATTCTACTAATAGAATATAGGACAAAAACTACATGATCATCTTGACTAATGTAGAAAAAAAGCACTTGACAAAATCCAACACTCTTTCATGATAAAAAAAAAAGAAAGCACTCAAAAAAACTGGAAATGGAAGGGAACCTCCTCATCTTGATGAAGGGAATCTACAAATAACCCTTACATTTAATGGCTGACACTTAAGATCAGGAACACTTATACCAGGGGTCAACACACCTGCCTCCTGCCACTTTTATTCAACATTGCACTGGCAGTCCTAACCAGGAAAATTATGCAAGAAAAATAAATGAAAAGCATTTAAATTGAAAAAATAAGTATTTGCAGATTACATGATCATGATGGTAACTCGTAAATAATTTTAGCAAGTTTGCAGGATAGAGGATAAATATGTAAAAATCAACTGCATCTCTACTAGCAATGAATAAACTGAAAATAAAATTTGGGAAGTACTTTCATTTAAAATAGTATCAAAAATACCTGCTAGTAACTTTAATAAAAGAAATATAAGATTTGTACATTTATAATCACAAAATATTTTAAAAGAAACTTAAAATCTCTACAAAATGGAAAGATAGCCCATGTTCATGGATTAGAAGCATTAATACTGTTAAGATGTCAAAACCTCCCAATTGATCTGTATCTCAAAATGCCAGCTGCCTTTTTTGCAGATACTGACAAGCTAATGGTAAAATTAGTTTGGCAACTCAAAGCAACAGGATAGCCAAAACAATTTCGAGAAAGAACAAAACTAGAGAACTCACACTTCTCAGTTCTAAAACTTACCACAAATTTATAGTAACCAAGGCAGTGCAACATTACTATGAAGACAGACATATTAATCAATGGAATAAGATTCAGATTTCAAAAATAAATCCTTAAATGTATGGTCAATTAGTTTTTGACAAGGGTGCTAAGACTATTAAATGGGAGAAATAAGTATCTTTTCAACATGTGGTGCTAGAATATCAACATGCAAAGTAAGAAGTTAATTCTATAACTTGAACTCTATAAAAACTAACTCCAGGGCTTCCCCTGGTGGTCCAGTGGATAAGGACACCGCCTTGCAGTGCAAGGGGCGCCGGTTCGATCCCTGGCCTGGGAAGATCCCACGTGCCGCGGAGCGGCTGGACTGATGTGTCCAATCACCGAGCCGGAGCTCTGGAGCGCATGCGCCCAGAGCCGGTGCTCTGCGACAACAGACGCCACCGCGATGGGAGGCCCACAGGAGCCAAAGAACAAAGACGGATGAAAATGGAGAAATGAAAGACCAATGGAAGTGGCCCGCCCGCTCCCCTCCCTCCGCAACCCCCGCCCAAAATAAATAAATAAATCTTAAAAAAAAAAAAAAAAAAACTAACTCCAAAAATTAAAAAAAATAAATAACTCTAAATGGATAACAGACCTATGTGCAAGAGTGAAACTATAAAACTCTTAAACATGGGAGTAATCTCTGTGATCTGGAGTTAGGTAATGGGCTATTTAGATACTACACAAGCACACAGAACAATGCCTGACATACAGTTGGGTCTCCTTTATTTTTTAAATCCAGTTAAACAATATTTATTGAGTTTCTCTTTGTCTGTAATTATCAGAAACTTGAATATTAGGTGCCTAGATATGTTTAACTGTTCTCAGGATTCTCTAAACTTTGTGAACCTAAATTTTATCAGCTTGAGAAAACCCTCAGCCAATATCACTTTATGGGACTTTAAATACTACTTCTTTCAATCATTATCCTTTCTTTCTGGTACTCTGATTTGCCAATGCTTACACCATTATTATGTGCCAATTATTCTCTTTTTTCTTTTTCTGTTCTTTTCTTTATTCTATTTCTCTAAAACATGGAATTAGTTTGGCAACTCAAAGCAACAGGATAGCCAAAACAATTTCGAGAAAGAACAAAACTAGAGAACTCACACTTCTCAGTTCTAAAACTTACCACAAATTTATAGTAACCAAGGCAGTGCAACATTACTATGAAGACAGACATATTAATCAATGGAATAAGATTCAGATTTCAAAAATAAATCCTTAAATGTATGGTCAATTAGTTTTTGACAAGGGTGCTAAGACTATTAAATGGGAGAAATAAGTATCTTTTCAACATGTGGTGCTAGAATATCAACATGCAAAGTAAGAAGTTAATTCTATAACTTGAACTCTATATAAAAACTAACTCCAGGGCTTCCCCTGGTGGTCCAGTGGATAAGGACACCGCCTTGCAGTGCAAGGGGCGCCGGTTCGATCCCTGGCCTGGGAAGATCCCACGTGCCGCGGAGCGGCTGGACTGATGTGTCCAATCATCGAGCCGGAGCTCTGGAGCGCATGCGCCCAGAGCCGGTGCTCTGCGACAACAGACGCCACCGCGATGGGAGGCCCACAGGAGCCAAAGAACAAAGACGGATGAAAATGGAGAAATGAAAGACCAATGGAAGTGGCCCGCCCGCTCCCCTCCCTCCGCAACCCCCGCCCAAAATAAATAAATAAATCTTAAAAAAAAAAAAAAAAAACTAACTCCAAAAATTAAAAAAAATAAATAACTCTAAATGGATAACAGACCTATGTGCAAGAGTGAAACTATAAAACTCTTAAACATGGGAGTAATCTCTGTGATCTGGAGTTAGGTAATGGGCTATTTAGATACTACACAAGCACACAGAACAATGCCTGACATACAGTTGGGTCTCCTTTATTTTTTAAATCCAGTTAAACAATATTTATTGAGTTTCTCTTTGTCTGTAATTATCAGAAACTTGAATATTAGGTGCCTAGATATGTTTAACTGTTCTCAGGATTCTCTAAACTTTGTGAACCTAAATTTTATCAGCTTGAGAAAACCCTCAGCCAATATCACTTTATGGGACTTTAAATACTACTTCTTTCAATCATTATCCTTTCTTTCTGGTACTCTGATTTGCCAATGCTTACACCATTATTATGTGCCAATTATTCTCTTTTTTCTGTTCTTTCTATTCTTTTTCTCTCTGTTCCAGTCCTGTTTATTGATCTGCCTTGTGATTTCAATAACCTATGTTCTGCTACCTGGGGTCTGTTGTTAAGCCAACCTAATGAGTTATTAAGTTTAGAATTAGTATTAATATAATATTCACTTGAACCTGACAGTTAAAATTCTATATAAAATTCTCCATTTTTTCAAATTTCATGTTTTTAAAATTCAAAAATTTTAAATATATCCATTGTAGTTTAAATTTTTGTCTGCCAGTCCTACCATATGAATTATCTGTGTGTCTGTTTCTACTATTTTTCCCTTTATATTCTTACCCTTTTACTTATCTTTTATGTTTTCATTAATATATCAAACATTATGCTGGAAAATATGAAGTTGAAAATCTCTTCCCCTGGACAGATCCACTCTTTCCACTGTTAGACAGATAGTCTGGGGGCTAAATATTTAACCTAATGAGGATCTGAGATGTGTCAGGGATATTTTACAATTTCTGTGTGATTCACTACTTCTGATTAAAATGTCTGATTCTGAGATTTGTAGAATATTTCAGGCCTTTCCCTGCAGCAGGGTTTTTATCAGCAATGAGACAGTGTGGGAGATTTCACTCTGCTTTTTCCAGAGGTTGCCCAAGGTTAATCTTAATTTTATAAATGTTATGATTTTTATCATTAATCCATTAAATCTGCATAACCATAAGATAATTACCATTACAATTTCTGTTTTACCTATGAGCAAACCCAGCAACAGAATGTTTAAAAATCTTTCCAAAAATTATTCATCTGTGAGCTGACATTTGAACAGAGGAAGTCTAGATTTAGGACCCATGCTCCTAACCTCTACACATGTATTACTGCCTTTCAAAAATATTCTGAATGTTCAAAATACATTTGTTAAATACATAATGTAGCTTTCTATGGAAAGCTATGGGGAAAGTGGGGGAAATTGAGAGCAGCACTGAAATGCATACATTACCATATGTGAAACAGATAGCTAAGAAGAAGTTGTTGTATACCACAGGGTGCTCAGTGTGGTACTCTCGGACAACTTAGAGGGGTGGAATGGGGTCTTGTCTGGGGAGGATTCTAGAGGGAGGGGCATATGTATACTTATGGCTGATTCATGCTGTGTTATGGCATAAGACAACATAATATTGTAAAGCAATTGTACTCCAATTAAAAATAAATTTAAAAAGCAGTATGGTATATTCATTCATGTATATGTGAACCCATGAAAAATATAAATCAGTGTACATCCAAAGAGTAATGGTGGTTATCAGAAGGGATAGGGTTATGGGTGAATTTTTACTCGATTATCTGTGATTTCTTCTCCTTTTGTTTCTATTCAGCAACAAACAGGAAGTTGTTTAATTTTTCATTCATGAAACCAAATTTATGTAGTAAATACTAAAGAATTGATGAATTAAAAATATAGCATTTTTCTGAAAAATATAAAAGATCTTGATGAGTCACATTTTCCTCTTTAGAAATAATGATGAGTTAGGAATCATTCATAAATATGATGCATGAAAAAGAATATCATAGATAAATCCTGGAATGACATAATGAGGAAACTACACAAGGTTAACCCTGAGGTTAACGTATGTAAAGACACATGAAATGAAAAACCAACAAAGGTTCATAACTAGAGTTGTCTTAGCAGAGAGCATTTTCTTCCACCAAAGTTTTAATTGAGGTATTGTGTTATTAAAGCATGAATTCTCCTGAATATTCTTTATTATTTTCACTTTTAAAATCCTCTTTCTTTTTAGATAATTCCTCTTTCATAATAGAGTTTAATCACGGCTGCATAATATGACAGTATCTCAAGATTTCTGACACCATGATGGCCTTTAATCTATAATGCATAAAAAAGTTATTTTAAATCCTCAATCATCATTTCCAATTTTGCTTAATCTTTACATTTTATATTCCATTTTTAAATGACAACTCTTTGTTAAAAAAATATGAGACTGCCAAAGACCAAAATGATCACTACATCCAAGTGATTTGGAATACCTGTCTTCGAAATTCTAATCTCTTCTTGCTATTCATCATTTGCCCTTCTGTAACAGACAAAATTTTCCTAATGCTAAGAAGAAGTTGTTGTATACCACAGGGTGCTCAGTGTGGTACTCTCGGACAACTTAGAGGGGTGGAATGGGGTCTTGTCTGGGGAGGATTCTAGAGGGAGGGGCATATGTATACTTATGGCTGATTCATGCTGTGTTATGGCATAAGACAACATAATATTGTAAAGCAATTGTACTCCAATTAAAAATAAATTTAAAAAGCAGTATGGTATATTCATTCATGTATATGTGAACCCATGAAAAATATAAATCAGTGTACATCCAAAGAGTAATGGTGGTTATCAGAAGGATAGGGTTATGGGTGAATTTTTACTCGATTATCTGTGATTTCTTCTCCTTTTGTTTCTATTCAGCAACAAACAGGAAGTTGTTTAATTTTTCATTCATGAAACCAAATTTATGTAGTAAATACTAAAGAATTGATGAATTAAAAATATAGCATTTTTCTGAAAAATATAAAAGATCTTGATGAGTCACATTTTCCTCTTTAGAAATAATGATGAGTTAGGAATCATTCATAAATATGATGCATAAAAAAGAATATCATAGATAAATCCTGGAATGACATAATGAGGAAACTACACAAGGTTAACCCTGAGGTTAACGTATGTAAAGACACATGAAATGAAAAACCAACAAAGGTTCATAACTAGAGTTGTCTTAGCAGAGAGCATTTTCTTCCACCAAAGTTTTAATTGAGGTATTGTGTTATTAAAGCATGAATTCTCCTGAATATTCTTTATTATTTTCACTTTTAAAATCCTCTTTCTTTTTAGATAATTCCTCTTTCATAATAGAGTTTAATCACGGCTGCATAATATGACAGTATCTCAAGATTTCTGACACCATGATGGCCTTTAATCTATAATGCATAAAAAAGTTATTTTAAATCCTCAATCATCATTTCCAATTTTGCTTAATCTTTACATTTTATATTCCATTTTTAAATGACAACTCTTTGTTAAAAAAATATGAGACTGCCAAAGACCAAAATGATCACTACATCCAAGTGATTTGGAATACCTGTCTTCGAAATTCTAATCTCTTCTTGCTATTCATCATTTGCCCTTCTGTAACAGACAAAATTTTCCCTAATGCTGGGAAAAATAGAAGCCAGAAGGAGAAGGGGATGACAGAGGATGAGATGATTGGATGGTATCACTGACTCAATGGACATAAGTCTGAGCTAACTCCAGAAAATAGGGAAGGACAGAGAGGCCTGGTGTACCGCAGTTCATGTGGTCACAAAGAGTCGGATGCCACTGAGTGACTGAACTGAACAAAATGAATGTTGGGTTTTGGTTTTTGTTTAATGAATGACTTGGGAAAACTGGAAGGCATGGTTATATTGGGCAAATCATTCAACCAGTGGAGGAAAACAATTCTTTAATGACTTTTATATCTTTTTTTGAGTATTCAGTATGCGTAAAGTCTAGTATGTATACATGGTAAATAAATTAGATAGGGAAGGGCTTCCCCTGGTGGTCCAGTGGGTAAGGACACCACCTTGCAATGCAAGGGGCCCCAGTTCGATCCCTGGCCTGGGAAGATCCCACGTGCAGCGGAGCGGCTGGACTGATGTGTACAATTACCAAGCCGGAGCTCTGGAGAGCATGCGATCAGAGCCAGTGCTGTGTAACGAGAGAGGCTGCTGTGATGGGAGGCGCACACAGGCCAAAGAATGGAGATGAACGAAACTAGACAAATGAAAGACCAATAGAAGTGGCCAAAAAAAAAAAAAAACCAGAACATTAAAAAAAAACCCAAAAAGCCACAAGACATAGTGTAACAAATTCAGTGTTAAAAATAGAAATAATAGGGCCTCCCTGATGGTCCAGTAGGTAAAGAGTCCATCTTGCAGTGCAAGGGGCACCAGTTTGATCCCTGGTCTGGGAAGATCCCATGCGCAGTGGAGCGGCTGGACCAGTATGCCCAATTACAAGCCAGTGCTCTAGTATGAGTCCAGAGTTGGTGCTCTGCAATAAGAGAGGCCACTGCAATGGGAGGCCCACACAGGCTGAAGAATAAAGACGGATGAAAATAAATAAAGAAAGAAACACAATAAAAGAAGGCAATGCTTTTTTAAAAAAATAGAAATAATCACGGACTGTTTATTAAGTACTTATATCTTTTTCTGGGAATTGTGTTTAGTCCTTACACAGCAAATAGGAGCACCAGTCCTGTTTTGCAAACTAGAAATCTAAGTCAGGGATGCTGATTGTACAGCATCATAAAAAAGCTAGAAAGTGGTGGTGTCAGGCTGCATGACCAGAGACTTGATATAAGTCCTATCCTCTCTAATTATAAATTGCATGGTTTCCATACAACTTAATTTAAGGTCTTTCCTGGTAGCTCAGAGGGTAAATAAACCACCTGCAATGAGTGAGACTTGGGTTCAATTCCTGAGTTGGGAAGATCCCCTGGAGAAGGCCATGGCAACCCACTTTAGTATACTTGCCTGGAGATCTACCATAGACAGAGGAGCCTGGTGGGCTACAGTCCTTGGTGTTGGAAAGAGTTGGACATGACTGAGTGACTAAGCACAGCACACAGCACAGGAAAATATAATTGAGTAAAAAACAAAACACAACAGTTTTGAAATTCACAAATGATAAATATAATTGTTCAACTTTCTTTTATTTTGACGAAAGCATTTTCTGTTTAAAGCCATATCAGCACAAGGAGAATTGCTCGAATATTTTTAAAAATGTTTATTTCTTCATCAAACTTATTTCCAAATAATTTGGTAATAAGTAGGGGTTGTAAATAATGTATCAGTTTGTGATTGGTTAGAATCTAGAATCAGTTCAAAAGTCTTTAATTCAGCCAAAATAAACATTTAAAATTTGTTTCAATATTTTTGCAAGTAAAGTTTACACAGTCTTCATTTAAAAATTCTCTTACTTGGTTTAAGCCATTGCTATGACTATTTGTAAAGATTTGCTCATGAATACAATGCAAATAATGAGACTAACAGAAAGGTTTTCCTTTGCAAAAGTCAGGTAAATGATGTTTTTAACTATCAATCTTCTGTTGAGACAGATGCCATAAAGAAAAGAGCATACATTTTTTTTTGTCAAAGTTATCTCTCCACCAGGCAGATGTGTACCTCCCCCTTTTCTTAAAAAAATTTTGGCCTCTTTTATTGGTCCTTTATCTATTCATTTTCATCCATTTTTATTCTTTGGAATGTGTGGGCCTACCATCGCAATGGCCTCTCTCCTTGCAGAGCACTGGCTCTGGGCACAAGCGTTCCAGAGCACTGGCTCGTACTTGGACACACCACTCCAGCCACTCTGTGGTACATGGGATCTTCCCGGGCCAGGGGTCGAACCGGTGCCCCTTGCACTGCAAGGCGGACTCTTTACCCACTAGACCACCAGGGAAGCCCTGTAGCTCCCTTCTAGAGTCCAGAAACCAGTGTGATCAAAAATAAACCACAGTAATTAAAATAATCTCTTTCAAGCATAAAGCTAATTGGGATTTCCTTTGTCTGAGGCCCTGACGGTCTTTCCCAGGTGAATCTCTACAGTAGCACCTAGTATAGTGCTGGGCACAAAGTGAGCACAGAATAAAAATACTTTTGAATAATTGATGAATCGTTGATTATCACAAAACAGATATAAAACCGCAATAATTCTAAAAATGTAGTAGAATTAATTATAACTAATGAAGCAGCACAAATCATTCACAGTGTAGATATAACAAAATCGTTTCAACAACGTTCTGTTACAAGTGATAGGATAATGTCATTTAGGGTACAAAATAAAACTTCTCTTAAAATTTGTGAAATCAAAAGAGACACATACATAATTTTCTTAATGAGCCAAAATTTTCTTTATCTTCACTGGGCAACAAGGTAAAACAAAACAGTTTGGAAGGAATTTTAACCAATATAATCTCTTTCAGGGTAGTTTCATATTCTCCTGTTCTGAGTTTCAGTGTTTTAATATCAGAATAAAGTAATCTTTCTCAAAAGCAAAAAAAGAGTCATTTTAACAACAGTAGTTTCTCTATTATAGATTTTGACTGAATTTGAGTTAATTATTTTTCCTCATAACCAGCCTTAAAAGGTTTACCATTGCTATGACTATTTGTAAAGATTTGCTCATGAATACAATGCAAATAATGAGACTAACAGAAAGGTTTTCCTTTGCAAAAGTCAGGTAAATGATGTTTTTAACTATCAATCTTCTGTTGAGACAGATGCCATAAAGAAAAGAGCATACATTTTTTTTTGTCAAAGTTATCTCTCCACCAGGCAGATGTGTACCTCCCCCTTTTCTTAAAAAAATTTTGGCCTCTTTTATTGGTCCTTTATCTATTCATTTTCATCCATTTTTATTCTTTGGAATGTGTGGGCCTACCATCGCAATGGCCTCTCTCCTTGCAGAGCACTGGCTCTGGGCACAAGCGTTCCAGAGCACTGGCTCGTACTTGGACACACCACTCCAGCCACTCTGTGGTACATGGGATCTTCCCGGGCCAGGGGTCGAACCGGTGCCCCTTGCACTGCAAGGCGGACTCTTTACCCACTAGACCACCAGGGAAGCCCTGTAGCTCCCTTCTAGAGTCCAGAAACCAGTGTGATCAAAAATAAACCACAGTAATTAAAATAATCTCTTTCAAGCATAAAGCTAATTGGGATTTCCTTTGTCTGAGGCCCTGACGGTCTTTCCCAGGTGAATCTCTACAGTAGCACCTAGTATAGTGCTGGGCACAAAGTGAGCACAGAATAAAAATACTTTTGAATAATTGATGAATCGTTGATTATCACAAAACAGATATAAAACCGCAATAATTCTAAAAATGTAGTAGAATTAATTATAACTAATGAAGCAGCACAAATCATTCACAGTGTAGATATAACAAAATCGTTTCAACAACGTTCTGTTACAAGTGATAGGATAATGTCATTTAGGGTACAAAATAAAACTTCTCTTAAAATTTGTGAAATCAAAAGAGACACATACATAATTTTCTTAATGAGCCAAAATTTTCTTTATCTTCACTGGGCAACAAGGTAAAACAAAACAGTTTGGAAGGAATTTTAACCAATATAATCTCTTTCAGGGTAGTTTCATATTCTCCTGTTCTGAGTTTCAGTGTTTTAATATTCAGAATAAAGTAATCTTTCTCAAAAGCAAAAAAAGAGTCATTTTAACAACAGTAGTTTCTCTATTATAGATTTTGACTGAATTTGAGTTAATTATTTTTCCTCATAACATTTTTCCAGCCTGGTTCCTTAATTTAATCAGGGATCTAAATCATAGTAAACTTGAATACTCTAGATCATTAATTAAACTTGACCAGAATTCTTAAATATTATCAAATGCATGGATAAATTTTCATAAAATGGATGCTAACTTTCCAAATTTCTGAAATATTATAACTGAATGATCATCTTAATCACTTCTGACGCTGTTTCTGTGACACATGAGTGTCCAAGTGAATATAAAATGGAGAGTAGCAAAAACCTATTTTGTTTCATTCTCACAAGAGAGGTAGACACTGTTTAGCACTGTTGTACAGCCTGAAAATCTCTTATTGAGACACAAATGAATTTTCCTCGACATAATGCATGTGTTCCCTGTGATCCTTTCCTTTCAGATATAAGAGTGTTCATTTAAACCCAGTCTTCACTTAAGAGTCTGAATTTCTCAAATTTTTTTCATTCTCTAATTCTTGGTATCTGTTGAAATATCTCTCTCAGTTGTTGAAGATGAAGTCCATTTCTGGCAGAAATTCACCAAGATTTGTTATTTATCCCAAATGGATTCAAAAGGAAGTCTCTTATTTGAGGAGTTAACATATTTTTCTACACGCTCCACTGAATTAACTGTAGTTTTGTACACACGAGTTTCTGTGTGAACATCTGTTTATCCGACTAGTATGAAAGAACAGCAGAAAAGAAAAAGGTTAAGAAAAAAATTAATATTGGATTAGTTTCTCTAAGCCAGAGACAGCAGGAGTAAAGAGGAGCAAAGAGAAGAGAAATTTTATTGTCTAAAAAACTGCTTCTTGCCTGTCACACATGGAACCTTCAAGGAAACAGCCAGGTAAATAAGAAGGAGAGGAAAGCCCATATGTGAAGGATTTCAGTGTTTCTTTTATTAAAACAAAACAGTTTGGAAGGAATTTTAACCAATATAATCTCTTTCAGGGTAGTTTCATATTCTCCTGTTCTGAGTTTCAGTGTTTTAATATGCAGAATAAAGTAATCTTTCTCAAAAGCAAAAAAAGAGTCATTTTAACAACAGTAGTTTCTCTATTATAGATTTTGACTGAATTTGAGTTAATTATTTTTCCTCATAACATTTTTCCAGCCTGGTTCCTTAATTTAATCAGGGATCTAAATCATAGTAAACTTGAATACTCTAGATCATTAATTAAACTTGACCAGAATTCTTAAATATTATCAAATGCATGGATAAATTTTCATAAAATGGATGCTAACTTTCCAAATTTCTGAAATATTATAACTGAATGATCATCTTAATCACTTCTGACGCTGTTTCTGTGACACATGAGTGTCCAAGTGAATATAAAATGGAGAGTAGCAAAAACCTATTTTGTTTCATTCTCACAAGAGAGGTAGACACTGTTTAGCACTGTTGTACAGCCTGAAAATCTCTTATTGAGACACAAATGAATTTTCCTCGACATAATGCATGTGTTCCCTGTGATCCTTTCCTTTCAGATATAAGAGTGTTCATTTAAACCCAGTCTTCACTTAAGAGTCTGAATTTCTCAAATTTTTTTCATTCTCTAATTCTTGGTATCTGTTGAAATATCTCTCTCAGTTGTTGAAGATGAAGTCCATTTCTGGCAGAAATTCACCAAGATTTGTTATTTATCCCAAATGGATTCAAAAGGAAGTCTCTTATTTGAGGAGTTAACATATTTTTCTACACGCTCCACTGAATTAACTGTAGTTTTGTACACACGAGTTTCTGTGTGAACATCTGTTTATCCGACTAGTATGAAAGAACAGCAGAAAAGAAAAAGGTTAAGAAAAAAATTAATATTGGATTAGTTTCTCTAAGCCAGAGACAGCAGGAGTAAAGAGGAGCAAAGAGAAGAGAAATTTTATTGTCTAGAAACAGAGGAATCTGCTTCTTGCCTGTCACACATGGAACCTTCAAGGAAACAGCCAGGTAAATAAGAAGGAGAGGAAAGCCCATACGTGAAGGAGCAATGAAGACCACAACAGTGGACATCTCAATAGCAGTGCTCAGATGATACCACACCTTCACACAGTGTTGGGACAAGAAAGAGGTGTTCTTGTTCTTCTCGTTGTTTGTTTAGTTGCTATGTCTCTGTTGCAACCCCATAAACTGTAGCCTGCCAGGCTCTGTTCATAGAATTCTGGACAAGAATACTGGAATGGGTAGCCATTCCTTTGTCCAGGAGATCTTTCCAACCTGGGGATCAAACCTATGTCTCCTGCATTAGCAGTCAGATTCTTCAACAGTGAACCACTAGGGAAGCCCCAGAGAGAGGTGAGAGAGATATAAAATGTAACATCAATTCAGCACACATGAATTGACGTTCTACTCTCTGTCAATATAATTCTCTCAAGTAATTTATCCCCAAAGGATTAAATAAGAATAAAATGGTTAAGTTAAAACAAGATAAATATCATTAGGGAATTACAAATAAATCCCTATGAAGCTCAAGACAGGGAAGGCTACACCTATGGGGAATTGTACCTAGAAATTACACCCTTGGTGCATCCCTACGTAGCTCCAAGTCCCCTCTTTCCCAGGACAGGATCAAATTGAACTCTTGCTCCTTTTTAGTTGATGGGCCTTAAGGACTATTTCTGGCCAGTAAGTTGCAAATGGCATTTATGTTTGTTCCTTCCAGGCCAGATAATTTAATTGCTAATGTGAGATTCTGAAAAACCCTCTTTCTCACCCCTCTGGCATTATAAGAAGTAACTTTGAAATGGTGAACTAAATTAACAGGACTTCTTTGCTATGCCATAAAGTATATGTAGTATAAGCAGGAAATAAAACTTTGTTGTGTAAAGTCTCTAAGACTTTGGAGTTGCATTTTACTGTGGCATAATCAAACCTATCCTGATTGAAACATCAGTGCTCAAGTACAGCTTATTCATAGGGTTGCCAGATAAAATTCTGGTCTCCCAGAGGAATCCAAATTTTAATAAACAATGAACAGTAGTAAACTGCATCTGCATGAAGTATTTGGGACAAAGCTGTATTTTTAAATTATTCATAGTCTATCTGAAATTCAAATTTAATTGGACCTCCTATGCTTTTAGTTGCTAGATTTGACAACTCTATTAAGGAAGGCAGTGGGATCTGAGACAGATTTTACATTAATCATTAATGCATTTTGACATGTAGGAAAGATAAGCAAATGTTCAAAGGACCAAAGAGCAGAATGTCCCAAGTCTGGATTTGTGACTTAACTGAAATATTGTGCACCTGGGATGAAAGATATCACTGCATTTTGCTGTTTCCTAAGCTTCCATCCTCAGTGCTGCCTCATTATTCTACTTGCTTGCCCTAAGCACTGTCATCTACTCCGGCCTTCCTCTTATGGAATGGGACAAGAAAGGTAAGCTGGGCTCTAGCTCACTTTTATAATTCACACTCTGTTGAGAGCCACCACGTCCTGCCTATACTCTTACAACAGGCCCCTAAACCTGAGTCAGCCCTTGCTGTTGCTCCTACAATGTGTTTCACAATAGGGACCACAGTCATCATTTTAAACAGAAACTAGGTCATGTCACTCTACTGCTCAAAATATTTCAATGGCTTCCGACTCAGAATGAGAGCTGAGTCTCTCCAACAGCCTCAGGCCCTACAAGATCTACTGCCCTGCAACCTCTCTGGCTTCATTTACCATTGCAATCCTCCATCCCTGCACCAATCAAAGGGCCTTCCTGATGCCCCTCAAATGCACCAGGCACACTTCCCACCATGGAAACTTCACTCTTGCTTCTGAACATACTTTTAACCTAATCTTTTGCCCAGCTTCCTAGCTTACATCCTTCAGGCCTCCACTCAAATGTCCCCTTGGTATCCCCTACAGTGGTAGCCCTTTTTGATAGGACATTGAAGCCCTTGTCTCTTGTCAAACGTTTTTCTCCCTACTTTTGTCATCATATAATATATGGCACTTAATAATTTGTTTATTTTCTGTCTGCATCTCCATGGAGATACTGGAAACATTGAGCATTGCTGGTGGGGATGTTAAAGTATGCAGCTGCTAAATGGTGTGGTGACTTCTCACTAAATTAAATGTAGAAGTATATGATCTAGAAATTCCACTTCTGGGTAAGGATCCAAAAGAATTAAAAGCTGGGACTTGAACAGATATCTGTACACCCATGTCCACAGTAGCATTATTCACAATAACTAAATACAAAGCAACCCAAGTGCGCACCCAGACATGAATGGATAAACCAAATGCAGCACATACATACAAGAGAATTATCATTCAGCCTATAAAGTGGAGAAAGATTTGACATATGCCATAACACGAATGAAAGCTCGGGACAGTATGTTAAGTTAAATAAGCCAGTCACAAAAACACAAATATTTTATTATTCCTCTTACATGAAATTCCTAGAGCAGCCTAGTCCATAGAAATTGAAAGTAGAATGACAGTTGTCAAGGGTGGGTAAAGACAGGAAGAGGAGTTAATGTCTAACAGGTACAGAGTTTCAGTTAGGGAAGATGAAAATGTTCATGGAAGAAGGAGTTTTTAAATTACTCTTACAACAGGCCCCTAAACCTGAGTCAGCCCTTGCTGTTGCTCCTACAATGTGTTTCACAATAGGGACCACAGTCATCATTTTAAACAGAAACTAGGTCATGTCACTCTACTGCTCAAAATATTTCAATGGCTTCCGACTCAAAATGAGAGCTGAGTCTCTCCAACAGCCTCAGGCCCTACAAGATCTACTGTCCTGCAACCTCTCTGGCTTCATTTACCATTGCAATCCTCCATCCCTGCACCAATCAAAGGGCCTTCCTGATGCCCCTCAAATGCACCAGGCACACTTCCCACCATGGAAACTTCACTCTTGCTTCTGAACATACTTTTAACCTAATCTTTTGCCCAGCTTCCTAGCTTACATCCTTCAGGCCTCCACTCAAATGTCCCCTTGGTATCCCCTACAGTGGTAGCCCTTTTTGATAGGACATTGAAGCCCTTGTCTCTTGTCAAACGTTTTTCTCCCTACTTTTGTCATCATATAATATATGGCACTTAATAATTTGTTTATTTTCTGTCTGCATCTCCATGGAGATACTGGAAACATTGAGCATTGCTGGTGGGGATGTTAAAGTATGCAGCTGCTAAATGGTGTGGTGACTTCTCACTAAATTAAATGTAGAAGTATATGATCTAGAAATTCCACTTCTGGGTAAGGATCCAAAAGAATTAAAAGCTGGGACTTGAACAGATATCTGTACACCCATGTCCACAGTAGCATTATTCACAATAACTAAATACAAAGCAACCCAAGTGCGCACCCAGACATGAATGGATAAACCAAATGCAGCACATACATACAAGAGAATTATCATTCAGCCTATAAAGTGGAGAAAGATTTGACATATGCCATAACACGAATGAAAGCTCGGGACAGTATGTTAAGTTAAATAAGCCAGTCACAAAAACACAAATATTTTATTATTCCTCTTACATGAAATTCCTAGAGCAGCCTAGTCCATAGAAATTGAAAGTAGAATGACAGTTGTCAAGGGTGGGTAAAGACAGGAAGAGGAGTTAATGTCTAACAGGTACAGAGTTTCAGTTAGGGAAGATGAAAATGTTCTGGAGATGGACAGTAACAATGGTTGTACAACAATGCTAAAGTATTTAATTCTATAAAATTATACACATAAATATAACTGAAATGAGGAATTTTAATTGTGTTTTATCATAATTAAAAAAACAGATAAACTGTACCCAGTGTGCACTGTATCTGATTCACTTCTTGCAGCTCTAAATTCAAATCCTCTCATTAAAAAATGCAAAAATTAGTAACATGATATGCACTGAAGGAAAATAACACAACATACTATATTCCTTGGCAGTGCCTATATCTTAGTGAAAAAGATGAGGATCAAGAAATTTGCCATAAAAATAACAAAAAAAAAAAAAAAACATTAAAAAAATAACAAAAATCAATAATAATAATAAAAAAAATTGCCATAATATCTCTCTCCATCCCTGTCCATACTCATCTCTCTTCATTGAGAAAAATAAAATCCAGATAATACTATAATTATGTAGTAATCTTTCCTCCAGATAAATTTTCTTTCTCGGTAATTTAATATGGTAAAATCTTTTAATATCCTCTCAAATGTGCTATTCAACTTCTCGCCTTCTATTTCATCATAAAAACCAAAACCTCAGATATAAATTGGCTGATCTCCTGGTTATTTAGAATTTATCTACATTTACACCTAAAACTATATTACCTTCATTCCATTTATCCTTCACCTAATCCATTCATTAGTTCATTTAGGAGAGATTAATTAAGTCTACTATGGGTCATTTCACTTTCTGTCTTTTCATTGACTCATTTCAGGATCTTTTTCTTTTCCTTTCTTCAATTTCTTGAACTGCCCTGGCTCTGAATATGATCAAATCATATCCAACCTCAAAACAATATTTCCTCCCTTGAATCCATAGAAAGATTTGACATATGCCATAACACGAATGAAAGCTCGGGACAGTATGTTAAGTTAAATAAGCCAGTCACAAAAACACAAATATTTTATTATTCCTCTTACATGAAATTCCTAGAGCAGCCTAGTCCATAGAAATTGAAAGTAGAATGACAGTTGTCAAGGGTGGGTAAAGACAGGAAGAGGAGTTAATGTCTAACAGGTACAGAGTTTCAGTTAGGGAAGATGAAAATGTTCTGGAGATGGACAGTAACAATGGTTGTACAACAATGCTAAAGTATTTAATTCTATAAAATTATACACATAAATATAACTGAAATGAGGAATTTTAATTGTGTTTTATCATAATTAAAAAAACAGATAAACTGTACCCAGTGTGCACTGTATCTGATTCACTTCTTGCAGCTCTAAATTCAAATCCTCTCATTAAAAAATGCAAAAATTAGTAACATGATATGCACTGAAGGAAAATAACACAACATACTATATTCCTTGGCAGTGCCTATATCTTAGTGAAAAAGATGAGGATCAAGAAATTTGCCATAAAAATAACAAAAAAAAAAAAAAAACATTAAAAAAATAACAAAAATCAATAATAATAATAAAAAAAATTGCCATAATATCTCTCTCCATCCCTGTCCATACTCATCTCTCTTCATTGAGAAAAATAAAATCCAGATAATACTATAATTATGTAGTAATCTTTCCTCCAGATAAATTTTCTTTCTCGGTAATTTAATATGGTAAAATCTTTTAATATCCTCTCAAATGTGCTATTCAACTTCTCGCCTTCTATTTCATCATAAAAACCAAAACCTCAGATATAAATTGGCTGATCTCCTGGTTATTTAGAATTTATCTACATTTACACCTAAAACTATATTACCTTCATTCCATTTATCCTTCACCTAATCCATTCATTAGTTCATTTAGGAGAGATTAATTAAGTCTACTATGGGTCATTTCACTTTCTGTCTTTTCATTGACTCATTTCAGGATCTTTTTCTTTTCCTTTCTTCAATTTCTTGAACTGCCCTGGCTCTGAATATGATCAAATCATATCCAACCTCAAACAATATCCTCCCTTGAATCCAACGTCACACTTCTCTGAACCTTACTGAAATCTTTTTCTTACTGAAACTCTTTCCCTTCGTTGCCTAGACAATCTTCTTGAAATAATATTTTATACCAGACTTTACTATTTCCTCTCATCCCACTGGAATATGGAATCTTCCTACACAGAAACTTCTCATTCAAAAGTCATCCATAATCACCTTATTGATAAATTAAATAGGTATTTTTCAAGCCTTATATTACTGGACTTCTAGACTGTACATGGCACATTGGCCTTTGAATTCTTTGTAAATGTTTTACCCCCTTAATTTGATTATTGGTTCTACTGTGGGTGATGATATCTTACCAATGCGGTCCTTATTTATCAAACTACTTTGGGATTCCTTTCTGTCCACTCTACATTTTCCTGTCTCCCAAGATTTGGCCAACAAAGGTCCATAGAGTCAAAGCTATAGTTTCTCCAGTAGTCAAATAAGGATGTGAGAGTTGGACCATAAAAAAGGCTGACCACAGAAGAACTCATGCAGCCAGTCAATCCTAAAAGAAATCAACCCTCAATATTCATTGGAAGAACTGATGCTGAAGCTGAATCTCCAATACTTTGGCCACCTGATGTGAAGAGCTGGCTCACTAGAGAAGACCCTGATGCTGGGAAAGATTGAGGACAGGAGGGAAAGGGAACAACAGAGGATGGGATGGTTGGATGGAATCACCAACTCAATGGACATGAGCTTGAGAAAACTCCAGGAGATAGTGAAAGACAGGAAGCCTGGTGTGCTGCAGACCATGAGGTAACAAAGAGTTAGAGATGGCTGAGCACCTGAACAACAAGAACAAAGGGTTTTATACCTGGAGTAGCTCAGAGGGCTTCCCTGATGGCTCATGATCTCTTGCAGAAGGGAACTGCTACCCTCTCCAGTATTCTTGTCTAAAATTCCATGGACAGAGGTGGGCCTCTGAGGTTGCATGAGTCAGATATGATTGAGTGACTAACACACACACTATTCTTATTACTCTATATACTTGCCCTGAGCCCTCTAAATACATTCTAGCCCTTCATCTTACCAAGCCTCAGGCATACATTCAAATGCCTGATAGACATATGCATCTGCATGCCCACAAACACATGAATTCAATATACCTAAGTTGCATTTATCATCTTTCTCTTACAGTTTCAATCTCAATCTCAGACCAAAATCTAGGAGTTATCTGACTCTCTCAACCTCTACACATAATCCCTTTGGCATCGTGGTAAGATCACGCCCTTAATTTGTTTTAAATCCAAGTCCGTTTTCCATGTTTACAAGCTTTGCCTTATTGAAAGAATCATCACAGGCCCATAAATCACTGGTGGAACTGCCTGTCTCGCTACTGCCATTCTTACTTTAATTTCTATAAACTCATCCTCCTTTCTACATTAAAAGTGATCTATTGGTCTGATTAAACTGTCTCTTTCCCCGCTTCAGTTAACAATGAATCCCTATCATCTCAATTTTAGAAACAGAATGATTTGTTTCAAATCATACAGTAAATTTACATAATCTCTTCATATATTAATTTAGCAATTCTTATTAAAGGACACTAAAAATATCTGTTATCTCTGAAACAACAATCTGAGTTCTGAGAGTTTATCCAAAAACTTTCAAAAGGAAAAAATGCATTTTCAAATATGTTCTTAACACTAATGTTTCTATAATGTTCTCAATCATTTAATTTATTGTAGTAAAATAATATTCATTGAAGACAGGAAGCTTTTTGAGAGTGCTAGACCTGAGCGGAAAGATTGAGGACAGGAGGAAAGGGAACAACAGAGGATGGGATGGTTGGATGGAATCACCAACTCAATGGACATGAGCTTGAGAAAACTCCAGGAGATAGTGAAAGACAGGAAGCCTGGTGTGCTGCAGACCATGAGGTAACAAAGAGTTAGAGATGGCTGAGCACCTGAACAACAAGAACAAAGGGTTTTATACCTGGAGTAGCTCAGAGGGCTTCCTGATGGCTCATGATCTCTTGCAGAAGGGAACTGCTACCCTCTCCAGTATTCTTGTCTAAAATTCCATGGACAGAGGTGGGCCTCTGAGGTTGCATGAGTCAGATATGATTGAGTGACTAACACACACACTATTCTTATTACTCTATATACTTGCCCTGAGCCCTCTAAATACATTCTAGCCCTTCATCTTACCAAGCCTCAGGCATACATTCAAATGCCTGATAGACATATGCATCTGCATGCCCACAAACACATGAATTCAATATACCTAAGTTGCATTTATCATCTTTCTCTTACAGTTTCAATCTCAATCTCAGACCAAAATCTAGGAGTTATCTGACTCTCTCAACCTCTACACATAATCCCTTTGGCATCGTGGTAAGATCACGCCCTTAATTTGTTTTAAATCCAAGTCCGTTTTCCATGTTTACAAGCTTTGCCTTATTGAAAGAATCATCACAGGCCCATAAATCACTGGTGGAACTGCCTGTCTCGCTACTGCCATTCTTACTTTAATTTCTATAAACTCATCCTCCTTTCTACATTAAAAGTGATCTATTGGTCTGATTAAACTGTCTCTTTCCCCGCTTCAGTTAACAATGAATCCCTATCATCTCAATTTTAGAAACAGAATGATTTGTTTCAAATCATACAGTAAATTTACATAATCTCTTCATATATTAATTTAGCAATTCTTATTAAAGGACACTAAAAATATCTGTTATCTCTGAAACAACAATCTGAGTTCTGAGAGTTTATCCAAAAACTTTCAAAAGGAAAAAATGCATTTTCAAATATGTTCTTAACACTAATGTTTCTATAATGTTCTCAATCATTTAATTTATTGTAGTAAAAAATATAATGATGGAATATTGTGTCTCATCAGAAAGTATAAAGAGGAAGACTGCATGAATATGAAAGTGTTAAGAAAGTTTTATAAAACAGTCCTCCAAATTACTATGCACTTTACTTCAACTTTGCACTTTGGAAAACAAGAAGAAATTAAAACAACTATTTTAATAGACTATAGAAGTTTGCTACAGATGCAACTACTACAGTCTTGGTGAATTTAACAGGAGAAACTTTTTTTCTCATAGTTCTGAAGGCTATGATCCAAGCCTGGAGGCTACAAGTCCAAGATCAAAGCATTGACAGGTTTGGTTTCTTCCATGACCTCTCTCCTTGACTTGCATATGGCCACCTTCTTGCTGGGTGCCCGCATGGTTGTTTCTCTATTTGGTGTCTCTGTGTCCTAATCTTTTCTTCTTACAAGGACATCAGTCATATTGGACTGAGGTGCCCCTTAATTTAACTGATTTTAACTTAATTGTCTCTTTTGAGTAGCTAACTCCAATACAATCACAGTCTGAAAGTTAGGGACTCAACATGAGTTTTGGAGGCCTTATAATTCAGCTCATAACATACAGTAATAGAATTATAGTTGAAATAATTTTATTATTTTGTCTTGTTAATATTATAATGAAGTGTCAACATAAAAACATAAAAACAAGAGCTACTTTCCAAGAGAAGTTGCTATGGATGAAGTGAGAATTAAGGAGAAAGACTGAATAAACTTATATTAGAGAATTTAATAAAACCTCATCTATTCCTCTACATCCTGGCAAAAATAAAATGGATAAACACCAGGAAGAAGTAATGTTATTCCATGAACACAGGGAAGGAAATGACACAGGGTTCAGGAAATATGCTTTTAATCCTATAAGCTTACTGTGGAATATTAATTATATGCATACATATCTATATATACACACATTTATATACATATATATATATATATATATATTTAAAAGAATCATCAAAGTGGAAGGAAACTGTAAACTAAGATGCTTTCAGCTGCAATAAATAAGAAATACTGACTAAATCTACTTAAAATACAAGAAAATTCATCTCAACTTTTATGAAAGCCAGAAGCAGGAGAGGTTTCAATGTTGGTTGACTCAGCAGCTCACCTAGTGGTCAGGTTTATTCAATTTTTCTGCTCTAAGATCCCATGTGCTCATTTCATCCTTTATCAAAAAACTGTTTGTCATGCTATCTGGACATAATATCATACAGAGAAGGAAACTTAAATCCTAATCTTGGGGCAAACTCTTTGGAAGGAAGATACTTTCTCCAAAAATTTCCTTGGAGACTTGCCCTAAAATTTTGTTGCTTTTATTGAGCCATTCATTGACATAGGAAATGGGAATGTTTCTGGACCATTCAGGTCCATCACTGTATCTAGGTTGAGATCAACATCACCTGTGACAAATAGCTGTATACAGAGAATGGTATCTAATTGAACAAAATCAGAATTATTTTATAAGTGAACAAAGTGGAGAACAGATGGAAACAACAATGTTCCCTTGTCTCCATATTAACACACTAAAGGTGACATCCAAACTTGCATATTAACGCACTAAAGCTAATATGCATACAGACTAAAAACCTTGCCCAAGAATTGACTGTCAAGGCAGGTGGCTCAGCAGGTAAAGAATTTGCATGCAATGCAGGAGACCTAAGTTTGATCCCTGGGTTGGGAAGATCTCCTGGAAGAGGGCATGGTGATCCATTCTAGTATTCCTGCCTGAAGAATCCCCGTGGACAGAGGAGCCTGGTGGGCTACAGTCCATGAAGTTGCAAAAAGTCAGACAGGACTGAGCAACTAAGCACAGCAGAGCCTACCATTGATGCCGTGTCTATTGGAATGCAGGGTGCCCAATGAGACTTTTGGTTAATCCTCTCAACTTTCATAATACAATTATCTCCAAGAACACATGGAAGACATGGCCTGGATATGAGACACTCTTGTAGTTTCATCATTAGTACAAAATTAAACAGTTCAAGTTTAAGGTTGAATCAGAGCACTATAGTAAAAGTTAGGTTTTCTGTAGGAAAAGATACAGTGTTTTACTTGTCTACAAACATTCAGAGGGCAAACAAATTTTAAAAATTAAAAATAGGGCTTCCCTGGTGGTCCAGTGGATAAAGAGTCCACCTTGCAGTGCAAGGGACTGGCTCAGGAGGATCCTGTGTGCCCAGAATGGCTGGACCAGTATGTCCAATTGTGAGCCAGTGCCCAGAGAGCATGTGCCCAGAGCCAGTGCTCTGCAACAGGAGAGGCCACTGCAATGGGAGGCCCAATAGTGTCTTTTATTTGAGATCCATTCATTATTTTTGTTTGTCATGCTATCTGGACATAATATCATACAGAGAAGGAAACTTAAATCCTAATCTTGGGGCAAACTCTTTGGAAGGAAGATACTTTCTCCAAAAATTTCCTTGGAGACTTGCCCTAAAATTTTGTTGCTTTTATTGAGCCATTCATTGACATAGGAAATGGGAATGTTTCTGGACCATTCAGGTCCATCACTGTATCTAGGTTGAGATCAACATCACCTGTGACAAATAGCTGTATACAGAGAATGGTATCTAATTGAACAAAATCAGAATTATTTTATAAGTGAACAAAGTGGAGAACAGATGGAAACAACAATGTTCCCTTGTCTCCATATTAACACACTAAAGGTGACATCCAAACTTGCATATTAACGCACTAAAGCTAATATGCATACAGACTAAAAACCTTGCCCAAGAATTGACTGTCAAGGCAGGTGGCTCAGCAGGTAAAGAATTTGCATGCAATGCAGGAGACCTAAGTTTGATCCCTGGGTTGGGAAGATCTCCTGGAAGAGGGCATGGTGATCCATTCTAGTATTCCTGCCTGAAGAATCCCCGTGGACAGAGGAGCCTGGTGGGCTACAGTCCATGAAGTTGCAAAAAGTCAGACAGGACTGAGCAACTAAGCACAGCAGAGCCTACCATTGATGCCGTGTCTATTGGAATGCAGGGTGCCCAATGAGACTTTTGGTTAATCCTCTCAACTTTCATAATACAATTATCTCCAAGAACACATGGAAGACATGGCCTGGATATGAGACACTCTTGTAGTTTCATCATTAGTACAAAATTAAACAGTTCAAGTTTAAGGTTGAATCAGAGCACTATAGTAAAAGTTAGGTTTTCTGTAGGAAAAGATACAGTGTTTTACTTGTCTACAAACATTCAGAGGGCAAACAAATTTTAAAAATTAAAAATAGGGCTTCCCTGGTGGTCCAGTGGATAAAGAGTCCACCTTGCAGTGCAAGGGACTGGCTCAGGAGGATCCTGTGTGCCGCAGAATGGCTGGACCGGTATGTCCAATTGTGAGCCAGTGCCCAGAGAGCATGTGCCCAGAGCCAGTGCTCTGCAACAGGAGAGGCCACTGCAATGGGAGGCCCACATGGGCCAGGGAATAAGATGAATGGAAATAAATAAATTTTAAAAAAAAATGAAAGAGGCTAAAATTTAAAAAAAAATTTAAGTAAAAATAAATTGTTCCTCAGAAGACCATTTATGATTTTTATCAATATCAGTTTTAATTTTCTTATTTTGGTTAAAATATAGAAGAATAAATCTAACAAGTTTTAAAAATGTTCCTTAAATCAGAGGATAAGAATAAATTTACAAAGCACTAAAAACAAATTCCACATGATTGGCTATCAATGTAACTGTATGAAAGAAAAGATATAAAGTCAATTTTATCTTTAGCCCCTAGACCTACCAACATATTTTGCTTAATATATGTATGTAAGTCTCCATGTTGTTGAGTTGGTGCTCTTAGTTTGTAACAATGTAAAGCCTCTTTTACATGTTAGGTCTGTGAATAAACTAGTTCTATTTCATCACAAGTTATTTATTAGTATAAGGAAAACTAATGAATTTCATATATCAAATTTATTGTTAAGTACTCTCTATTCCTATAAGCTTTGTTTTGAGGGGTTTTTTGCCTTTCAATTTCAAGGCATGCAAGCTTTTATTATTTATCTTATGTATTAATGTCATTTGTTTCAATAATAGATTTCTGGATATTAAATCATCCCTGTAATGTGCATCATAAATGCAACCTGATTGTGGTAGATTGATATTTTGATATAATTTAAATTCAATTTGCAAGTGTTCCATTTATAATTTAGAAATTCTATATTTGTAAGAAATTCTATATCTGCCAGAATTAAAACAAAAAGGGTTTCATATATTTATTTGGTTATCTTTTTTATAAAATCTTCTCTGATGCTCTAAAGGAAATTATATGTTGTGAAAATTACCTTTTTTGAAAGTTTAGAATAAATTGCTATGAAACTAGTCAGATTCAAAATCTTAGTGCAATTTCTGGTAATTTTCAATGTGTTTCAGTTAGTGCTTTTGATAATTCATGCTTTTCCAAAAACATCATTTCTTCACAATTCTTTTTTATTTACTCACACAAAGTTGTATACTTTTTGGTCTTCTACCTGTTGAGTGCAATGCTTCACAATAAATACTTGAAAAGAAAGCCTTCATGGACAATCTTCAATGCTAAAGATAATGATCCCCAAGATATAATAAGGAATTTGACATATTAGTTTCCAGTCTTCCCATGGAAATGGAAGGAAAAATTTAAAGGTCAATTCAGTTAAAATGCAACTGACTTATGATCCCAGGTACAAGGGTTAAGGACTTCATAAGAATTAAAAGATAATAATAATAATTCCTTATCCTTACTTTAAGAATAATGAACTGTATTCATAAAGTAAACTGTTCCCCTACTTATAATGATATTACTCTTTCAAGTTATGATTTTTCCAGTAGTCATGTACAGATATGGGAGTTGGAGCATAAAGAAGGTTGAATGCCAAAAAACTGATGCTTTCAAATTGTGGTGCTGGAGAAGACTCTTGAGAGTCCCTTGGACAGCAAGGAGATCAAATCAGCCAATCCTAAAGGAGATCAACTCTGAGTACTCACTGGAAGGACTGATACTGAAGCTAAAGTTCCAATACTTTGACCAGCTGATGCAAAGAATGACTCATTGGAAAAGACCCTGATGCTGTGAAAAATTGAAGGCAAAACGAGAAATGGATGGCAAAGGATGAGATGGTCAGATAGCATCACCGACTTAATGAACATGAATTTAAGCCAAGTCCATGAGAAAGTGGAGGTCGAGAAGCCTGGTATGCTGCACTCCGTGGGGTCTCAAAGAGTCAGACATGACTTAGCAACTGAACAACAACGACAACAATTATACTTAATACTTTTATCTCAGCCTCTGATTTCTTTCTCCTCTGAGTGCCCATCACCTGACTTTCTCCAAGTAGTCTCTTTCTCCCAATACTTTCACCCCAAGCAATTCATTAAAGCACCCCTTTTTGCAGAGAAGCAAAAGAGTACACCAATGAAAAGAGCAGATTTGATGACATCACAGATATGGATTCAAACCCTTCTTTATGGCATTCCTGCTATGTGAACACAGGCAAATCTCAATTTCTTCATCTACAAAATGCAGATCATGGCCCCAATGTCACAGTTTTATCCAAATGATTAGCAATAATAATTCTGTGAAGCATCATTGTAAGTACTTTGCATCTCTTAAATCACTTAATCTCCACTACAAATCTTTTAGGGAAATGTTACCTCTCTGTATTGAGATGAGAAAACTGAAGTAAGAGAGGGAAAGGATGTACCCAGAGGCATCCAGGTGGTTAAAGAACAGAGATGAAATTCCAACTCAGGCATTTGGCTTTCAAATGCCTGCTCTTTCCATTCTGCAAAATCCTCCTCTCAGTCATTAACAAGATGACATATGTTAATACACAAGTGCCCCACTGACTCATGAGAAGCGTTGAAGATGTGGTACTTTCCATGATCTTCAGTTTCTTACTCAAAACCCTTAGGGCCAGGTGCATTTCCAAATTCCGAATGTTTTTTTTTGACTTTAGAAACCTAGAATTTTTTTTAGACTTTAGGTACCTTTAACACATGTTATGTAACACCTCTAGCAGGGTCTGGGGCAGCACCCCATAATCAAGCACATTAATATTTCTGTAGCAATCAAAACATTCACACTAAGTGGGATAAATAAAGGCTATAAATAGCCTTAACCTCACTTTGGGACAAGCTTTACTGCAAATCAGTTACTGAAAAACATTCTCTTTCTTCTTCCCTCCAGGATCTAAGAACTGAGGACAAGATACTGTGATATTGAGAACAAGATATTGCCAGGCATTGCACTGGGTGCTAGGGATAGGCGATGTCTAACAGCTGACCGTGAAAGACAGAATGAAGACCTCATCATTCTGACTTTCTGTCCCCAAGTAGACTGCTTTCTGTTTCTGACTTCTTCCAGAGCCTCACTGACAAAGCAGTTAGCAATCTGATTGCTAATTTATCATAGTGTTTGTGGCTGAAAAGAGCCCAACAAGGTTATGTCTCTCAGGAGACATATTTATATGTTAACAGAGACATTCCAAAAATCACAGTTCATTAATTAATTGAAAGGAGTGACTTCACTACTAGAAGTTTTCTCACAAGTTTTATAACAAAATAATATAGTGCCCTTAGCTCAAATATTCTCCATAGATAGGTTACTCATAGACAGACTTCAAACCTGAATCTGAGAAATCCTTTGTGTTAAGCGAGTAGGCGCTTCTATAACCATGATCATTTCTAAAACAAAGTAGTCGATTACAGCTGATAGCCACCATAAAAAAAAACATTTAAACTTTCAGTGTCGAATCCAAAAAGTACAAAAACACAAAAACCACTATGTCCAATGCACCAGAATTATCAGCAATACTCAGGAATGAAATAACCAGTGACTGGAAAGACCAAGAAATGATAAGACCCTAGAGATGAAAGCAGACTACATTTGAAATTTCTGTAAGGCTTTGATGTGTCTTTGAAATACCATCTATGTATGTTAGGAATTTTAGCATAATCATTATGCTTCTTTTCAAGTCCAGCTGAATGATATCTTTTTTTTCTCACCATAAAAGGGATGTAGGAATATGAAATGTCAGCTCTCCCTGAGAGGTCCCCAAACTTTAATAACAGAAATCGATTTTGCCTGGGAATTTGAAAGGAAACTGAATATTCTTGTCTTAAAATATTTTGGTGATCAAGAAGAAAAGAAACTGCTACTATTTTTCCTAGCTGAAAAAAAAAATAAGAAATCCAGATCGCCTGGTAAAAATAAAAAGTTGTTTTGTTTTTAATAAAACTGCAGTTCAAGTTTGCTATTGACTGTGAACACTTCTAAATAGGCAAATGCTGTAAGACAAGAGCCATGAAAAGAGAAGTACCTGAAGAGCCACGAAGGGGGAGTACACTAAGATGCTCAAATACTATAGAAAGATCTTGCCTAGATTAGTGCAATGCCTGCTTCACTTTCTGCTCTCCTTCCATTCTTGTCCTTGCTCTTTTATCCAGTCTCCAAATTGTAGTGATGATGTTTCTAAACCTTACAGTGGATTTTGTCACTCACTTGCTGCAAATCCGTCACTAAGTACTCATTGCTCTTAGGATAAGCCCAAAGTCCTTCACGTGGCTGACAGAGCTCTCTGCTATCTCCATCTGCCTTTGCAACCTCATCACTCTCTCTCCTCCTCAGATTCTCAGAGTTCTAGCTTTGCTCAACTCCATTCTCTTCCTCGAGAGCATCACGTTCACCCCTCATCCACCAGATAACTTTCCTCTTACAGCCCACATGTTTCCTGTTGACACCCATTTCTAATCCATCCTCTTCCTTCATAAAACTATGCAAATTTTAATTCCTGTAGGTTTTTTTATGTCCCTTTGGCTTGGTTAGATCGACTTTCAATACGTTTCACCATATAACCAGTATTATAACAATTATCATGTTGGATCGTAATTATTGGTTCCTATTTTCTAGATGTAAATTCTATAAGGATTTCTGTAGTAACTCATGTAGTCCCATGAATAACACTCTTCCATTTCATGGAAACACAAAATGAATAATTTTAATCATGCATCCCTTGGTAGGATCTAAACATTTTTTGTACTATTCAAGAGCAGATGTTTATTAGTGCCAATTTAATCATCTAGTTGAGAGTCTTCATAGATGCCAATCAGCTAGGTTAAGAAAATTTGGGTTAATAGCACTGGATTTAATCACTAATAATATTTATGAACCATTAGATAAGTACCTTCTATGTAAAATCAATTTATATATTTTTCTCACTTAACCCTTAACTACTTCTCTTTCACCAAGGAAAGCAAGGTAACTTCCTGGAAATCAATAATTTAATTGGCAGATATGTAAACCTAGGTCTAATTCTGCCAGGCACCTCTTTTTACTTAGATTGCCTGACCGAATGTGTTGTCACACAGCATTTTCTTTCCAGAATTAAGGAAATGAAAATAGAAGTCACCAGACATTTCTTTTGATTATCTCACAGCACCTAGCAAAGACTATATTCAAAATACTAATCTAGTCCTGTATGATGCATTGATAGAAGAGCAACTCACATATTTACGTGACTGCCTGAGAAATGATCTATGAATCCACAGAGATAGAACTGATTAAATATTTGTGATGGTTGCATGCCCAATCCTCACTACAGCATCAGGACTGAGCAGCCATACTCCATGGAAATTTTTTAGTGTATATATATACATTAACGGACATGTGAATGCAGGCTGGCTCTGAAAGGAACAGAGGTGTAGAGCTGGAAAAATACAGGGAACATATCGTAATGGTAAGAGTAGATTGTATATCTGAAATAATATCTGTTGAATTCTCATAGAAGAAACAGAATAATCAAGAGTTACAAAAAGATTTGATGTGTAACTCTTTATAGGAATGGTAGCAGCTGCCATAATTAACTAGATAATAGACAATAGAATCATGAAAGCCATCTTTGGACTGGCACAATGGTAACATATGTTACTCAGTTTATGTGATTTGATAGTTTGCATATTAGTAGCTGAGCATTGAGCACTGCACACATGCTCAGTTGTGTCTGACTCTTCATGACTCTATGGATTGTAGCCCACCAGGCTACTCTGTCCACGAGATTTGCCAGGCAAGAAAATGGAGTTGGTTGTCATTTCTTACTCCAGGGGATCTTCCCAACTCACATCTCCTGTGTCTCCTGCAATGCAGGCAGATCTTCTACCACGTGAGCAATTTAACATCTAGTTGAGAGTCTTCATAGATGCCAATCAGCTAGGTTAAGAAAATTTGGGTTAATAGCACTGGATTTAATCACTAATAATATTTATGAACCATTAGATAAGTACCTTCTATGTAAAATCAATTTATATATTTTTCTCACTTAACCCTTAACTACTTCTCTTTCACCAAGGAAAGCAAGGTAACTTCCTGGAAATCAATAATTTAATTGGCAGATATGTAAACCTAGGTCTAATTCTGCCAGGCACCTCTTTTTACTTAGATTGCCTGACCGAATGTGTTGTCACACAGCATTTTCTTTCCAGAATTAAGGAAATGAAAATAGAAGTCACCAGACATTTCTTTTGATTATCTCACAGCACCTAGCAAAGACTATATTCAAAATACTAATCTAGTCCTGTATGATGCATTGATAGAAGAGCAACTCACATATTTACGTGACTGCCTGAGAAATGATCTATGAATCCACAGAGATAGAACTGATTAAATATTTGTGATGGTTGCATGCCCAATCCTCACTACAGCATCAGGACTGAGCAGCCATACTCCATGGAAATTTTTTAGTGTATATATATACATTAACGGACATGTGAATGCAGGCTGGCTCTGAAAGGAACAGAGGTGTAGAGCTGGAAAAATACAGGGAACATATCGTAATGGTAAGAGTAGATTGTATATCTGAAATAATATCTGTTGAATTCTCATAGAAGAAACAGAATAATCAAGAGTTACAAAAAGATTTGATGTGTAACTCTTTATAGGAATGGTAGCAGCTGCCATAATTAACTAGATAATAGACAATAGAATCATGAAAGCCATCTTTGGACTGGCACAATGGTAACATATGTTACTCAGTTTATGTGATTTGATAGTTTGCATATTAGTAGCTGAGCATTGAGCACTGCACACATGCTCAGTTGTGTCTGACTCTTCATGACTCTATGGATTGTAGCCCACCAGGCTACTCTGTCCACGAGATTTGCCAGGCAAGAAAATGGAGTTGGTTGTCATTTCTTACTCCAGGGGATCTTCCCAACTCACATCTCCTGTGTCTCCTGCAATGCAGGCAGATCTTCTACCACGTGAGCAATCAGTTACTTACTCTGTATGTATTTCTGAAAACAGACACTATAAAATCTGCTACTTACTAAATAAATGAACCATCATAGTTCCTATAAATGTTATTTTAGTTATTAATTTTAATTTCATTGCAATGCCGATAAAGCACATAGAGGTGTAATCCGTGAAGACACAGTACAAATGATCCTAAATTCTAGACTATTGGGAATTTTCCTTACACATCTTCAAGAATGATTCTTCGAGTTCTAGAACCATCTAGTGAACCATTTTAAGGAAAAACCCTAGGATCTCCCTCACCATTCTTTCCATGCCTTGGTACTCTACTCAAGCCAAAATGATTGATTGACTTGAGGGTCACTCTCAAACACGAGGCATTCCCAGGGTTGCCCCTTCTATCAGGAACATATTTCTTCTTATTCTTCTAGCTACATGGAACCTGTCGCTTGACCCAGCTCAGGTGTTGCCTTCTCAAGGAAATCTCTCTGGTTCTTATGTCTGGATTAGATGCTCATCCCATGGGTGCTTAGACATCTGTGTATCTTTCTCACGAATTTACCAAACCATGCAATCGTCTGTTTACCTGTCTGCTGTACACTGAAACACCAGTTAGACTGTGGGAATCTCCAGGTTAGAAATAATCTCCAGTACCAATTGCACTTAGAGGCATGAAACTCATTAAATATCTAATTGAAAAAGATAAAAAGTAAACTGGGTACTTAATTTTTGTCATTGGGAATTTCTCTGTGTGGTAGGCATTAGAGTTTAGATATTTTTTATATTTTTACTAGTTCCTTTAAAGCAGAAAGACTTATAAAATTTCCAGCTGGCTACATCGTCCATGCTAAGAGATTCATTTTCACACACTGCTATCCCTTAGAAACACACTCCTTAAAACTGGTACATTCATGTTTTCCCCTGGTGGCTCAGATGATAGAGTTTGCCTGAAATGCAAGAGAGCCAGGTTCGAGCATTGAGCACTGCACACATGCTCAGTTGTGTCTGACTCTTCATGACTCTATGGATTGTAGCCCACCAGGCTACTCTGTCCACGAGATTTGCCAGGCAAGAAAATGGAGTTGGTTGTCATTTCTTACTCCAGGGGATCTTCCCAACTCACATCTCCTGTGTCTCCTGCAATGCAGGCAGATCTTCTACCACGTGAGCAATCAGTTACTTACTCTGTATGTATTTCTGAAAACAGACACTATAAAATCTGCTACTTACTAAATAAATGAACCATCATAGTTCCTATAAATGTTATTTTAGTTATTAATTTTAATTTCATTGCAATGCCGATAAAGCACATAGAGGTGTAATCCGTGAAGACACAGTACAAATGATCCTAAATTCTAGACTATTGGGAATTTTCCTTACACATCTTCAAGAATGATTCTTCGAGTTCTAGAACCATCTAGTGAACCATTTTAAGGAAAAACCCTAGGATCTCCCTCACCATTCTTTCCATGCCTTGGTACTCTACTCAAGCCAAAATGATTGATTGACTTGAGGGTCACTCTCAAACACGAGGCATTCCCAGGGTTGCCCCTTCTATCAGGAACATATTTCTTCTTATTCTTCTAGCTACATGGAACCTGTCGCTTGACCCAGCTCAGGTGTTGCCTTCTCAAGGAAATCTCTCTGGTTCTTATGTCTGGATTAGATGCTCATCCCATGGGTGCTTAGACATCTGTGTATCTTTCTCACGAATTTACCAAACCATGCAATCGTCTGTTTACCTGTCTGCTGTACACTGAAACACCAGTTAGACTGTGGGAATCTCCAGGTTAGAAATAATCTCCAGCACCAATTGCACTTAGGAGGCATGAAACTCATTAAATATCTAATTGAAAAAAAGATAAAAAGTAAACTGGGTACTTAATTTTTGTCATTGGGAATTTCTCTGTGTGGTAGGCATTAGAGTTTAGATATTTTTTATATTTTTACTAGTTCCTTTAAAGCAGAAAGACTTATAAAATTTCCAGCTGGCTACATCGTCCATGCTAAGAGATTCATTTTCACACACTGCTATCCCTTAGAAACACACTCCTTAAAACTGGTACATTCATGTTTTCCCCTGGTGGCTCAGATGATAGAGTTTGCCTGAAATGCAAGAGAGCCAGGTTCGATCCCTGGGTTGAGAAGATGCCCTAGAAGAGGGCATGCAGCTCACTCCAGTATTCCTTCCTGGAGAATCCCATGGAGGGATGAGACTGGTGGGCCACAGTCTGTGGACTCACAAAGAGTTGGACAGAACTGAGCGACGAACAGCAAATGACCACTGGGCAAAACTGAGAAATACATAAGCTCAAATTTCTATAAATGATCTCAAATCTCTATAGTTTAGTTATATAACTTTTCACTAGTTCTCAGAATGTATTCACCATATATGAAATAAGTAAAATTTAAACCTGTGATGGCAATATTCTATATACTTTTTCATATTACCAAGATTTTGTTCATAAATATATTTTTCACTGTACAATAATATTCCATTATGCAGGATGCCATAATTTACATAGATCTTTTATTTCCCTTTGTTGGAAATTATTTCAAATTTTCAGTATTATAAAATAATTATTTAAGAAACATTTTTGTTCAAAGATTAGTTTATTTATATGCAATATACCTTTCTCTCAGTTTAGTTCAGTTCAGTCATTCAGTCATGTCTAACTCTTTGCGACCCCATGGACTGCAGCAAGTCAGGCGTCCCTGTCCTTCACCATCTCCCAGAGCTTTCTTAAACTCATTTCCATTGACTCGGCGATGCCATCCAACCATCTCGTCCTCTGTCATCCCTTCTTCTCTTGCCTTCTATTTTTCCCAACATCAAGTTCTTTTCTAATAAGTTGACTCTCTTCACATCAGGTGGCAGTATTGGAGTCCCCTTCCCATGAACTCCCAGAGCTTTTTAAAAATATCTCAATTGCACTTAAGGCATGAAACTCATTAAATATCTAATGATAAAAAGTAAACTGGGTACTTAATTTTTGTCATTGGGAATTTCTCTGTGTGGTAGGCATTAGAGTTTAGATATTTTTTATATTTTTACTAGTTCCTTTAAAGCAGAAAGACTTATAAAATTTCCAGCTGGCTACATCGTCCATGCTAAGAGATTCATTTTCACACACTGCTATCCCTTAGAAACACACTCCTTAAAACTGGTACATTCATGTTTTCCCCTGGTGGCTCAGATGATAGAGTTTGCCTGAAATGCAAGAGAGCCAGGTTCGATCCCTGGGTTGAGAAGATGCCCTAGAAGAGGGCATGCAGCTCACTCCAGTATTCCTTCCTGGAGAATCCCATGGAGGGATGAGACTGGTGGGCCACAGTCTGTGGACTCACAAAGAGTTGGACAGAACTGAGCGACGAACAGCAAATGACCACTGGGCAAAACTGAGAAATACATAAGCTCAAATTTCTATAAATGATCTCAAATCTCTATAGTTTAGTTATATAACTTTTCACTAGTTCTCAGAATGTATTCACCATATATGAAATAAGTAAAATTTAAACCTGTGATGGCAATATTCTATATACTTTTTCATATTACCAAGATTTTGTTCATAAATATATTTTCACTGTACAATAATATTCCATTATGCAGGATGCCATAATTTACATAGATCTTTTATTTCCCTTTGTTGGAAATTATTTCAAATTTTCAGTATTATAAAATAATTATTTAAGAAACATTTTTGTTCAAAGATTAGTTTATTTATATGCAATATACCTTTCTCTCAGTTTAGTTCAGTTCAGTCATTCAGTCATGTCTAACTCTTTGCGACCCCATGGACTGCAGCAAGTCAGGCGTCCCTGTCCTTCACCATCTCCCAGAGCTTTCTTAAACTCATTTCCATTGACTCGGCGATGCCATCCAACCATCTCGTCCTCTGTCATCCCCTTCTTCTCTTGCCTTCTATTTTTCCCAACATCAAGTTCTTTTCTAATAAGTTGACTCTCTTCACATCAGGTGGCCGAAGTATTGGAGCTTCAGCTTTAGCATCATTCCTTCCAATGAATATTCAGGGTTGATTTCCTTTATGATTGACTGGTTTGATCTCCTTGCAATTCAAGGGACTCTCAAGAGCCTTATTTAACACTACAGTTCTCTTTTATAATTAATCCTAGAAGATGTCTTAGAGAAGGAAATGGCAACCCACTCTCAAATTCTTGCCTGAAGAATTCAATGGAAAGAGGAGCCTGGTGGGCTACAGCCCATGGGGTCACAAAGAGTCGGACACAACTGAGTGACTTTAACTCAAAATATGTCTAGATTGAAAAAAAAAACTGGTTATTTACAAAGTTGATAACATTTCACCAGTCCTTTTTGCTCTTAACTTGCAGGGGCTTCCCAGGTGGTGCAGTGGTGAAGAATCAGCCTGCTAACACAGGAGATACATGTTCCATCCCTGGCTTGGAAAGATACCCTGGAGGAGTAAATGGGAACCCCCTCCAGTATCCTTGCCTAGGAAACCTCACAGACAGAGCCTGGTGGGCTACAGTTCACAGCCTCACAAAGAGCATGCATGCACAGGGTGAGGAGCAGAATTGGGGGAGGAGGCTGTTCACTCGCATGAAGTCATTTTCTTTTCATATTATTACTTTTGAGTTCATAATTCCCTTAATGCAGGGGGACAGGGTTGGAAGATAGGCAATTTTCCTTTTGTTTTTTTAAATAATAAATGGAATTTCTCAGAGGCTTAATGGACAATGTGCCCTGTGAATCGACAGGTGGGGATACAGTGTGACTCACTTCACAAGCAGCATTTGTTTTTTATGATGCAGCATCTCAAAGGACTTGTGTACTAAAACACACACTTCTGCTTGGGAAGATTATGCCCTTAGTATGACATTGCCATTGTTTAAGACATTTTTAGAAGTCCTCTGCTGGACTCAACTTTAAGAGACAATTTACCAAACACTGGAAAAATCAGTCTTACTGATTACAGTTATAGGATACGCTCTTTTGTTCCAACCTATTTCTTTGTCCTTATTTTCTCTGTTGTATCCCTTCACCTGCCTGTTCCTCACCTACTGAACCATAGGGAACTCACAGTGGGGCATGCTGGCTCTGTTCACAAGGACAGTTATTTGTAGAAGAGACAGCGAAGGCCAAAGGAAACGACTGTTGGAACCAAACTAAATGCATAGGCAAGATTTTATGATTGACTGGTTTGATCTCCTTGCAATTCAAGGGACTCTCAAGAGCCTTATTTAACACTACAGTTCTCTTTTATAATTAATCCTAGAAGATGTCTTAGAGAAGGAAATGGCAACCCACTCTCAAATTCTTGCCTGAAGAATTCAATGGAAAGAGGAGCCTGGTGGGCTACAGCCCATGGGGGCACAAAGAGTCGGACACAACTGAGTGACATTAACGCAAAATATGTCTAGATTGAAAAAGAAAACTGGTGATTTACAAAGTTGATAACATTTCACCAGTCCTTTTTGCTCTTAACTTGCAGGGGCTTCCCAGGTGGTGCAGTGGTGAAGAATCAGCCTGCTAACACAGGAGATACATGTTCCATCCCTGGCTTGGAAAGATACCCTGGAGGAGTAAATGGGAACCCCCTCCAGTATCCTTGCCTAGGAAACCTCACAGACAGAGCCTGGTGGGCTACAGTTCACAGCCTCACAAAGAGCATGCATGCACAGGGTGAGGAGCAGAATTGGGGGAGGAGGCTGTTCACTCGCATGAAGACATTTTTCTTTTCATATTATTACTTTTGAGTTCATAATTCCCTTAATGCAGGGGGACAGGGTTGGAAGATAGGCAATTTTCCTTTTGTTTTTTTAAATAATAAATGGAATTTCTCAGAGGCTTAATGGACAATGTGCCCTGTGAATCGACAGGTGGGGATACAGTGTGACTCACTTCACAAGCAGCATTTGTTTTTTATGATGCAGCATCTCAAAGGACTTGTGTACTAAAACACACACTTCTGCTTGGGAAGATTATGCCCTTAGTATGACATTGCCATTGTTTAAGACATTTTTAGAAGTCCTCTGCTGGACTCAACTTTAAGAGACAATTTACCAAACACTGGAAAAATCAGTCTTACTGATTACAGTTATAGGATACGCTCTTTTGTTCCAACCTATTTCTTTGTCCTTATTTTCTCTGTTGTATCCCTTCACCTGCCTGTTCCTCACCTACTGAACCATAGGGAACTCACAGTGGGGCATGCTGGCTCTGTTCACAAGGACAGTTATTTGTAGAAGAGACAGCGAAGGCCAAAGGAAACGACTGTTGGAACCAAACTAAATGCACAGGCAAGACGCAACTTTGCCCAAAGTACATCATGGAGCAGACTGTTTAATTTCAGTTTAATTGCCCATGGACTATTGCCTGCCTGAAAATAGCACAACTACTAACATAAATAACCTGAAGACTATAAAATGAAATTATGAGAAATCAAATTTCCAGAAGTTAAGAATGCACATACCCAAATATTTTAAAACACACCTGAAATAAGATGTATTTCTATACAGCTCATTAGCAGTTACTGAGTTTTCCACAAATAACATAACCTTTGTGTACAATTATTTAGTAAGACTTAATAGTCCTCTTTTTTTTTGCAATCATCATATGTTTTTTGAGTAAAATATACTAGGAAGAAGCTATTGCTATTTTATTGCTATTTTATACAACATGCAAACAACTGTATAAAAACCAACAGGAGAAAAAATGCAGGAATAAGTTGGTCCAACAACATTTGAATGAAAATAGTATTAAATTTTACCCTTTCTCCAGTTCTAAGACCACAGAAATGACCTCTGGCAAGGACCCAGCCATCTCTGTTGTTCTTCTGGCAGTGGTGTCACTGGACAGCTGGAGAAGTTATCTATCTCTATTTGAACACTAACCGCTTCAAAAATTAGAGCTAGCACTACAGTAAACAATGTGGAGCACCATGAACACACTCAGTAGAAAAATTTATGTTTGGAAATAAAGCTCAAACAGTGACAAGGACTGCAAAATGCAAGCACCAAACTTCTGTTTCTAGATTCTCTCTAAAATGCAATGTAGCATTGCTAGATTTAGCAAATAAAAAATATAGAATACTTGCTTAATTTTGAATGTCACATAAGAAGAAAATGTTTTTTTAGTATAAGTATGACCCATAATCTGGTACACTCATTTATACTAAAACCACTTATATTTTTGTTTATCTATAATTCAATGTTACCTGTGTGTCATATTGTATCTGGTAAACCTGCAGTCATAAAAACATATAATACAACAGCCCAGAAAATTAAGGACAAAAATTCACAACATGCCAGGATCCAGGAAGAGTTTATACTAGTTAAAATAACTACTGATGAAAACAGTTAGCAATCAATGTTCAGAGTGTCTTGTGCTCAAACTCTTGACATGGGGGTTGCAGGAAGTGAAGACTGGCCAGGATTAGAGAAACACGAAAACTGCCTTAAGCTTAAAAGTTACAGCTGGTGCAAGTCTTACCTCTGACTAGAAAAACCACAGCTGTCAAAAATCAGTCCACCAATAATCATTCAAGGAATGGAAACTACTTTATAAGAGGGGTACACTCTACTTCTGTAACAATATTAGGTACTTGGTCATTACCCTTTCAATAGTTCAAAAGTGGAGAGAGTTGCCAGTGTGGTATGTTCTCCAACACTCGCAGTATGACAATGGTCAAGAGTCCTCCTGTTCCTTACTGTCAAACAACCATCCAAGGAGCCACAGAGCTGGTGAAAGAAAGGTTTCCAGTTGCTTTCCTCAGAGATCCACTAGTAGGTGAAGTAGCAGAAGCCCTTGGAGCGCTGAATGCTCAGAAGTATGTGTGCGTGCGTGCTTGTGCGTGAGTGCTGAGTCACTCAATCAACTCTTGCGACCTTATGGACTGTAGCCTGCCAGGTTCCTCTGTCCATGGGATTCTTTTGTCAAGAACACTGGAGTGAATTGCCATTCCTTCTCCAGGGGATCTTCCTGACGCAGGGGTGGAACCCATGTTTTTGTCTCCTGCATGCTTTACTCACTGAACCATCAGGCAAGCCATCACAAATGCCTCACTTATGACAGTCGGTTGTCCCATCTGTCAGGAAACACTTCTTTGAGTCTGTTCCATGTACCAACCCAATCTAGGCATCCGTAATTCACTAAATAGGGTGATCTCAGCCTCTTCTGTGCCTCTTGATCATTTACTCCCTTCTCCTCTTTGAGAGAATTAAGCAATAGTATGGTGAATATTATCTTACATCATTTCAACACAGAATCTAAGCCTAGTGGAATTATGGTCAAGGCAATGATAGGAAATTGTCAGCTGTGCTCCACAATCTATTGATAAAAATGCAAATAATCTTGGAAACTCTACCACACGCTACTGGATTTTCTACTTATGACCCAATGAAAAAAGTCTCTCCTGTTCCCATTGAGTGAGTTAGTGAATGGTAGTTGCTCAGTTGTGTCCAAATCTTTGAGACCCCATGGACTGTGGGCAACTAGGCTCCTCTGTCCATGGAATTCTCCAGGCAAGAATACTGGAGTGGGTAGCTATTCCCTTCTCCAGGAGATCTTCCTGACTCAAGGATCAAACCTGGGGTCTCCTACATTCTAGGCAGATTCTTTACCATCTGAGCAACAAGAGAAGCCTTGTCAAGAGATCTAGACAGAAAACAAGCTTTTGATAGATGCCACCAGTTGTTAGACTAGAGCTTTTGCTCAACAGCCTGCCCTCAAGCTTTAAACAATAATAGTTACTATTTATAGAAGGGTTACTTTTTGTTAGGCATTCTGCTACATGCATTAAATCTCATTTAGTTCTCACATCACTCAGTCCTCAAAATACCCATCTTAGGAGGAAGTTCTTTTACAAATAATGAGACAAAATCTTAAAGATGTTAATTATGTCATTCAAGGTCATGTAACTAATATGTCATAGGGCCATATCCAAATCCAGGTTTATCTGATGCCAAGATCTCCACTCTTAACCATCACAATATGCTACCTCTTAAAGAGACATTATGCTAGAACACCAATTGATTTGGAGGAAATTCAGATCAATTCTGAGTCTTGGCTGCAGAATACCAACAGAATGGGAGGCTAAAGGTGGAAACAGAAGAGGAACTTCAAGCAAGAGAAATTCTTTTTGGGGCCAAGATGTGTCTAGTGCTCCTGCCTGTGTTTATAACAAATGAGAATTTCCCTATCCGCTTCTTCCTCTACATTTTATTATTTCTAAATAACACATAGAAGCAGCAGTTTTTAATAATCAAAATTGTGTATCTAAAATATCTAAACTTAACCAGGATAATTTTCACAGGTCAATGCAACAGAAAGATACCCTCAAATCTATGAGTACCCATAAAAACATATCATACTCAAGTCAATCCTGAAAAATAAATTTTAAAATATATATTAATTGCATATCACAAAGAAGTGTTTCCAAGTTGACTCAAAAATGAAAAATAATGACAATTAATACTGGTAATTTGTTAAACAGGTATAAACATATCTGAAAATCATGACCATAAGCATAGTTACAATAATAAACTGAAATGCTATTTCTATCAATAAGGATTCGTTAAGATAACAATTATTTAATTGTTAAGTCACGTCCTACTCATTTGCAACCCAGTGGACTGTAGCCTGACAAGATCCATTGTCCATGGGATTCTCCAGGCAAGAATACTGGAGTGGGTTGCCATTTCCTTCTCCAGGGGATCTCCCCAACCCAGGAAACAAGCCTGTGACTTCTGCATTGCCAGGCAGATTCTTTACCACTGAGCCACCAGGGAAGCCAAGATAATTATGCTGTTGTTCAGTTCCTAAGTCATGTTCAACTCTTTACGACCCCATGAGATGCAGCACACCAGGCTTCCCTGTCCTTTACTATCTCCTGGAGTTTGCTCAAACGCATGTCCATTAAGTCAGTAATGCCATCCAACCATCTCATCCTCTGTCTTCCCCTTCTCCTCCTGCCCTTAGTCTTTCCTAGCATCAGGGTCTTTTGGTTGAGAATCCCATGAACAATATAAAAAGGCAGAAAAGATAGCTATACATATAATTAATATACTAAAAGTAGGAGCTTCCTCATATGCCATCAATAACTAGTTAAAATGTAAGCGATAGCAAGACTCCATTCACAGTACCAACTCAACATAAAATATATAGTAATAACACTTGAAGTAAAGGTGCAGGACATGTATAAAGTAAACAATACGATTCTTTTTTGAGATGTAAAATTATATTTGAATAAAATCAGAAAGTACTGTGTTCTTCATTACAAAGATTAAAGACTGGATAAAATTTCTCTATACTCCTATGCCTAGAATTATCTTAGAGAAAATACAAATATTATACTAAGATCCTAATGCCCTTTCGGGGAATAAAAGGACTAATTTCTTCTTTACCATATTATATATTCCCTTAGTTGTCCATAATAAGAACATTTACTTTTATGACTTAAAACTAGTTTTTATTTTAAAAATAAATTGCAATGACCTCTTATCTTAAAACATAAATCTGGGGGCTTCCTTGGTGGTCCAGTGGGTAAGGACACTGCCTTGCAGTTCAAGGGGCACCAGTTAGAGCCCTGGCCTGGGAAGATCTCATGTGCCATGGAGTGGCTGGACCGATGTGTACAATTACTGAGCCAGAGCTCTGGAGCACATGAGCCCAGAGCCAGTGCTCTGCAACGAGAGAGGCCACTGCGATGGGAGGCCCATACAGGCCAAAGAGCAAAGATGAATGAAAATTTAAAAAATGAAAGAGCAATAAAAATGCCCCAAATTTAAAAAAAAAAAAAAAACACATAAATCTGTTCTAAAATTATTCTGTTTTATATAGTATAATTTATTTTGTAATTTTTATTTTATCTCCTATCTCATAATAGTTTTTTTCTTAACAAAATACAGTTTTATTTGATCTCTATAATATATACAATATATGTGATTCCCTCCATTTGCAAAACCACTATAATGCATATGTGCCTGTGTGCCTGTGCTCAGTTGCTCACTATAATGTATATATGTTTCTTTAAATGTCTTTCTCGGTCTTTCTTTTTCCCACAACTCAGAGACTACCTGAGCATAATCAGGTTTTAAACGTGATAGTCTTCCTTACTGCCCTAGTTTGATAAAGTGTATTCTAGGTAGCATAGGAAAAAATTCACCTTTGCATATTTCCATTTTATTAAATGAAATGAGATAATATTGTGATGAATAGGAATCTTATTTTCCCCCTGATCTTATCATCTAAATCCCTTGCTGCTGATACATCCATTGTTTAGCATCTTTTCTTAGGACACAGCACCCTTCACCGAAGGCCTCATTTCCATGTAATCAGCAGGACAATCAGTGCCATCTATTATCTTCAGTCAGATGTTTCTCTACAAAATAAGGATTAAGCATTTGGTCTCCTTGGCAATGTTTCTGTGTAAAAATTAAAGCACGCTAACATGTAAACGTTATGTCAGCTTGATGCTCTTACTTTATTGGGGAACTTCAAGTGCCACAAACATCTGCTAAACCATCAAAGTTCCTGTTCTCACAAATGTATTCTCAGTGAACAACTGATAAATTAAAGCACCACAGTTCTCCAAGTGATAACTTGCTAGGATTTTGTATTAATGTGAGCCTAACAAGCTTCTTATAGCCAAAGATAAAATCACACATTATACATCAGCTTTGAATGTCTTCATTAAAATTATATGTTTAGGAATCAGAATAGATAAAAAGTAGATAAAAAAGGTGGACCCAAAGTAGATAAGAACAAACAATGACTTTGCAGGGAAGAATCATAGAGGAATACATTGCTGTAGACAAAAGATCTCTTGGAAATGTTCATACGATTTAAAAAAAAAAAAAAACACACAGAAAACCACCAGACACTGTGCATTACTCTGGAGAAAAACAAGGATGCAATGGTGACTCTATGCCTGAAATCATAACTAGTACGGGCAAGAAGCCTATCTACATACATAAAATTCTAGTGGAAGATAGTATACCTCATCTCTTTGGCCAAGTCTCATTGGAAATGATGAAAAAAATATCACAGGGATAGAAAACAGGAAACAGTGCTATCAATGACCCAGAAATAATAAGGCATAAAGCAAATAAAATTAAACAAATAGAGGTAAAGGTTTAGGGAAGAGGGAGAATGGAATTCAATACAGCTACAAGAGAAGACTTTTCTCTGAGTTGGTCCAATTCTCAAAGAGATACAGAAGCAAGATGAATCTCTAACTCACGGACAACAGGCCTAAGACAAGGAGCCAGCTCTGGGACAACTCCTGGGAAGACTCCAGCTTCCTTTAGTGACTGGAGACTGGCAGCAGAATTCTCTCTCAGGATCTACTATGCAACACTACAATCACTGCCACTCTCTTTAAAAGTAAAAGATATCTGAAGAAAATAAATACTATAAAAAAGAAAAAAAAGTGAAATAGAAAAAAATCTAGAGAGGGGCCCAAAGTTATTCCAGAAATGAAACTGAACTTTAAAAATTACCTAGTGTCTTCACAAAGATTCTTAAAGTCATTGTATTCACTAAGTGAGAATATACCTAAGTGGCAAAGGAGAAATCAGACAATAAAAGGTTTACTGGATACTATGAAAATGTTGCCCAAATGGGAAAGTCAGTGTCCTGGGTTAAACAGTATCTCCTCAAAATGTATGTTCACTTCAAACCTCAAAATGTGACCTTATTTTGAAAGAGTATCTTTGCAGAGGCAATAAGTTAAGTTGACTAAAGATGTCATCATACTAGGTTATTATGGGCTAAAATCCAAAAATTGGTGTCTGTATAAGAAGAGAAAACTGAGAGACACAGAGGGAAGATCAGCTTGTGAGAATGGTGGCAGAGACTGGAGTAACATGCCTACAAACCAAGGAATACTGAAGACTGCCAGCAATCACCAGAAGCTAGAAGAGAGCCATAGCGCAGACTTTTCCCTCAGAATCTCCAGAGGGAACCAGTGCTACTGAGACCAGGATTTCAGGCTTCTAGTCTGCAGCACTAAGAGAGAATACATTTCTGTTGTTTCAAGTCATCAAGTTCATAGTAGTCACAACAGCTCAGGGAAACTAACACAGCCAATTAAACACTATAATGGGCTTCCCCTGTGGTTCAAGGGTAAAGAATCTGCCTGTCAATGCGCGAGATGTGGGTTTGATCCCTGGGCTGGGAGGATCCCCTGGAGAAGGAAATGGCAGTGTTCTTGCATGGAAAATTCCATGGACAGAGGAGCATGGCGCACTACAGTCTCTGGGGTCGCAAAGAGTCAGACACAACTGACCAACTAACACTTAAAGGCTGCACTACTGCATCTACAAAGTGATATGGAAACTCAGAGGAAAAACAAGCTGCTTTTGAGAGTTTAGAAGGTATCAAGTAAGACTTGACAATTATACAGATAAGTATTGAAAGATGATTGAATCGACCTTTTAAATCAAGGAGGAGAAAGTATTCTAGGCTGTGGCAAAGGTGTTCAAAACTGCAGACCACTGCGAATGCACCTCTTATATTCTAGAATGGCAAAGCATGCTATCTGACCAGTAGAGTTGTGAGAACTATTATTAAAGATGGTGGGAAGATTCTGGAGATTCAAGCTAAGAAAAATATATTTTAATACGTAGCCACCAGAAAGGGATAACAGGCTTGTAAACAAGAAAACGACATGATACATTAATGCTTTAGAAGGAATTACTCTGCCTTGGATCTGAACTCACCACATTCTCCCCAGCTGAACTCCTTTGATGCCTGTTCCCATTTTTGTTCTTCCTCACTACCTTTGCTCCTTCCTAGACTTTATCTAAAGGAAATATTTATTTTTAAATTTCTTAATTAAAATTTTGGCTTCTTTTTCTTGATTTTTTATTTATTTTTCATCCATCTTTATTCTTCAGCCTCTGTGGCCCCCCCATTGCAGTGGCCTCTCTCATTGCAGAGCACCAGCTCTGGGCGCGCACAGTCCAGAGCGTTGGCTCGTAATTGGACACACTGGTCCAGCCATCTGGTGGCACGTGGGATCTTCCTGGACCAGGGATCGAACTGGTGTCCCTTGTACTGCAAGGCAAACTCTTTAACCACTCGACCACCAGAGAAGCCTGGAAATATTTATCTAAAACAATTTTCCAAAGAGCCACAGGATCTTATTGGTATTTTTAATCCCCAGTTCAACTTTAGCTTCTAGTTTTGGAGTGTACATGAACTACTATATTGAATGAGTCAGCTACATCAAAAAGGGTGTCTGCTGCACTTTTACCCTGGGCTGGGAGGATCCCTGGAGAAGGAAATGGCAGTGTTCTTGCATGGAAAATTCCATGGACAGAGGAGCATGGCGCACTACAGTCTCTGGGGTCGCAAAGAGTCAGACACAACTGACCAACTAACACTTAAAGGCTGCACTACTGCATCTACAAAGTGATATGGAAACTCAGAGGAAAAACAAGCTGCTTTTGAGAGTTTAGAAGGTATCAAGTAAGACTTGACAATTATACAGATAAGTATTGAAAGATGATTGAATCGACCTTTTAAATCAAGGAGGAGAAAGTATTCTAGGCTGTGGCAAAGGTGTTCAAAACTGCAGACCACTGCGAATGCACCTCTTATATTCTAGAATGGCAAAGCATGCTATCTGACCAGTAGAGTTGTGAGAACTATTATTAAAGATGGTGGGAAGATTCTGGAGATTCAAGCTAAGAAAAATATATTTTAATACGTAGCCACCAGAAAGGGATAACAGGCTTGTAAACAAGAAAACGACATGATACATTAATGCTTTAGAAGGAATTACTCTGCCTTGGATCTGAACTCACCACATTCTCCCCAGCTGAACTCCTTTGATGCCTGTTCCCATTTTTGTTCTTCCTCACTACCTTTGCTCCTTCCTAGACTTTATCTAAAGGAAATATTTATTTTTAAATTTCTTAATTAAAATTTTGGCTTCTTTTTCTTGATTTTTTATTTATTTTTCATCCATCTTTATTCTTCAGCCTCTGTGGCCCTCCCATTGCAGTGGCCTCTCTCATTGCAGAGCACCAGCTCTGGGCGCGCACAGTCCAGAGCGTTGGCTCGTAATTGGACACACTGGTCCAGCCATCTGGTGGCACGTGGGATCTTCCTGGACCAGGGATCGAACTGGTGTCCCTTGTACTGCAAGGCAAACTCTTTAACCACTCGACCACCAGAGAAGCCTGGAAATATTTATCTAAAACAATTTTCCAAAGAGCCACAGGATCTTATTGGTATTTTTAATCCCCAGTTCAACTTTAGCTTCTAGTTTTGGAGTGTACATGAACTACTATATTGAATGAGTCAGCTACACTTCATAAAAATTATGCAAAAATTAAAATCATTTTCTTGGGCATGAAAAAATATATATAGCAATTCAGAGCTGACATTTCTTCTAGAGATGACTTCTTATTCCTCACCATCCTTTTATGGTGGTGAATTATCGCAAGCAAAAATTTTAAGGGGCATACAGTGCATCCAATTTAACAACAATAAAATCTTTGCAATAGCTATTAATAACTGAGAAATTGGTAGTGAAATATTTTAAAAATCACAAAATGTAATGGAGAATATTACAGCGTTAAGTCCCAAGGAAGAATAACTAGTGATTTCTCAAATTATACAATCACTGACTCCTGAACTAGAAAAAAGTCATAAAGGCTGTCTTGTTCCTATTGTGCAAACTGAAACTAAGGAGACATTCCTGACTTCTCTATTTACCTTATTCAAATAGCACCTAACTAATAAACAATTCCACTTTAATTGTCTTCATTTTACTTCATCCCTCCAGCCACTGTATTAATTGAGATCACTAATATCTCTTACCTGGATTACTGCACTGCACTCACGTGCTAAACGGCAGCTCTTCTGACAAACTTGCAGTCATTCTCCTCAGCCCAGTCCTGTCTTTAAGCGTAAAGGTTTCAGAATAATACTCCCAATAACAAATATGCATGCCACTGCTCTGTTTCAAATTTTTCGAAAGCTCCTCCATGGAGCTTACCAAGCCTTTCAATCCAACCTCAGCTTCTGTCTCAGGCCACATCTCCACATCTCCTATACAGTTCTGGAGCTGTCCAGAATTATTTACCGTTATCTTGCACAGGCCTTGGCTTCTTTTCCTTTTAGGATTTTATTTCAACTCTTCTATCTAAAATGTCTGGCTATCTCCTCTTCATCCTCTGGTACTAAGCAAGACATTATTTCCTCCAGGAAGTTTGTTTCCAACCTTGGCAAGATAATGTTAACTTCTACTGGAGCTCTTCTGACAATGCACTACCATTTCCTTTCTGTTGTTCCTTCCAAGAAACTACAACTGCTTAAAGGCAGGAAATATGTTTTTAATCCCCAGTTCAACTTTAGCTTTTTATATTGAATGAGTCAGCTACACTTCATAAAAATTATGCAAAAATTAAAATCATTTTCTTGGGCATGAAAAAATATATATAGCAATTCAGAGCTGACATTTCTTCTAGAGATGACTTCTTATTCCTCACCATCCTTTTATGGTGGTGAATTATCGCATAAAGCAAAAATTTTAAGGGGCATACAGTGCATCCAATTTAACAACAATAAAATCTTTGCAATAGCTATTAATAACTGAGAAATTGGTAGTGAAATATTTTAAAAATCACAAAATGTAATGGAGAATATTACAGCGTTAAGTCCCAAGGAAGAATAACTAGTGATTTCTCAAATTATACAATCACTGACTCCTGAACTAGAAAAAAGTCATAAAGGCTGTCTTGTTCCTATTGTGCAAACTGAAACTAAGGAGACATTCCTGACTTCTCTATTTACCTTATTCAAATAGCACCTAACTAATAAACAATTCCACTTTAATTGTCTTCATTTTACTTCATCCCTCCAGCCACTGTATTAATTGAGATCACTAATATCTCTTACCTGGATTACTGCACTGCACTCACGTGCTAAACGGCAGCTCTTCTGACAAACTTGCAGTCATTCTCCTCAGCCCAGTCCTGTCTTTAAGCGTAAAGGTTTCAGAATAATACTCCCAATAACAAATATGCATGCCACTGCTCTGTTTCAAATTTTTCGAAAGCTCCTCCATGGAGCTTACCAAGCCTTTCAATCCAACCTCAGCTTCTGTCTCAGGCCACATCTCCACATCTCCTATACAGTTCTGGAGCTGTCCAGAATTATTTACCGTTATCTTGCACAGGCCTTGGCTTCTTTTCCTTTTAGGATTTTATTTCAACTCTTCTATCTAAAATGTCTGGCTATCTCCTCTTCATCCTCTGGTACTAAGCAAGACATTATTTCCTCCAGGAAGTTTGTTTCCAACCTTGGCAAGATAATGTTAACTTCTACTGGAGCTCTTCTGACAATGCACTACCATTTCCTTTCTGTTGTTCCTTCCAAGAAACTACAACTGCTTAAAGGCAGGAAATATGCCTTTACCTTGCTACAAAATGTCTGGTAAAGGATACATACATGTTAGATATTGTTCTATTTAATTACCATGTTTTCATGAGGAATAGAATTATTCCTACAATTCCCCAAAGTTATTCAATATTCATATGAAAAAAAACTTCTGTGTTAGACAACTTATTTTTTCATGAACAATATAAAATACTAGAATGTTTCCTTAAGGTGGGCTGTGCAATTACATAATCTCTCCCAAATAATCAACAACACTGGGCAGAAGAACTCATGACAATGGTGTGGTGACGGTAACAGTAATAATGATATGGCTAAAATTTAGATGATTAGACACCATGCTGGTTTCTGAACATGCATATGCTCAATCTACCCTTCTTACAATTCTTTGAGTCAGATGCAATTAACATCTCCCTAGCCCGGATGAAAAGAAGGAGGTTTAAAGAAGCAACTTTGTCAAAATGATACAGCAGGCAAGTGGTACAACTCGGCCAACTGAGTTCCGTCCTTCACATTAATTCACTCACATCTCAAAACCAAATGTTAGCTAGTATTTTAACTCTTTGCCCTGAAAAAAAAACTGAATTAAAAATGATATCAAGAAGAAGAAAAAGAAGGCATTAAAAATAAAAATCTAGTTAAAAATCTGTTTTAAATTAGTTTCCGAATTCATCTGTCCATGGAACTCTTATTAACACCCTAAATTGCTGCAGATCTAGAAAAAACACTTTGGCAAATACTGGCTCAAGCATGATTATTATTCTATTTCAACATTAAATTGTATTTGCTTTCACATCACGGTACTATCATGTACTGGGTCAGTAGCCAATGACAATGCCAAGTATGTTCATCAGTTCTGAATTTTATCCAAATTGTACTGGAGTAAGACCTGGAAAGAAAAAAATTCTAGTCATCATCTTAAACTATTCCTAGGCACATCTAGGTTTTAGGACCACTAGATTTGAATTAAACTGTGATAACAGTGTTCATTCTTGTCCTGGACTAAATATTCATCTCATCAGAAACTCGCAGTTATAATCTCAGAGGCCCCCTCTTCCTATCAAATCTTCCTTCCAAACCTGCATTCTTATCCTTTATTACCCCTTACTATATGGCATAGTATTCTCTGTCAAGCTTCCATGTTTGCATAATCTTTGACTGCTAGAAGACAAATCTCTTGCATGTTAACTATAAAAATCTCATCTCTCTTGCACTGAACAGTGGGTCTCTCCCAAACCTGTGTGTCCACAGCATACCAATATCTCTATTAGAGTTTTAAAGCATTATATTGTAACTATGGGCATACAGTTGTTATTTTCCAATGGAATACAAGTGTCTTGAGGGTAACTGACAAATTTTAACCCTTGCATTCTCTATACTAACAAAGTGTCTTGGGAGGGACAATGGTGTGGTGACGGTAACAGTAATAATGATATGGCTAAAATTTAGATGATTAGACACCATGCTGGTTTCTGAACATGCATATGCTCAATCTACCCTTCTTACAATTCTTTGAGTCAGATGCAATTAACATCTCCCTAGCCCGGATGAAAAGAAGGAGGTTTAAAGAAGCAACTTTGTCAAAATGATACAGCAGGCAAGTGGTACAACTCGGCCAACTGAGTTCCGTCCTTCACATTAATTCACTCACATCTCAAAACCAAATGTTAGCTAGTATTTTAACTCTTTGCCCTGAAAAAAGAACTGAATTAAAAATGATATCAAGAAGAAGAAAAAGAAGGCATTAAAAATAAAAATCTAGTTAAAAATCTGTTTTAAATTAGTTTCCGAATTCATCTGTCCATGGAACTCTTATTAACACCCTAAATTGCTGCAGATCTAGAAAAAACACTTTGGCAAATACTGGCTCAAGCATGATTATTATTCTATTTCAACATTAAATTGTATTTGCTTTCACATCACGGTACTATCATGTACTGGGTCAGTAGCCAATGACAATGCCAAGTATGTTCATCAGTTCTGAATTTTATCCAAATTGTACTGGAGTAAGACCTGGAAAGAAAAAAATTCTAGTCATCATCTTAAACTATTCCTAGGCACATCTAGGTTTTAGGACCACTAGATTTGAATTAAACTGTGATAACAGTGTTCATTCTTGTCCTGGACTAAATATTCATCTCATCAGAAACTCGCAGTTATAATCTCAGAGGCCCCCTCTTCCTATCAAATCTTCCTTCCAAACCTGCATTCTTATCCTTTATTACCCCTTACTATATGGCATAGTATTCTCTGTCAAGCTTCCATGTTTGCATAATCTTTGACTGCTAGAAGACAAATCTCTTGCATGTTAACTATAAAAATCTCATCTCTCTTGCACTGAACAGTGGGTCTCTCCCAAACCTGTGTGTCCACAGCATACCAATATCTCTATTAGAGTTTTAAAGCATTATATTGTAACTATGGGCATACAGTTGTTATTTTCCAATGGAATACAAGTGTCTTGAGGGTAACTGACAAATTTTAACCCTTGCATTCTCTATACTAACCTAGATTTGGTTAAGAGTAAAAGCTCAATAACTGTCAGCAGAGAGATTCAAAAACAGGTGAAAGCATTCATCTCCAATGCTTGGTTCTATTCCAGTTTGTTTAATTGAGAAAAATATACTAATACTTGTGACAATACATTATTTCATCAACCAAGCAACACAAGTCAAGGTAGAGAAAACACAAGAAGTTGCTGAAAAGGGCTTCCCTGGTGGTCCAGTGGGTAAAGAGTCCGCCCTGCAGTGCAAGGAGCACAGGTTTGATCCCTGGCCTGGGAGGATCCCATGTGCCACAGGGTGGCTGGAGGGGCGTGTACAAGTACGAACCAGTGCTCTGGAGTGCATGCGCTCAGAGCCAGTGCTCTGCAACAAGAGATGCCACTGCAAGGAGAGGCCCACACAGGAGGAAGAATAAAGGTTGATGAAAGTAAATAAATAAAAACCAACAAAAGAGGCCAAAAATCAAAAAATGAAAGAAAAAAAGGTTGCTGACAAAGAAACTCAGCACTGAAGTACAGTCAAACTTTACTCTAAAAAGTTACCAAGTAATCACCTAAGATAGAGAAATTTGAGATGACTAATACATAAATAGAAAAATATACAGATATTGAAAATAATCACTAAATTAAAGAACTGATAGTATGCACATGGCACAACTAAAAATTGAGCAGTAGGCTCTCATAAGAAAGTGAAACGACTAAAGATTTCTGTTTTTGAATTAAGACTAATCCATTTTCAATGTCACTTATCAGTACATTTAAATATGCTTTATTTTATTATTTTGCATAAATGTTAAATCTCTAGCATTATACTCTGAATATAAAAACACAGTATCAAAGCATTTTGAACCTGGGAATTAAGAATAAGTACACAAATGTTTCTCCACCATGATACAAATATGATCGTTGTTCAACTTTCATGCACCCATTACTCATTTTATTCTGCACGTTAACTATAAAAATCTCATCTCTCTTGCACTGAACAGTGGGTCTCTCCCAAACCTGTGTGTCCACAGCATACCAATATCTCTATTAGAGTTTTAAAGCATTATATTGTAACTATGGGCATACAGTTGTTATTTTCCAATGGAATACAAGTGTCTTGAGGGTAACTGACAAATTTTAACCCTTGCATTCTCTATACTAACCTAGATTTGGTTAAGAGTAAAAGCTCAATAACTGTCAGCAGAGAGATTAAAAAACAGGTGAAAGCATTCATCTCCAATGCTTGGTTCTATTCCAGTTTGTTTAATTGAGAAAAATATACTAATACTTGTGACAATACATTATTTCATCAACCAAGCAACACAAGTCAAGGTAGAGAAAACACAAGAAGTTGCTGAAAAGGGCTTCCCTGGTGGTCCAGTGGGTAAAGAGTCCGCCCTGCAGTGCAAGGAGCACAGGTTTGATCCCTGGCCTGGGAGGATCCCATGTGCCACAGGGTGGCTGGAGGGGCGTGTACAAGTACGAACCAGTGCTCTGGAGTGCATGCGCTCAGAGCCAGTGCTCTGCAACAAGAGATGCCACTGCAAGGAGAGGCCCACACAGGAGGAAGAATAAAGGTTGATGAAAGTAAATAAATAAAAACCAACAAAAGAGGCCAAAAATTAAAAAAAAAAGAAAAAAAAGGTTGCTGACAAAGAAACTCAGCACTGAAGTACAGTCAAACTTTACTCTAAAAAGTTACCAAGTAATCACCTAAGATAGAGAAATTTGAGATGACTAATACATAAATAGAAAAATATACAGATATTGAAAATAATCACTAAATTAAAGAACTGATAGTATGCACATGGCACAACTAAAAATTGAGCAGTAGGCTCTCATAAGAAAGTGAAACGACTAAAGATTTCTGTTTTTGAATTAAGACTAATCCATTTTCAATGTCACTTATCAGTACATTTAAATATGCTTTATTTTATTATTTTGCATAAATGTTAAATCTCTAGCATTATACTCTGAATATAAAAACACAGTATCAAAGCATTTTGAACCTGGGAATTAAGAATAAGTACACAAATGTTTCTCCACCATGATACAAATATGATCGTTGTTCAACTTTCATGCACCCATTACTCATTTTATATGATCCTGATAGCTCACTCTGGCTTACTAATAAAGTTCTAGCTTTTCAGGCTACTTGGTATTTCAGAATCTGTTTGCACAAAAATGGGCCTGCTAAATCTCTGTTTTGTCCAATTTGCTACTCAATTTCTATATAAAGAACAGATTTCACTAAAAATACTATAATAATTTTCATAATTGCTCTCTCGCTGTTCACCTCAAGAGGGAAGCAAGACAACTGAAACAATAAATCAAACTGTAGTGAAGTATTTTAGGTTTTCCTAAACATCAATCTTATCCAGATTAATATAATTAGGAAGCTTCCTTTTGCCATTGTTTCCAATGTGCTTACTTTGCCACTGTTCCCAATGTATTTATTGTATAATATTATACAGTTATTATATAATATCCACTTTAAACACATTTTATCCTTAATAAACAGAAAAATAAGCAATCCCACTATCTGAATTTATGCAGTAAAATTTACAAACACAGACACAAAATTTACAAAAGCTCTGAATAATCTCTGGCCCTTTCAGTGAATCCAATCAGACAATCTATTCTACCAAAAACTTTGAAAAGTGTAAGTCATTCAGTCATGTCTGACTCCTGGAGATCCCATGGAATTATAGCTCACCAGGCTCTTTATATTCACCCAAAAAGGTTTTACAAAAACATGACCTCTTAAATTTAGAATTAATAGTATCATTTGGAGACCTTGACAATATTATTTAGGATCACTTTATTAAAAAAATGTCTTCACATTTTTATCATTTATTGAATAACTTTAAAAAGCTAGACAAAGTTTTGGCAGAAAGAGAATGTCTGTGGACAAAAAGTGCCATATTTACATCACCAGTACTTTCTCCATGGAGATAACTCAAAAGTATAACACCTTCCATTGCTGAGACTAAATCACAGAACACTTGCCAAGAAGGGCTGTCTTGACCTTTGCTCCGATATATTTTTTAAGATATCAACAGTGTTGTCAGATACAGGAATAATAGCAAAACCATAAGATCTGATAGCAAACCCACCAGAGTCTTCAGACAAAAAATGAAGATGACACAGAAGTGTCTACATAGGATTTTTTTAATACATGAACAGTGAGGAAATACCAGGTTATAAAGACGTCTCTAGCATTATCACCTTTCAGAAGACAAGAAAAGGTCAGTAAAGTAACCATAGCAATAATGCAGTAAGTTTTTCTGCAATACTACCAGCAGCTTCTTCTGGTCTGACTCCTATAAAATGCCTTCTCTCCAACACTCACAAAATGATAATGCCACCTTACCTCCCACCACAGGGAGGGAAGCATCACCTTACGCTGTCTACTAAAGAAGGTTGAAAAAAAGTTTTCAGTCTTGTATTTACTCACAACATATAATCTCAATTTCAGATCCTAAAAACAGCTCCCATCATTTTTCATTCTAATTTACCAGTTATCCTTGCATAAATCCAACCATGATCTGGTTAATTACCTGTGAGAAGAGAGTGTTCTATAAAACATTAACCATCACCAATAGGTTGAGGTAGGGTCATATTGAAAAATTCCAAAGGCAATAAATCCAACATAAGTAGAAAAACATATTACAAAACACACACACACACACACAAGGATAAAGGGAAAAAATAGGAGGTAGGTGAAAAAAACAGGCCCGTTAGTTTTGAGTTTTTTAAAGGGAGTAGAAGATTAAGGTGTAGAACTGGTAGAGAACGCAGCAATGGAAGGCTGCATCTGGAGGATATCTGAAAATAAAGAGAACGCTAAGATAGTGAAAATTTCCCTGCTACTGTCAAACAATGGGCATGGAAGAGGACAGACCCACCCAAACTCTTCCAACAGGTTTGCTGCTTCCCAAAAGCTAACATCTGTGTGCCTAATGTTAAATCCCATCCAGACGAAGCAATGGAGATTAAAGGTCAACAGCCAGGAGTGCGAAGATTTAAATTCTAGCCCTGCTGCTGTCACCAACTAGCCATGGCTATGAACAAGTCAGCTGCTTGTTCTGTGATTCGAGCTCATTGTGTCAGGTGATCATCAGTTTCCTTTCAATTCTGCATCTTATGAATACCAGAAGTTATATATACCAGTCTCACTCAAAGATTGTATGATGTGTGTGCTCAGTCATGTCTGACTCTTTGAGACTCCTGGACAGTAGCCCGTTGGCTCCTCTGTTCACGGGATCTCCCAGGCAAGAATACTGGAGTGGGTCGCCATTTCCTCCTCCAGGGGATCTTCCCGACCCAGGGATAGAACCCATGTCTTCTGAATCAGCAGGAAGATTCATTACAACTGAGCCACTGGGGAAACCTCATTCAAAGGTCATATAATATATAATACACATATGCATCCAAATATTCTCAATCAAAACTTTAAGCCATATTCCCATGAGTCTCTTTCTTCACTTATCCATATAGACATTCTGTAAACATATACAAACCCTGAGTATGTATCTACATTATGATAATGAATATACCTTTTTATGTAAATATGTATAGCCTGAAATACAAAGGTTATTTTTTTCAAAAGAGAAATATGGTGTACTAAAGAATCCATATATAGTTCTCTTGAAATACTCTTCATTAATGAGTAAATTAAAATACAAACTTGTAAACTGTGCAAGACAGCCTACTATTCTCTATGCTTATTCTGATAGAATGAGTTATGAAGGAGATTAGAACTGAATAATTTGACACTATTTTGTAAACACTTAAATGTGCTAGGCATATCTGCAAATCCTCAAGTGAATAAGACTTTCCCTTCTGTATAAGATATGGGAAGGGGAAAAGGCTAGTGTTTTTGACAAGGCACTTGTCAAATGGAAATAAAACTGAGATTATCTAATCAGTTATCCTTGTGGGTGGATGGGTATGCACCTGCACTGAATCTTACACTTAGAAAATGACAGAGCTGATCATCTTTATGGGCTTCATGACAGAGCCACAGCAAAATGACTTCCTGAGATCAATATGTGGTTGAGAGAAAGCTGTTTTCAATGGAAACAGGAAGCTAGGAGCCAACCTGTTTCTATGGTAACCAGAGCAGCAGCTACCCTACAGCTGTAGGAAAAGAAAAGGGCAGAAAGTTAAAATGCAAAAAAAGAAAAGAAAGAAATCTGTACTATCCTACCTTACTAGTGCCATGGTCCCTAGAGTACAATCAAAATGAGTACAAGCATGCTCTTCCCTCTACCCAGGGATTTTTAGCAATCACTATCCTTATTTTTATCTCCAAACTTCAAAATCTTGGAGCTGGAAAGAAGTTTGAATACTTATCTAGTCCAATGTGGCATCCCCAACTTTCTCTTTCAAAATAAAGCCAAAGGAAATAACAATTAGAAAGATAAAGTTTATTCTCCAAAGTCACATAGCTAGTTGCGAAATCAGAGTTAAGTGCCCAGATCTCATGGATTCCAGTTCAGGCATTTTTCCAATGTGGTTTCCATATATTCTGTACTTCTCTCTTCTCCTCCCAAACACCCACATTTTAGTCACTTTCTGTGCAAATATTGACTACACAGTATTAAAATTAATCACCGCATTTCAAACTATAAGCAAAAAGCAATGCTATCCGGTCATAAAAAAACAAACAAACAAACAAAAAACTTGACTGCTCTTCCAAAAGAAAAGCCCTTCATACTTCAAAAGAAATGGATTACATTTACATAAGAGATTATGGTTATTGTTTAGATTATGTTGCCATTATGTATTTCCTTATAGAGATCTATGCTTACATTCTATCAGTCCTTTAGCGCTAGGCTATATCTGCAAAATTTTCTGAATAATTTGACACTATTTTGTAAACACTTAAATGTGCTAGGCATATCTGCAAATCCTCAAGTGAATAAGACTTTCCCTTCTGTATAAGATATGGGAAGGGGAAAAGGCTAGTGTTTTTGACAAGGCACTTGTCAAATGGAAATAAAACTGAGATTATCTAATCAGTTATCCTTGTGGGTGGATGGGTATGCACCTGCACTGAATCTTACACTTAGAAAATGACAGAGCTGATCATCTTTATGGGCTTCATGACAGAGCCACAGCAAAATGACTTCCTGAGATCAATATGTGGTTGAGAGAAAGCTGTTTTCAATGGAAACAGGAAGCTAGGAGCCAACCTGTTTCTATGGTAACCAGAGCAGCAGCTACCCTACAGCTGTAGGAAAAGAAAAGGGCAGAAAGTTAAAATGCAAAAAAAGAAAAGAAAGAAATCTGTACTATCCTACCTTACTAGTGCCATGGTCCCTAGAGTACAATCAAAATGAGTACAAGCATGCTCTTCCCTCTACCCAGGGATTTTTAGCAATCACTATCCTTATTTTTATCTCCAAACTTCAAAATCTTGGAGCTGGAAAGAAGTTTGAATACTTATCTAGTCCAATGTGGCATCCCCAACTTTCTCTTTCAAAATAAAGCCAAAGGAAATAACAATTAGAAAGATAAAGTTTATTCTCCAAAGTCACATAGCTAGTTGCGAAATCAGAGTTAAGTGCCCAGATCTCATGGATTCCAGTTCAGGCATTTTTCCAATGTGGTTTCCATATATTCTGTACTTCTACTCTCTTCTCCTCCCAAACACCCACATTTTAGTCACTTTCTGTGCAAATATTGACTACACAGTATTAAAATTAATCACCGCATTTCAAACTATAAGCAAAAAGCAATGCTATCCGGTCATAAAAAAACAAACAAACAAACAAAAAACTTGACTGCTCTTCCAAAAGAAAAGCCCTTCATACTTCAAAAAGAAATGGATTACATTTACATAAGAGATTATGGTTATTGTTTAGATTATGTTGCCATTATGTATTTCCTTATAGAGATCTATGCTTACATTCTATCAGTCCTTTAGCGCCCTTTACTGTTTCATTCAGATGTATTTTTAAATGTTGCCACAACAGAAAAGGACAAATGACTCAGAATTTGAAGAAAAAAAAATGAGTTCTGAAAACTGCATTCATTTTATTTGCAGTAGTAAAAATAAATAGCAATGATATATATTTCTAAATGGGAAAGACTGACCTGCATTTCTTTATAAACCTACACATTTCCTTGTTTTCAGTTGCTTTGAAAATAAGCTTCTTGACAGAGAAGAATTTCCCTGACACTCATTTAGCTTTGTCAACTCAGGTCTACAAATGTGCACTTGGCAAAATATAACAGAAAAAAAGCCATACCTAATCTGTCCAGCCATTCACCTCTGGCATGCCTAATACCCCTGCAATGGATCAGGTCACCCAAGTGGGATGAAATATACTACTGAAAATAAAATTCTATTAAAGTTACTCAGATATTTTAAATTACATGTTTAAATTATGAGGCACTCTCTAATCTTATCCAATGTTCAGAATATAAGAAAAAAATCTATCTGTGAACTGTATGATTAGTGGCCTGGAAAAGGTCAAAGGAAAGAAACTCAGATGCTTATACAGCAAATGCAAACACATCAAACTGCTACAGCAGACTCTTTTTAGGAGTCTGAAGTTTGGATTTGTATTGTCGGATAGTTGACCATAACCTTTAATTATGAGATTAAAAGGATGGTTAGAGAGCATCACCGACTCAATGGAAATGAACCTAAGCAAACTCGAGGAGACAGGGAAAAAGCCTAACACTTTCATAATAAAATAAAGACTAAAGAGCTTAAGACCATCATTTCTTTTTTTTTTTGGCCAAACTCCAAGGCTTATGGGCTCTTAGTTCCCCCACCAGAGATTGAATCCTGGCATTGAAACCAGGTTCTCAGTAGTTGATCCAGGCCCTCCAAACCAGTGTATCACTAGGGAATTCCCAAGACCATCATTTCTAAATGGAATATTTGCCTGCACATCTCAAGCAATATTTCCATGTAAGATTTTTCTTTTAAGGGAATCATCTTTAATATCACTGGAATTTTGTTTATCATTATTTTGTTGCATTTTTAGTTGAATAGATTGTGTTTTAGGAAATATTTCATTATAAATAGAGTGGTGAGCTTATTCAGGATAAAGCATTATATCTTCTCATGCATTCCTAGTATCTTATATAGTTTCTGGTCTATGGTGACTGTATAATCAATATTGATTGACTTAATAAACATTCTAAAATTTTAATAATTGACAGAAATATTTTACAAACAAGTTTTATTTGGCCATTATTTCTTTTAACTGGAGCAAAGGCTCACAAAACAAGAATACATTTTTTTCTTTAATCTTAACATATGGCTCAAATTGTCCTTACTTTTTTTTAATATTTAAAAATTACATGTTACATTTAAAGCTATTTAGATCATTTATTTTCTGTTTTGTTTTATCCTCTAGGTACTAAATCATTGCTGAACTGTATTTGATGCCTAATACCTGCAATGGATCAGGTCACCCAAGTGGGATGAAATATACTACTGAAAATAAAATTCTATTAAAGTTACTCAGATATTTTAAATTACATGTTTAAATTATGAGGCACTCTCTAATCTTATCCAATGTTCAGAATATAAGAAAAAAATCTATCTGTGAACTGTATGATTAGTGGCCTGGAAAAGGTCAAAGGAAAGAAACTCAGATGCTTATACAGCAAATGCAAACACATCAAACTGCTACAGCAGACTCTTTTTAGGAGTCTGAAGTTTGGATTTGTATTGTCGGATAGTTGACCATAACCTTTAATTATGAGATTAAAAGGATGGTTAGAGAGCATCACCGACTCAATGGAAATGAACCTAAGCAAACTCGAGGAGACAGGGAAAAAGCCTAACACTTTCATAATAAAATAAAGACTAAAGAGCTTAAGACCATCATTTCTTTTTTTTTTTGGCCAAACTCCAAGGCTTATGGGCTCTTAGTTCCCCCACCAGAGATTGAATCCTGGCATTGAAACCAGGTTCTCAGTAGTTGATCCAGGCCCTCCAAACCAGTGTATCACTAGGGAATTCCCAAGACCATCATTTCTAAATGGAATATTTGCCTGCACATCTCAAGCAATATTTCCATGTAAGATTTTTCTTTTAAGGGAAACATCTTTAATATCACTGGAATTTTGTTTATCATTATTTTGTTGCATTTTTAGTTGAATAGATTGTGTTTTAGGAAATATTTCATTATAAATAGAGTGGTGAGCTTATTCAGGATAAAGCATTATATCTTCTCATGCATTCCTAGTATCTTATATAGTTTCTGGTCTATGGTGACTGTATAATCAATATTGATTGACTTAATAAACATTCTAAAATTTTAATAATTGACAGAAATATTTTACAAACAAGTTTTATTTGGCCATTATTTCTTTTAACTGGAGCAAAGGCTCACAAAACAAGAATACATTTTTTTCTTTAATCTTAACATATGGCTCAAATTGTCCTTACTTTTTTTTAATATTTAAAAATTACATGTTACATTTAAAGCTATTTAGATCATTTATTTTCTGTTTTGTTTTATCCTCTGAGGTAGAGAGAAGACGGTCCATAAAAAGTAAACTACATATGTAAAATTCTGAATCCAATTCTAAGTATTTAATAATAGTTTTAAGCAGTACATTTTAGTAATGCTATGGAAATAAAACCATTTAAAATACTAATAAAATGAATATTTTCTAAATTATAATTATTACAATCCATGTATAATTCAGAATTATCTGCACATAATTTAATTGTATATAGGATAAAGGTCTAGAGAAAATATATACAAGATGACCTATACCCACACCAAAAAGCCAACATCTGAAATACGATTTCTTGACAGTTTTGTGTGTATATGTGTGTGTGTCTTGTTTTCATTTTCCTTGAAAGTAAAAAAAAAATGAAAAGTCTATCAGGTAACTAGTGATACACATGTTGCCAAGGAAAAGCCACCCTCTAAAACAGAACCCAATTCAGTCACTTTCCCTCCTTCCCTCCAAAGCTAAGGGAAAAGAAGAGGGAGAAGTAGAGGTTTATAACTGCTCTTAACTTTCTAATTGTGGGAACAAATCATTTAAAATATTTGTATTCCAGCATTTTTCCCTCATAATATTTTTAAACTTCTAAAAAAGTCTAGAAGCTCCCAAAGACTTTCTGCCAGGAACCTGTTCACTTACGACTGATATTATATGTCTGCATAGAAAAGCACATATAAGCTTAATTTCCTTCTAAAACTTAGATATTAAATTGGAAATACACAATGCATAACATTTTTACAAAAACATCTATACATACTTGCTTTTTACTATTTGTAAATATCCTTCAATGGCATCAACAGGATCCTCTCTCCTTTTCTTCCCAGATCTCATTTTCTCCACAACAGGTTTCCATGACAACTTATAAATTTCCATTTTGAATACTATTCTTAAGGCTACAACTCATAAATATAAAATATAAACTTATTTACCAAGCTCACCTGAACAATTTAGACCTCTCCAATATGTATTTACATCATAAATTAAAAGCAACAGAGGAGGAAGAAATCCCAACCAAAACAAAAGGCAAAAATACAATGTTGTAAAAATCAATTAATTAGTCACAGTTCCATATGCCACTTTAGATCATACAAGTTAGAAATAAAACCATTTAAAATACTAATAAAATGAATATTTTCTAAATTATAATTATTACAATCCATGTATAATTCAGAATTATCTGCACATAATTTAATTGTATATAGGATAAAGGTCTAGAGAAAATATATACAAGATGACCTATACCCACACCAAAAAGCCAACATCTGAAATACGATTTCTTGACAGTTTTGTGTGTATATGTGTGTGTGTGTCTTGTTTTCATTTTCCTTGAAAGTAAAAAAAAAATAAAAAGTCTATCAGGTAACTAGTGATACACATGTTGCCAAGGAAAAGCCACCCTCTAAAACAGAACCCAATTCAGTCACTTTCCCTCCTTCCCTCCAAAGCTAAGGGAAAAGAAGAGGGAGAAGTAGAGGTTTATAACTGCTCTTAACTTTCTAATTGTGGGAACAAATCATTTAAAATATTTGTATTCCAGCATTTTTCCCTCATAATATTTTTAAACTTCTAAAAAAGTCTAGAAGCTCCCAAAGACTTTCTGCCAGGAACCTGTTCACTTACGACTGATATTATATGTCTGCATAGAAAAGCACATATAAGCTTAATTTCCTTCTAAAACTTAGATATTAAATTGGAAATACACAATGCATAACATTTTTACAAAAACATCTATACATACTTGCTTTTTACTATTTGTAAATATCCTTCAATGGCATCAACAGGATCCTCTCTCCTTTTCTTCCCAGATCTCATTTTCTCCACAACAGGTTTCCATGACAACTTATAAATTTCCATTTTGAATACTATTCTTAAGGCTACAACTCATAAATATAAAATATAAACTTATTTACCAAGCTCACCTGAACAATTTAGACCTCTCCAATATGTATTTACATCATAAATTAAAAGCAACAGAGGAGGAAGAAATCCCAACCAAAACAAAAGGCAAAAATACAATGTTGTAAAATTCAATTAATTATCCAGTTCCTATCACTGTTGTTTCCATATGCCACTTTAGATCATACAAGTTAGAAATAAAACAAGTCTATTATACAATCAAGGATCTCTTCAACACTGGGATAGGATAAGGACAATGATGAAACAGGTATAACCAATTGAAAATAGAACTTGGACAGTTAAAATTGCTGATCTCAAGTATATCAATAAAAGATGAACTAATGTAAAATGAAAAGTAAGAGGGCATATAAAGCTAAATACTTCTATTAAGAACGAGTCTCATGGCAGTAAGACTACAGCTGGAACAAACCACTTGATAACTGATTTTATGTCGCCTAGGATCAGGTCCATGCAAAATATAATTTCATCCAGTGACCTTAAATGTAATTCTATTTATCAACTTAGATAACATTAAGTCAGTCAATCATGTGAACTAAACGGGTCCATAAAAAATATTAAATCACATTTAAGTAGATGGGTGGCTTCTGAGTACGCTTTAGACAACCCCTAATAATGTGAAAAGGTATTTTTCTGAAGACAAGTCCCACAGACATTAGCCAATTTTGGAAAAAAAGGAAAGCATTACATACCAACTAGTCAATAAAAATGAAAGTTAAAACAGGGTTCATTTTAATAAAACTGGAGACCTATATTTGCACTCTAATGTTGGGTGGTCAAGCCAAAGACCTGGAAAAGGTATATATATACACATACGTCACAGATGACCTTTCAAACTTATAAGTCTAGTCATTGTCCTAAGCTGCGTTAAGTCTCAAGAGCAACACTATCTGCAGAGACTTTGCAAGCCAGATAGTCAATTACAATCAGCGGTTGTGGTGGAAAGGGCCTGCGGAGGATGTCATGAGACGTCCAGCATCATTCTGGCTCTGCTAATAACTTGCTCTATGACCTTGACCATCACTTAGCATCTGCAGTCTTCATTTTCCTCATCTACAGAATACAAGATCCTCAGGAAGTGACCTTAAAGAAATTTTCCAGGTCTCTGATTCTCAGCTGATTTTGCTTCTAATGGCTCTTTGACCTTGTATTAATCTCTGATCTGTGTTCTTTTCCTCACCTAAAAATGGATACAGGTAAAATTCAATTAATTATCCAGTTCCTATCACTGTTGTTTCCATATGCCACTTTAGATCATACAAGTTAGAAATAAAACAAGTCTATTATACAATCAAGGATCTCTTCAACACTGGGATAGGATAAGGACAATGATGAAACAGGTATAACCAATTGAAAATAGAACTTGGACAGTTAAAATTGCTGATCTCAAGTATATCAATAAAAGATGAACTAATGTAAAATGAAAAGTAAGAGGGCATATAAAGCTAAATACTTCTATTAAGAACGAGTCTCATGGCAGTAAGACTACAGCTGGAACAAACCACTTGATAACTGATTTTATGTCGCCTAGGATCAGGTCCATGCAAAATATAATTTCATCCAGTGACCTTAAATGTAATTCTATTTATCAACTTAGATAACATTAAGTCAGTCAATCATGTGAACTAAACGGGTCCATAAAAAATATTAAATCACATTTAAGTAGATGGGTGGCTTCTGAGTACGCTTTAGACAACCCCTAATAATGTGAAAAGGTATTTTTCTGAAGACAAGTCCCACAGACATTAGCCAATTTTGGAAAAAAAGGAAAGCATTACATACCAACTAGTCAATAAAAATGAAAGTTAAAACAGGGTTCATTTTAATAAAACTGGAGACCTATATTTGCACTCTAATGTTGGGTGGTCAAGCCAAAGACCTGGAAAAGGTATATATATACACATACGTCACAGATGACCTTTCAAACTTATAAGTCTAGTCATTGTCCTAAGCTGCGTTAAGTCTCAAGAGCAACACTATCTGCAGAGACTTTGCAAGCCAGATAGTCAATTACAATCAGCGGTTGTGGTGGAAAGGGCCTGCGGAGGATGTCATGAGACGTCCAGCATCATTCTGGCTCTGCTAATAACTTGCTCTATGACCTTGACCATCACTTAGCATCTGCAGTCTTCATTTTCCTCATCTACAGAATACAAGATCCTCAGGAAGTGACCTTAAAGAAATTTTCCAGGTCTCTGATTCTCAGCTGATTTTGCTTCTAATGGCTCTTTGACCTTGTATTAATCTCTGATCTGTGTTCTTTTCCTCACCTAAAAATGGATACAGGTCAAATCCTTAATATTATTATAATAAAATTTTAGTAAGATTTTAAAAAAAAACTATTTGCAAGTTCATGGGCTACCCTCAGACCAATTTCCATAGCAATAATAAAAATCGAAAACCCTGAAGCTTTTGCGGTGTAACCTTGCCTACAATAAAATGCATTCTATTATCTTAAATAAAGATAAAACTTTCTCTTTTTTTATACCATATAAAATAACAAAATTATGATAAGTCTGATAATAAATGCAGATAATCTTCTTAGTGGCCAGTTGGAAAAAGCACTGTGGTACTCAGCTGGAATTCAAAACAACAAACGTGATAATGATCATGTGTCTGCGATTTAATTTAAATAGATAAATAAGTCTGCACTTTCTTTTTCCCCTGGATGCCAACTCTAGCCGAATTCATAGAATGATCTTAAAAGAAGGATTTCAGAGTTGAAGTTATTAATTCTATTTTCAACTATGAGAATGTGGACATACTAGAATTTGTGTCTGCATTTAAATACCAGATCCCATAAAATAGCAATGCTTTAAATTGTCTCTTTGATATTCTACTCCAAATTGAAAACAAAGCACATCCTCAGACTTCTAAAGTGGCATCAGAAGCACATCTTCTGACCTGTAATCAGACAGCTGCACAGCATCTCAGACTTCTGACAGGCAGAGGAAGGCAGTCATGAGATGGAGCCAAACTCAACCTGGGAGGATTCTCATTCTGCTCAAGGGGGATCTTTTCTGGATGTCAGAAGCAAACCAGACACACGCAATTGCAAAAATATAACTACACACAGTGCTCTGTTCTCACATATAATTAAAAAGCACTGACACACTGTATAATTTGGGCTTATTTATATTTCTTTATGTCCTTTAAAATTAGAGAAACCATTATTGGTTGCTCTTATTATCTCTTCATAGGGATTTTGAAGAATCAACCTGGGATGTCCAAGACTAAATTTAAACTGTCACTTCAACTAGAAACTGAAAAGAAATATTGACGATGGGATCACAATCTACAGAGTAAAATAAAGTTGCCTAACAATCTAAATTGCCCAGAGTTAGAGACTCCCACTACACCTGAATCACCAAAGTGACCGATCGGCGTTCAACCTGTAAAAGAACACAGATAACCTGCACGGGGAAAGAAACCAGACTTCACAATTCACCGTGCAGGTGGGATACCCCGTCAACTCCCTGGAGCAAGCACACGCAGCACTGCTCGCCCTTGGAAGGAGACAGCCCCAAACAACATTCAGGAGGTTCTCTCTACCCAAGGTGAACCTCCTGGTACACCCTCTCCCGGCCCAGCCACAGACGTGTACTCAACCACTTCCCTTCTACTGGCCTCTGATTAGATCCCTAATCGGAGCCACTGCTCTGGTTGAGTCAACTGTATCAGATCTCACTGGAAAGGTCAAATCGTGATGACTGGAAGGAGGGAAGGGCCCTCCGAGCTAAAGAAAAAGTTGGAACAAAAGAGTCAGAAAAAGAAACTGGATAGGAAGTGGGATACCGATTCCAGAACCAGGTTCCAACAGCCTTGCCCCAAGCAGTGAACAGGTGTGCTCTTTAGTCTCATCTAAGGAAGCAAAGTTCAGTTTGAGTTGAGGAGAGGAGGGGAAAGCTGGGGGTAGCGGGGAGGGAACGGGGAAGACGTCCCTGAGTTCGCCCTCGCCTACAGGCCCCTCACCCCTAGCGATGAAAGAGCCTGTTCTCTCCGAGCCGCCGCCCCCCGCTCCCTCCCGAGGCCCTCGCGGGAAGAGAACAGCAAGTCGTGGAAGGAGCTGGGAGAAGTTGCAGCAGCTGGGAAAGGGGGCGCCTCTGGCCTTACCCTGGCGGCTCTGGACGAGTAGGGGTCCTCGAAGAGAGCCCACATGCGGGGCTGCAGCCTCCGCCAGCGGCCCGACTTGCCGTCGGGGCCCCCCAGGCCCGCGGCGTCCTCGATGCCCAGCCTCTTGGCCGCCAGGTCCTCGTCGTCGCCGCCGGGGTCGCCGCCGATGAGGTCGGGGGTCTCGAAGATGTCGAGCGCCTCCTCGGCGTCGCGGTGCTGCCGGTAGGTCATCCAGCAGCAGGGCTCCACGTCGGTCTCGTCGATGCCCCAGAAGGCCAGCTCCTCCTCAAATTTGCCCGAAACTGAAAAGAAATATTGACGATGGGATCACAATCTACAGAGTAAAATAAAGTTGCCTAACAATCTAAATTGCCCAGAGTTAGAGACTCCCACTACACCTGAATCACCAAAGTGACCGATCGGCGTTCAACCTGTAAAAGAACACAGATAACCTGCACGGGGAAAGAAACCAGACTTCACAATTCACCGTGCAGGTGGGATACCCCGTCAACTCCCTGGAGCAAGCACACGCAGCACTGCTCGCCCTTGGAAGGAGACAGCCCCAAACAACATTCAGGAGGTTCTCTCTACCCAAGGTGAACCTCCTGGTACACCCTCTCCGGCCCAGCCACAGACGTGTACTCAACCACTTCCCTTCTACTGGCCTCTGATTAGATCCCTAATCGGAGCCACTGCTCTGGTTGAGTCAACTGTATCAGATCTCACTGGAAAGGTCAAATCGTGATGACTGGAAGGAGGGAAGGGCCCTCCGAGCTAAAGAAAAGTTGGAACAAAAGAGTCAAAAAAAGAAACTGGATAGGAAGTGGGATACCGATTCCAGAACCAGGTTCCAACAGCCTTGCCCCAAGCAGTGAACAGGTGTGCTCTTTAGTCTCATCTAAGGAAGCAAAGTTCAGTTTGAGTTGAGGAGAGGAGGGAAAGCTGGGGTAGCGGGGAGGGAACGGGGAAGACGTCCCTGAGTTCGCCCTCGCCTACAGGCCCCTCACCCCTAGCGATGAAAGAGCCTGTTCTCTCCGAGCCGCCGCCCCCCGCTCCCTCCCGAGGCCCTCGCGGGAAGAGAACAGCAAGTCGTGGAAGGAGCTGGGAGAAGTTGCAGCAGCTGGGAAAGGGGGCGCCTCTGGCCTTACCCTGGCGGCTCTGGACGAGTAGGGGTCCTCGAAGAGAGCCCACATGCGGGGCTGCAGCCTCCGCCAGCGGCCCGACTTGCCGTCGGGGCCCCCCAGGCCCGCGGCGTCCTCGATGCCCAGCCTCTTGGCCGCCAGGTCCTCGTCGTCGCCGCCGGGGTCGCCGCCGATGAGGTCGGGGGTCTCGAAGATGTCGAGCGCCTCCTCGGCGTCGCGGTGCTGCCGGTAGGTCATCCAGCAGCAGGGCTCCACGTCGGTCTCGTCGATGCCCCAGAAGGCCAGCTCCTCCTCGAAGAGCGGCCCGCACACGTCGGCGGGGCAGTGCAGCTTGCCCGTGCGGTAGTAGTTGAGCACGTAGGCGAAGACGCCCGGGTGCCGGTCGAAGAAGAACTCGCGGCCGCCGCCGGGGTGGTCGCCGCCGCCGCCGCGCGCGCTGCAGGTGCCGGCGCCGCCCGGGAAGCAGCCGCCCGGCACGGGGGAGCGCGGGGGCGGCCGCGGCGGCGAGCGCGGAGGGGGCGACGGCGGCAGCGGCTCGGTCCGGCAGTCGCCCTGGGGCTCGGAGGCGGCGAGGAGCGCCAGGCGCGTCCCGGGCAGGGTCTTGAGGGTGCTGCGGTAGGTTTCGTGCCGGGTGCCCCCGACATTGAGGATCACCCTCTCGTTGCTCTCGATCTTGCCCATCTCTCTGCCTCAGACATGACTGGGGAGGGGGGAGGCGAACACAGCGCCCAGTTAGGAGCGCTCGTTCCGGCCGAGCCGCGCGGTGACTCCCGCCCCCACTCCCAGCCCCGGGGTCCCGAGACGCGGGGTCGACGGAGACGCCCGGGCCCCGGGATCCTCCCCGGAGAAGTCCGACGCGCAGCCGGGTCCCCGCCTCCAGCCTCACACCTTCCCGGGGTTTCTAGAGAACCGAGCAGATGGCCGACCCAATCTTCCTGGACCTGCCACGACACTCCGCCCCCAGCCTCACACCTCTCGACCTCGGCTCAGTCTCCTTCATCTTTTCACCCCTCACCTTCTCTCAAGTCCAACCCACTTCCCGTCCCCAACCCTCTCCCCCTCTTTCTCCAAGCCCCTTATTCTCCTCTCCTAAGTTCGCCCCCTCTCCCTCCTCCGCCCCATCCTCTCCCCCAGCCCAGTCCCTTCCCAACCACACAGCTCGAGACCCTCTCCCCCTCCTACCCTCTCCGGGAGACAGTCCCCTTACGCAAGGAGTTCTCTCTGCCCATGCAATGTAGCAGTGTGGGGTGCGAAAGCCCCCCAGGCAGGGCGGCGAATTCCCCTTCCAACGCGTACCCTCTGTGAACTCTGAACAGCTCCCCTGGTTCTTGGGGAGTGCCCTTTGCGCGACCTGGTCTCGGTTCACCTCTAGTCTCCCTCCCGGGCCAGGCAAAGAGACTGCCCCGCAGAAGTCAGAGCAAAACATAAAAATAAAAAGTGCCTACTAGTGCCTTTCACCAAGGAGACCTCTACCAAATTTCCTGATCCAATTTCTTTGGCACAGGATTGTTGTTAAAATTGTTATTACTTGGGGAAGGAAACGACTGGCTAGGATTCCATATTGGGGAGCCGAAGTGATCGATGCATCCCACCCCATCCCCCTTTCCCAAGCAAAACAAACGCCTCGCGGGTGGAAGGTCGGGGGCTGCTTGCTAGGCCCCGGGGAAAAGCTGCAGGAGGCACACCCCCTGCACCCCTGAGCTGGGAGTCCTGGCGACAGTGTCCAGGTTACCGACCGCCCAGCCACCTCTCCCCAGGGGCTTCTCCTCTCCTGTTCTGGTGCGGAACGGAGCGGGGATGCGGGCTTCCCAGGGTCCGCACGCCCTTCCCGGCGACCCGGCCCCTCGCCCTCCCGCCCCTGGATACCTTAACGAGCCCGAGAGAGAAGGAGGCGCTGCTCCGGTGTCCGAGCGGACGAGGTGCTCCGGGCAGCCGGACTGAGTCCCGACGCCCAGCCGAGCCGCCCGGCTCCAACGAGAAACTACTTGTTGGCGTTTTTCGGGTTCAGGTGGTTGGGCCGCTTCCCGGGGCGCCGGGCTCGCGGAGACCGCCCCCGCCGGCCGCGCGCCGCGCCGCCCGCCCTCATTCCTCGAGCTGTGGGCTCGCCCCGCGCCGACCTCGGCGCCCGGAGCCGGCATCGCGCGGGGCTGGGCGGACCATGGAGCGCGGGGCGGGTCCTGCCGGCGCGCCGCGACCTCGCCGAGGGCCGGCCGAGCTGCCGCCGCGCAGCTGCCTCGGGGTCAGGGGAGCTCACCCTCCCCGGAGGTGAACCCAGCGGCCCCAGCCTGGACCTGCCGCTCTCGTTTCTTCCCATGCAATGTAGCAGTGTGGGTGCGAAAGCCCCCCAGGCAGGGCGGCGAATTCCCCTTCCAACGCGTACCCTCTGTGAACTCTGAACAGCTCCCCTGGTTCTTGGGGAGTGCCCTTTGCGCGACCTGGTCTCGGTTCACCTCTAGTCTCCCTCCCGGGCCAGGCAAAGAGACTGCCCCGCAGAAGTCAGAGCAAAACATAAAAATAAAAAGTGCCTACTAGTGCCTTTCACCAAGGAGACCTCTACCAAATTTCCTGATCCAATTTCTTTGGCACAGGATTGTTGTTAAAATTGTTATTACTTGGGGAAGGAAACGACTGGCTAGGATTCCATATTGGGGAGCCGAAGTGATCGATGCATCCCACCCCATCCCCCTTTCCCAAGCAAAACAAACGCCTCGCGGGTGGAAGGTCGGGGGCTGCTTGCTAGGAGGGGCGAGGCCCCGGGGAAAAGCTGCAGGAGGCACACCCCCTGCACCCCTGAGCTGGGAGTCCTGGCGACAGTGTCCAGGTTACCGACCGCCCAGCCACCTCTCCCCAGGGGCTTCTCCTCTCCTGTTCTGGTGCGGAACGGAGCGGGGATGCGGGCTTCCCAGGGTCCGCACGCCCTTCCCGGCGACCCGGCCCCTCGCCCTCCCGCCCCTGGATACCTTAACGAGCCCGAGAGAGAAGGAGGCGCTGCTCCGGTGTCCGAGCGGACGAGGTGCTCCGGGCAGCCGGACTGAGTCCCGACGCCCAGCCGAGCCGCCCGGCTCCAACGAGAAACTACTTGTTGGCGTTTTTCGGGTTCAGGTGGTTGGGCCGCTTCCCGGGGCGCCGGGCTCGCGGAGACCGCCCCCGCCGGCCGCGCGCCGCGCCGCCCGCCCTCATTCCTCGAGCTGTGGGCTCGCCCCGCGCCGACCTCGGCGCCCGGAGCCGGCATCGCGCGTGGCTGGGCGGACCATGGAGCGCGGGGCGGGTCCTGCCGGCGCGCCGCGACCTCGCCGAGGGCCGGCCGAGCTGCCGCCGCGCAGCTGCCTCGGGGTCAGGGGAGCTCACCCTCCCCGGAGGTGAACCCAGCGGCCCCAGCCTGGACCTGCCGCTCTCGTTTCTTCCCCTAAGCGGCCGCAGCTGGAGCGGTTCCTCCCGCGCTGCTGGCCGTCAGCCGCCGCCGCCCGAGCCCCGAGCTCGCGGATCGGTGGGTGGCTGGGTGGCTGGGTGGGTCTGGGGAGGCTCTGTTATACCAACCAGGTTCAGCTATTTTTCTTCCCTGAGACTCTGTCCCCACCCTCTCTGGAGCGTCTGTCTGCCTTATTTACACCTCACTCTCCGCACCTTTTTTCTTCCTGCTGCCCCACTCCTCCCAACAAGTGAGAGAGAAAAATCTAAGACCAAGTGCTTTTTTTTTTTTTTTTTGTCTTAATGGCAGCTGAAGGGAGCGAGCTCTACTTACAAGTGACAAGTGAATCCGGTTTCTCACGTCTTATCCATGGCTCTGGCTTGCTCTTTCCAGTCAAATGTAAGTCTCCAGTCACCACATCATGGTTATATAAAACAAAGCAAGTTTTAAAAGTTTATTCCAGGAACATAATGCTCCAGCAAGTGAAAATTCAGGTTTATCAGAGGCTAAAAAGACAAGCTACAGACATCCAAGTACCAAAGCAGTGATCTCATTAGCCAGTTTCTCCCTTTCTCAATTTTCTATTGGGCCTTGTATTAATTTTCTAGGGCTGTCATAAGGAAGTACTATGAACTGGATTGTTTAAACAGCAGAAATTTAATATCTCTCAGTTCTGGAAGCTGGCAGTTCCAAATTAATGTGTTGTCAGGACTTGTTTCTTCCAAGGACTGTGAGGAAAGGACCTCTTCCAGGCCTTTCTCTTTGGCTTATAGACGGCTGTCTTCTCCCTTTGTCTCTTTACATCATTTTCCCTTTATGCATGCTTGTCTCTGTGAACAAAATTCTCCTTTATATAAGAATATTAGGCCGCTGGACTCGCCCTCTGTGATGGCCCACACTCTAGTCTGTGGAGTATGCTTTTCTCTAAATCTGAATAAAACCATTTCTTACCTATCAAAAAAAAAGAGAATATTCATGTTGGATTAGGGCCCACCTTAACGATTTCATTTTAACTTCATCACCTCTTTAAAGACCCTATCCCCAAATAATGTGACATTATGGGGTACTGGAGGCTAGGAGTCCCACCATGTCTTGTGTGAGAGTGGTAGGGGGAATATTTGAGGGGCAGGCGGAAGTTCAAACCATGTTACCCTTTAGCACCAAATAGACTGTGTGTTTCTGTGTCTATGTGTATATTTCTAGAAAGGAAAGGAAGGAAGGGAGACCATTGTCCATGGAGATAGTTTGATAGGATTAAAGTTGAAGTCCATGGTGTAGGTAAAACACCAGGTTGTATGTAAGAGGAGTGAGTGAGTGGGAGTCGTTCAGCTGTGTCCAACTCTTTGTGACCCCATGGACTATAGCCCACCAGGTTCGTCCGCCCATGGAATTCTCCAGGTAGGAATAGTGGAGTGTGTTGCCATTTCCTTCTCTAGATGTAAGAGGAAGTGTCTGAAAAAAATAGATACTGATGTGGACACAAAGCAAGAGTTAGAAGTTACTATTAATATAGAGGATTACAAGGTAGGCGATTAAGTATAAACAATTCACTAAAGGAAATTCCAACCTGTTAAGACCTTAACAAAGTGAAGAAGTGAATGATCATTAGAAGGGCACTAATGTCTAGGGAAGTAATGCAAGAAAAGATGCTAAGTATTCATTTGTACGAAATTTACTAACAGCATGACAGTAAATGTATAATAATAACCTACCTAACCTTGTGAAAGTCTAAATTTATTTTAGTAATTAACATGTGAAGAAATGTAACATTTAAATACTGAGGTAATGATTCTAGTTTTGCAAAGACACAGAGGCATTTCTAAAAATAACAGTAATAGTAAATTCAGGACTTGTTTCGATGTGAGGAAAGGACCTCTTCCAGGCCTTTCTCTTTGGCTTATAGACGGCTGTCTTCTCCCTTTGTCTCTTTACATCATTTTCCCTTTATGCATGCTTGTCTCTGTGAACAAAATTCTCCTTTATATAAGAATATTAGGCCGCTGGACTCGCCCTCTGTGATGGCCCACACTCTAGTCTGTGGAGTATGCTTTTCTCTAAATCTGAATAAAACCATTTCTTACCTATCAAAAAAAAAGAGAATATTCATGTTGGATTAGGGCCCACCTTAACGATTTCATTTTAACTTCATCACCTCTTTAAAGACCCTATCCCCAAATAATGTGACATTATGGGGTACTGGAGGCTAGGAGTCCCACCATGTCTTGTGTGAGAGTGGTAGGGGGAATATTTGAGGGGCAGGCGGAAGTTCAAACCATGTTACCCTTTAGCACCAAATAGACTGTGTGTTTCTGTGTCTATGTGTATATTTCTAGAAAGGAAAGGAAGGAAGGGAGACCATTGTCCATGGAGATAGTTTGATAGGATTAAAGTTGAAGTCCATGGTGTAGGTAAAACACCAGGTTGTATGTAAGAGGAGTGAGTGAGTGGGAGTCGTTCAGCTGTGTCCAACTCTTTGTGACCCCATGGACTATAGCCCACCAGGTTCGTCCGCCCATGGAATTCTCCAGGTAGGAATAGTGGAGTGTGTTGCCATTTCCTTCTCTAGATGTAAGAGGAAGTGTCTGAAAAAAATAGATACTGATGTGGACACAAAGCAAGAGTTAGAAGTTACTATTAATATAGAGGATTACAAGGTAGGCGATTAAGTATAAACAATTCACTAAAGGAAATTCCAACCTGTTAAGACCTTAACAAAGTGAAGAAGTGAATGATCATTAGAAGGGCACTAATGTCTAGGGAAGTAATGCAAGAAAAGATGCTAAGTATTCATTTGTACGAAATTTACTAACAGCATGACAGTAAATGTATAATAATAACCTACCTAACCTTGTGAAAGTCTAAATTTATTTTAGTAATTAACATGTGAAGAAATGTAACATTTAAATACTGAGGTAATGATTCTAGTTTTGCAAAGACACAGAGGCATTTCTAAAAATAACAGTAATAGTAAATTCAGTTGCCAGAAATTTACAAAGAATGGTTATATTCAAGCTCCAACCTGCATTTGCATATTGTCTAGATCCTTATAGAGCTTTAATGTAAACTCAGTGTGGAGAAAAACCCATATGGTTTGCTTTAAAATAAATTAGCAATAGTAAGTATAGTAGCAGCAGCATGTATTATAATAATAGATAGCTTTTACTGAGTGCTTACTGTGTACAAAATGTTTTATATAAATTTCTCCTGTTAATTTAAGTGGAGGAAATATTTACACTAAATTATAAGACTTTCAGAAAGATAACTCATACAGATGGCAGGAATCAATAATGAAAGCCTTCAGCTTAATACTATAAAGTTTGTATTATAAAGGCTCTACATAGAAACCAAAAGAAAGGGGGGAAATGATGCAGAGGACTCATGGGGGAAAGAGATGGCAAAGACCTAATGAATCAAGTTGAGTCTAAGGTTGTATAAGCTTCTCTGGAAATAATCACATTGCGAAAAGGATCATCTTTTAGAAGAATCCAGAATTTTCCTGTGATTCATAAAGGAATAGACGTGAAGACAGAAAAGATTTTGGATAAATCTGAAGATAAGAATGTGAGAAGATAAAAAGATAAGATGCTCTTATCAATGGAAAAATTAATGAAACAATGAATGAGATATATTCTCATTCATATTTTTCCTTTTGGTCAATATAAGAGGGAATGATCCTAAGACAAATATCCAGGCTTCATTATGTAAGACAGGAGAGTATAGCAAACCCCTCCAGCTAACTAATTCTACTGATCATGCTGTAAAAGACCGGTAAAAGGTTGGGGTGGGGGTAAGGAAAACTATGGACGGAAAAACAGTTGCGGTTTCCTGTGTTGGTCTGTGTGGAGCGAAGGTTCATGAGATTGTATGGATATCACTTCTTGCAGAAAAGCAACTGAAATGCTGTTTCCTGTATACCCTTGAGTCAGCATCCACCTAACCTTGTAATTTTAGTAATTAACATGTGAAGAAATGTAACATTTAAATACTGAGGTAATGATTCTAGTTTTGCAAAGACACAGAGGCATTTCTAAAAATAACAGTAATAGTAAATTCAGTTGCCAGAAATTTACAAAGAATGGTTATATTCAAGCTCCAACCTGCATTTGCATATTGTCTAGATCCTTATAGAGCTTTAATGTAAACTCAGTGTGGAGAAAAACCCATATGGTTTGCTTTAAAATAAATTAGCAATAGTAAGTATAGTAGCAGCAGCATGTATTATAATAATAGATAGCTTTTACTGAGTGCTTACTGTGTACAAAATGTTTTATATAAATTTCTCCTGTTAATTTAAGTGGAGGAAATATTTACACTAAATTATAAGACTTTCAGAAAGATAACTCATACAGATGGCAGGAATCAATAATGAAAGCCTTCAGCTTAATACTATAAAGTTTGTATTATAAAGGCTCTACATAGAAACCAAAAGAAAGGGGGGAAATGATGCAGAGGACTCATGGGGGAAAGAGATGGCAAAGACCTAATGAATCAAGTTGAGTCTAAGGTTGTATAAGCTTCTCTGGAAATAATCACATTGCGAAAAGGATCATCTTTTAGAAGAATCCAGAATTTTCCTGTGATTCATAAAGGAATAGACGTGAAGACAGAAAAGATTTTGGATAAATCTGAAGATAAGAATGTGAGAAGAAAAAAAGATAAGATGCTCTTATCAATGGAAAAATTAATGAAACAATGAATGAGATATATTCTCATTCATATTTTTCCTTTTGGTCAATATAAGAGGGAATGATCCTAAGACAAATATCCAGGCTTCATTATGTAAGACAGGAGAGTATAGCAAACCCCTCCAGCTAACTAATTCTACTGATCATGCTGTAAAAGACCCGTAAAAGGTTGGGGTGGGGGTAAGGAAAACTATGGACGGAAAAACAGTTGCGGTTTCCTGTGTTGGTCTGTGTGGAGCGAAGGTTCATGAGATTGTATGGATATCACTTCTTGCAGAAAAGCAACTGAAATGCTGTTTCCTGTATACCCTTGAGTCAGCATCACAGAAGGCTGCACAGGAACTGAACACTACATCACCACTAGAAACGTGGATCTCATGAAGCCACATTGTGACTTGTCAGAATAGCATACTTGTCATATTTTAACATTTAAACAAATTAACTCTTAAGGCTAGTACAAGAATTATTTAAATATGACTAACTTTAGGAAACAACATATTCATAAACAGAATTTCTCTGCAGTAGTTCTAATAAATGGTCACATTTTCCCATCCCTTCCTGTAGGTATGCCCTTTTGTTATGTAATTTTGCATCTTTCTCCCATTAAGTCTCCCAGTAAGTTTTTCCAGCCCTTGAATCTATACTGGCTTTGTAACTTGCTTTATCCAATAGAGAATGTGGAAGTGACTGTGTACCAGTGCAAAGCCTTGGCTTCAAAGGGGAAAACTTTGTTGAACCCCACGTTCTACAGGAACAAGACTTAGCTGACCTTGATGGTAAGAGATATGTATTCCAGTGCTTCGCCCCACGCCGCACCCCCCCCAAACCACACACACAGCACACATCTCTTTGGTGCAAAGAAAAATAGTATTAAAAAATAAGTTGGGGTGGGATGTGGGGATCTGGGCGGGTGGGGACCATGGATATGCATATGACTGATCTGGGAACATACATGTCTGTGAACAACAAAACTCTGTAAAACCTTTAAAATAAAGAATAAAATAAATAAATAAATAAATAAAAAAGAAAATAAGTAAGAAGATATAATAGAATAAGGATTAAAAAAACAATTAATACCTAAAAAATATAAAGTACCCCCCACCAACAGCTAAAACCTCATCCCTGCCCTTGGAGGATGGCCAGCTGATTTCCAGAGGTAGAACTGGCTTGCTCTTATTCATGTGTCCAGAAAAGAGGGAATGATCCTAAGACAATATAGGCTATTATGTAAGACAGGAGAGTATAGCAAACCCCTCCAGCTAACTAATTCTACTGATCATGCTGTAAAAGACCCGTAAAAGGTTGGGGTGGGGGTAAGGAAAACTATGGACGGAAAAACAGTTGCGGTTTCCTGTGTTGGTCTGTGTGGAGCGAAGGTTCATGAGATTGTATGGATATCACTTCTTGCAGAAAAGCAACTGAAATGCTGTTTCCTGTATACCCTTGAGTCAGCATCACAGAAGGCTGCACAGGAACTGAACACTACATCACCACTAGAAACGTGGATCTCATGAAGCCACATTGTGACTTGTCAGAATAGCATACTTGTCATATTTTAACATTTAAACAAATTAACTCTTAAGGCTAGTACAAGAATTATTTAAATATGACTAACTTTAGGAAACAACATATTCATAAACAGAATTTCTCTGCAGTAGTTCTAATAAATGGTCACATTTTCCCATCCCTTCCTGTAGGTATGCCCTTTTGTTATGTAATTTTGCATCTTTCTCCCATTAAGTCTCCCAGTAAGTTTTTCCAGCCCTTGAATCTATACTGGCTTTGTAACTTGCTTTATCCAATAGAGAATGTGGAAGTGACTGTGTACCAGTGCAAAGCCTTGGCTTCAAAGGGGAAAACTTTTGTTGAACCCCACGTTCTACAGGAACAAGACTTAGCTGACCTTGATGGTAAGAGATATGTATTCCAGTGCTTCGCCCCACGCCGCACCCCCCCCAAACCACACACACAGCACACATCTCTTTGGTGCAAAGAAAAATAGTATTAAAAAATAAGTTGGGGTGGGATGTGGGGATCTGGGCGGGTGGGGACCATGGATATGCATATGACTGATCTGGGAACATACATGTCTGTGAACAACAAAACTCTGTAAAACCTTTAAAATAAAGAATAAAATAAATAAATAAATAAATAAAAAAGAAAATAAGTAAGAAGATATAATAGAATAAGGATTAAAAAAACAATTAATACCTAAAAAATATAAAGTACCCCCCACCAACAGCTAAAACCTCATCCCTGCCCTTGGAGGATGGCCAGCTGATTTCCAGAGGTAGAACTGGCTTGCTCTTATTCATGTGTCCAGAAAAGCAGTCCCAGATATGCTGACGCACAGAATCAAGAGCTAAAGAAAAGACTGTGTATACGCTATTAAATTTTGGAATAGCTTGTTATACAAGCTAATTCATCTTCTAAGTTCCCTTCATTTGAAATTAAAGGACATGAGTCTACTATCCTGCCCTTTTAGCAATAACTAACATTTATATCATGGATTGTGAATGCTACAAAGCCCCAACAGTACATGGTATGTATTTTTCCTCAAACTATAGCTTTTTGAGAGGTAGTAATTTATGATGGTTAATTCCACAGGCCTTGGAGATAGGTAAAATATAGTTTAATCTTTTGAGTGTTGCTTGCTAGATAGCTCACCTGGAGAAAAATATTCATCTCCTGGATCTCATTTTCCTCTTCCATAGAATATGAAAGATGACACTAAAGTTACTATGGGCATTAAATGGCATAAGGCCAATAAAACACATACGTTTCTGACATAATTTTAAGCATCTATGAGTAGTAACTTTTATTGTCAAAGGAGAAAGAAGTCTCACAACAAAGTCACCTAGTTAATAATTGGCAGGAGCAGGACCATTAACCCGTATATTCTGATGGCAGTTCTAACTCTTAACTGTTACAGCATGCTGCCTTGTAGTGAAGTCAAAACTAACTCAAATATTGAATGCTCCATAAAGATATAATGAAACCAAAGTTCAGAAATCCTTGCAGTATGTCTGCATTCTTCTCAAGTTATTTTAATTTAAAAATGTATGTATTAACCATCTTTTAATAACGTGGTTTATGCAATACACTTTTCTACTACTCAACATAGTTACTTGTGACAATTATAAAACAGCCCTACATGCAAACAATTCATGGGCTACTAGTTTTATGACTTGGTCATTTGATATGTAAGAAATACACGTTTGCATTGGTTATCGAGAGCCAGAGGCTTTGCATAAATACTCAGCATAACAACAGAGACATTTAACCAATTTGAGCTTGTCAGATGCTTAGAAAATTAATGCACAAGAGTGCTAAGAAAAGGCATTTTTTGATTGAAAAATGAGAAAAAATTCCCATGAATATACGATGATGTTGACTGGTGAACATTAAAAGCAAGAGTTGAAGATAGCCTCCTTGTTATGAAAAATTCTTTATAGTCCTGTGCATCATCCATTCACTTAAACACATGATAATTTTGAAGATAGATATGTAACTTTGGAAAATGGAGCAACCCATTATTAATGGAGCAACACTACACTGCTCAATGTCCTTTTAATTGATAAGGGGGTCAATATACAGCAGTTCCTCCTAGCATGACCAACTCTTTTACTAGGGTTAAATTATTGGCAGATACCAATAAAGTGCACTTTACTTCCTATTGTCCTTATTTCTCAATAGGTCATAGATTCAAGATAAGATATTTCATTAAAATTTTATGATCTGTATTTTTAGTACTTTCCTGCTTTCTCCTGCTAATTATTTCATATGTGTATGACTTACTCTACTACATTATATACATTTATAGATTCCCTCTCTTTACATTTTCTTCCTCGCTCCAGACTGGAGAGTTCTGTGCTTTGAAGTGCATTGAACTCCCCTGAGAAAGCTTTTAAAATGCAAGGCTCCACCCTGAGGTTTTGATTCAGTCGGTTGGTTTGGTCTGTACCAGTTTCTGCAGTCAGAAATCTGTGTTTTTAAAAAGCATCCTACACTTTATGAAGTGTCCATAGGAAGCATATGTTTATATGAAATGTCCATAGGAAGTGAATGTATAGAAGTGAGTGTTTATAAATATGCAACAGGAAATTAGCTGAACATTGCATCTGTAGAATATATTAGAGAGGAGTGGAGCAAGCAGAGAACTAACATTTATTAAGAAGAGACTATAGACATCATACTTGTATATATTATTTTATTATTATTACAGTAAGTCTTAAAAAGCAAGTATTGAAATACTAATTTTCTTTGTGTTAGATCAGGAATTGTCACAGTGACTAAGGAAGAAGAATTATTAGTAACTGCAAAACTTTTTTAGGTACTTAAGAGCAAATTAAAAGACAGAGAGGGACTTTCCTGGTGGCTGAGGGCTAAGACTGCACTGCCAGTTCAGGGAGCACGGGTTTGATCCCAGGTTGGAGAACTAAGATTCTACATGTGGCATGGCCAAACAATCTTTTAAAAAGGCTGAGAGCGGGCTTCCCTGGTGGTCCATTGGGTAAAGAGTTCACATTGCAGTGCAAGGGGCACTGGTTTGATCCCTGACCCGGGAAGAACCCACATGCTGAGGAACTGCTGGGCCAGGGTGTCCAATTAGGAACCAGCCCTCTGGGGCGCATGCACCCAGAGCCAGTGCTCTGCAGTGAGAGAGGCCACTGCAATGGGAGGCCCACACAGGCTGAAGAACAGAGATGGATGGAAAATAAATGATGACTTAGAGGCAAAAAAAAAAAAATGCATTCTATAAAAAATAAAAATTAAAAAAACTATCCAGTTATTTTTTTAAAAAAAGCTGAGAGTTTTAGATGTAACTCACTTTATCCTCAACCTAGATTTTACCAGCATTTTACTAATAAGAAGACTGAGACTCAGAAATTTTAAAATAAGTTGCCCAATATTACACAACTAAAAAAACCCAGCTGGTACCATTCAAACACATGTGCATTTAATCTCACTGCCTGTGTTCTAGTCAGAGAGTAAATAATAGAGCCATGATTTGAATAGGAAATAGAAGACAATAAACTTAACAAAAAATAAATATCAAACTTGAACTATACTAATTGTATAGTGAATTGAAAACCTATTATCACAATATCTCAGAACTATATCTTTTCTTCTGTTTAATAAATAGCATATTGAAAAAAGCAGAATTCAAAATAAGGAAGTAAAGCAAATTTTTGAAAGGGACTTTGTTTGGGTTTATTTAATTCAAGAAGAGAAGAATGTAAGCCATGAGTCACAAATACTGTTTTGCAAAAGGTTGCAAATAATTCGATAGGTTTCCCCAGAAAATAAAAGTAAGGATTTCAAAGAATGAGGAAAACTGAAAGACACTTGAAGTAAGACTAGAAGAGACATAAGCACACCATTTTAGCTTCATTATTTAGAAAACATCTAGACAGGTAGGAAAGCAGGCTTCTGAAAAGTCACTATGGCATGATTCAAACAGAATTGTCAGAAGTAAAAATAATGTCAGAGCAAAGGAGGAGTTCTAAAGAGGAGCCAGAGACAAATATTATTGAAATTCTTCTTTAACCACGCTGTGCATACCTGCTTTTCAATTTATTTTGATTTTTCTTTAAAGAAATGGAACTATGGGAGTTCACATTGCAGTGCAAGGGGCACTGGTTTGATCCCTGACCCGGGAAGAACCCACATGCTGAGGAACTGCTGGGCCAGGGTGTCCAATTAGGAACCAGCCCTCTGGGGCGCATGCACCCAGAGCCAGTGCTCTGCAGTGAGAGAGGCCACTGCAATGGGAGGCCCACACAGGCTGAAGAACAGAGATGGATGGAAAATAAATGATGACTTAGAGGCAAAAAAAAAAAAAATGCATTCTATAAAAAATAAAAATTAAAAAAACTATCCAGTTATTTTTTTAAAAAAAGCTGAGAGTTTTAGATGTAACTCACTTTATCCTCAACCTAGATTTTACCAGCATTTTACTAATAAGAAGACTGAGACTCAGAAATTTTAAAATAAGTTGCCCAATATTACACAACTAAAAAAACCCAGCTGGTACCATTCAAACACATGTGCATTTAATCTCACTGCCTGTGTTCTAGTCAGAGAGTAAATAATAGAGCCATGATTTGAATAGGAAATAGAAGACAATAAACTTAACAAAAAATAAATATCAAACTTGAACTATACTAATTGTATAGTGAATTGAAAACCTATTATCACAATATCTCAGAACTATATCTTTTCTTCTGTTTAATAAATAGCATATTGAAAAAAGCAGAATTCAAAATAAGGAAGTAAAGCAAATTTTTGAAAGGGACTTTGTTTGGGTTTATTTAATTCAAGAAGAGAAGAATGTAAGCCATGAGTCACAAATACTGTTTTGCAAAAGGTTGCAAATAATTCGATAGGTTTCCCCAGAAAATAAAAGTAAGGATTTCAAAGAATGAGGAAAACTGAAAGACACTTGAAGTAAGACTAGAAGAGACATAAGCACACCATTTTAGCTTCATTATTTAGAAAACATCTAGACAGGTAGGAAAGCAGGCTTCTGAAAAGTCACTATGGCATGATTCAAACAGAATTGTCAGAAGTAAAAATAATGTCAGAGCAAAGGAGGAGTTCTAAAGAGGAGCCAGAGACAAATATTATTGAAATTCTTCTTTAACCACGCTGTGCATACCTGCTTTTCAATTTATTTTGATTTTTTCTTTAAAGAAATGGAACTATGGGATAGCATGTAAGTTTGGGGACAGAAGTGAAAAATAACTTAAAACTCAGGTACAAATTAGCATGCGAATTAGCATAACAAATATAGCCTCCAGAGAAAATGTTAAATCCCACACTGAAACACAGTTAATTGTTTCCAAGAGATATAAAACACTTTTTGAATTTGTGTCAGGAAAAAAAGACATCAATTTTAACTCCATAGTAATGCATATAATCTTTAAAAAGTCCAGTATTCTCTGAAAGTCCTGAATCTTTTTTATTGCCATAATTAAATGCAGACATTTAGTTAAATAAATTTAAGAGTATCTTTAGTTGATTTCATTACTGTGATGGGTGACACAGTTTATTAATGAAACATTAAACCAAGAGAACACTCTTTCCTAGTACTAAAGACAATGCTTTCTGCTTTTACTAGTAGTCATTTCAATTATTTTGTCCCGTTTTGAATGAATATGAAAGTTGATTAGTCATGTTCTGAGACCCATAGACTGTAGCTTGCCAGGCTCCTCTGTCCATGGAATTCTCTAGGCAAGAATACTGGAGTGGGTAGCCTCTCCCTTCTCCAGGGGATCTTCCTGACACAAGGATTGAACCAGGGGCTCCAGCATTGCAGGCAGATTCATTACCAGGTGAACTACCAGAGAAGCCCTTTGTCCCCTTTTAGGCAATGACAGACAAATCAAGCTCAATAACTACAAAATAAATGGTCTTCAGTCTCTAGTTCATCTTTTCCAACCCTGTCCTGAAATCTGTGAGTGGTATTGATGTGCTCAAGGTGAAAATTTGGGAAACAGTAATAATTAATCCCTCTCTATCTTACATCCAAAATCAACTCTTTACCATATTCAAAAAAGTCTTTCTCCTAAATACCTTTCAAGTCTGCTCATCTCCTTCCATTCTTGACAGTCCAGGCAGTAAACATGTGCTATGTGCATAATATCCACTGCTGCCTAACAGAGTTCTCTGCCCTCAACTAGATTCAAAAAATATATATGTATATTGCATATTGCAGTCAAAATGGTCTTTCAGATAATAAAGACACTTACAATGCCCTGTCCTGTTTTTGTCACTTATCAATGGCTATTTCTTGCACCTGTTGATCTCACCTGGGCCCTTTCTTTCTTTTGCTTTCTCCTTCTTTGAACTACTTCAGGATATTCTCATATATTTTTTTCATGGAAACTTACCTTCTCTCCTCACATATCTACCTTCAGATCTCAGTTTAAACATTGTCTTGTTGCAGGCTTCCTCAGAGGTCTAAAATATGTTCTGGTTGCAGAACTAGGGACATGCACATAACATGTTTTATTTTCTCTTTCGGGACACTTAGAATTGCAGAATTACTTTTTAATTGCTTCTATCTCATGCAACACTATGAGGGCTGGAATCAAGTCTGTCTTGGCTACAATTATATCCCCAATGCCCAGGTTAATGCCGGCTTTACAATAATCAGTGATACGATGATGATGATGATGATGATGATGATGATGATGAAGAAAATAGCTGTACTTGTGATTGCATTTGATTATGTTATATTTTTGTGTAACTACTATCTTCCAGGTTCCGGGCTAAATGATTTACATTTATTCCTCCATTTAATCCTCACAACAATGCTTTAGTATATGTATTATGATCATTCCCATTTTAGAGAAAATGACTATTCCCATTTTAGAGATAAAAGCATTATAAGTACTGAGATGTTATTAAAACTGCCTGAAATCATACCTGTAGTAACTGGAGGAAGTAAGACTTGAATCCAGATGTGTTGACTGTAAAGGTTGTCTTTTTCAATAATATTTGTGTTTAATTTCATTGAATGTTGCAGACCATGTGGAGAAAATGGCGCTTCATGAGTTTGAGTTTCTACATCTGAGAATTTTAGATACTGCATTCTTATTCCTTTGGATTTCTGATGTTTCCATCTTATGAATTCACACTGTAATGCTTGAGTTCTCAGCTCTGCTTCTTAGGAATTCTAAACGTAGTGTTTCCCGGAAAAATGACAAAACTCATAATATACAATAACTTAACAAAGTAAAAGATTTTTAATGGGCATTCAGAAGCTTATAGATGAATGCCCTTCTGATTTTAAAATTAATTTAGTGATACTATTTTTCAGCTAATGTCCTATTCTAATATTAGTCATCTACATTCAAAAAATAAGAGAAAATCTACCAAAATATAAGGATGCTTCTCAACTTACTTCTTATTTGAAGTAGGTTAGACTCTCAAAAGCCTCTTTTCATTTTGAAGTTTACCTGCCCCTTTCAGGCCAAACTAATGTTAATTCTTTTAAAATCTTTACGTATCTATTCTATTAATCAAAAGATACATTCTTTTTTTTTTCTCTCTCAAAGCTCACCTAAACCTTGGCTTCCCTGTGAGGCTGCCATGATACAAAACCCTTAGTCTTAGTACTACTGTTCTAACAGTAAATTCTTAAATTCTTTAGAGGGCTTGTGTCTAACTGAAAGTATCTATGAAATGTATCAACTTACATCTTTTGGGACTTTTAACAAAGAATCTTATAGCCCTTTCTGAATTTGATTTATTACTTTGATAGTTTTTAGCTGGGAAATATTGAGAAAAGAAACAGTGTTATTTTCAAATCCAGCAAATACTAGTTCATGTAATTTCCTTAAATTCTGCTCAAAAACCTTGAGGCTTCTCTTCTTCTCCTATTTTATCAGAACAAGCAAAAGAAGCCAGTTGTCACTTTGTGTACATTGTACCTGAAAATCTCCCCAGTCAGGTCTGAGTTCATTAGGTTTCCCTACTGTTTTTCATGTGACCATAGGCAACAAGTACTGTCCAACTTTCTTCCACTCTGTAATGAGAATCCCCTTGTTTCCAACCTCCAACATTTTCCTTGTTTTCCTCCATCAATGGTTTCCTCAACAGTCTCCTTGAAACCCTTTCTGCTTTGGTCTACCACTGGGTCGCAAAGCCAATGGAAATGCTTTGGCATTTTGACCCAGTAGTGCTACACTTCCAGAGCCAAATTCTGTTTTGATTAGAGTTGCAGCACAAACTACTCCAACACTCTGTGGCTTAAAACAGGAACCATCTTATTATTATCTCTAATGGGTCTATGGGTCAGGCACCATGGCCACAGATACTCCATCCTTGCTCCATGATATCTGAGGCCTCAGATGAGAAGACTGAAATGACTGTGAGCTGGGGCTGCTGAGGTTGACTGAGAGTTTGCCATCTACATAGTCTCAGGTCTTTTCATGGGGTGTCTTCATGCAATTCTTTCAGTAGGTCAACCCAGGGGAGTTAAACACTTCACACTGAAGCTCAGAGTTTAAAAAGCAATAGATCCAATAGGTCATAGTACAAACTACAAGGATTCCTATAATGTGGCAAACCTAACCTTAAGCTCCAGTCTTGTTACTTACCTTTTTCTTTAATTTTAGTATCTAATTAATCAAAAGATACATTTTTTTCTCTCTCAAAGCTCACCTAAACCTTGGCTTCCCTGTGAGGCTGCCATGATACAAAACCCTTAGTCTTAGTACTACTGTTCTAACAGTAAATTCTTAAATTCTTTAGAGGGCTTGTGTCTAACTGAAAGTATCTATGAAATGTATCAACTTACATCTTTTGGGACTTTTAACAAAGAATCTTATAGCCCTTTCTGAATTTGATTTATTACTTTGATAGTTTTTAGCTGGGAAATATTGAGAAAAGAAACAGTGTTATTTTCAAATCCAGCAAATACTAGTTCATGTAATTTCCTTAAATTCTGCTCAAAAACCTTGAGGCTTCTCTTCTTCTCCTATTTTATCAGAACAAGCAAAAAGAAGCCAGTTGTCACTTTGTGTACATTGTACCTGAAAATCTCCCCAGTCAGGTCTGAGTTCATTAGGTTTCCCTACTGTTTTTCATGTGACCATAGGCAACAAGTACTGTCCAACTTTCTTCCACTCTGTAATGAGAATCCCCTTGTTTCCAACCTCCAACATTTTCCTTGTTTTCCTCCATCAATGGTTTCCTCAACAGTCTCCTTGAAACCCTTTCTGCTTTGGTCTACCACTGGGTCGCAAAGCCAATGGAAATGCTTTGGCATTTTGACCCAGTAGTGCTACACTTCCAGAGCCAAATTCTGTTTTGATTAGAGTTGCAGCACAAACTACTCCAACACTCTGTGGCTTAAAACAGGAACCATCTTATTATTATCTCTAATGGGTCTATGGGTCAGGCACCATGGCCACAGATACTCCATCCTTGCTCCATGATATCTGAGGCCTCAGATGAGAAGACTGAAATGACTGTGAGCTGGGGCTGCTGAGGTTGACTGAGAGTTTGCCATCTACATAGTCTCAGGTCTTTTCATGGGGTGTCTTCATGCAATTCTTTCAGTAGGTCAACCCAGGGGAGTTAAACACTTCACACTGAAGCTCAGAGTTTAAAAAGCAATAGATCCAATAGGTCATAGTACAAACTACAAGGATTCCTATAATGTGGCAAACCTAACCTTAAGCTCCATTCCTACCAGTTTTACTTCTATTCCATAATGTACTAAACTAGTTCTATCTTGGGACCATTTCATTAACTGTTTCCTTTGCCTGAATTGCTGTTCTCATGGATCTTTTCCTAGATTGCCCTTTATGTCATTCAAGTCTCTGCTCAGACTCATTGTTGCATAAGTGATTGTCTTGACAAAGTAGCCTCCTGCATCAGTCAACCAGAATCCAGGGGAGCATGTCCCTTTTCTTAATGAGATGGAGGGTGTGCAGTGGAGAGGTACAAAGGAAAAAGATAATCCTCTTTCGCAGATGGTGAGATACTGCAATAACTTATAACTTTACTTTTTCCCTCCTTGAATCTTTGTGGTTTTATGAAAAGCAAAGTTTTTTGCAATCTAATCATCTCTCTCTCCCTCTCTTTTTTTTTTTTTGCTCTTGTCCTTCACCTAATTGACTTGGGAAAGATGTAACTATCAATGAAAGAAATAACTTAAAATTCAGACTCTAAAAAGTGGTAACAAGAGAGCAGAATATTCAGTCTCAAAACTCCTCAGCTTGGGCTTCCCCTGGTGGTCCAGTGGATAAGGACACCACCTTGCAGTGCAAGGGGCGCAACTTCGATCCCTGGCCTGGGAAGATCCCATGTGCCGTGGAGCGGCTGGACCAATGTGTCCAATTACCGAGCCAGAGCTCTGGGGCGCATGCGCTCAGAGCCGACGCTCTGCGACGACAGAGGCCACCGCGATGGGAGGCCCACAGGAGCCAAAGAACAAAGACGGAGGAAAATAGAGAAATGAAAGACCAATAGAAGTGGCCCACCCGTCCCCCTCCCTCCTCACCCCGCCCCCCCAAAAAGATAAAAATGAATAAATCAATAATTTAAATAAAAAAAAAAAACTCCTCAGCTTGCCTCCCATCGATTGTGTCAGTCACCCTCTTCCTGTTTTGTTTTACTCCCATGCCCTAACCAACAGCAACAATAGATGAAGGATGAAAAACATCTAGTATAAAACAAAGGCTTATGCATTTTTATTCATTCAAATACTATTTCTTAGACTCTAATTATTTCTCATCTGAACAATAGAATGCCAAATGAAATTGCAAGTTTGGAAATTATATTAGACATAGAAAAATTCTGACTTCAGTGGTTATGAGAAAGTACAATGTTGTGTTGTCATAGCAGATGCAAAAGAAATATTAGAAAGCAATGCCTGGATCAACTTGGATGAACTCTCCTCCAGGCAATTTTCTAGAAAACTAAAATTTAATTGTAGTCTTGTCCCTTTTAGAAATGTGCACTCCAAATCACAAGGGAATATCATTAAACATCAAGTTTCATCACTTCCACTAGGATTTAAAAAGCAATGAGATGGAGGGTGTGCAGTGGAGAGGTAAAAAGGAAATAATCCTCTTTCGCAGATGGTGAGATACTGCAATAACTTATAACTTTACTTTTCCTCCTTGAATCTTTGTGGTTTTATGAAAAGCAAAGTTTTTGCAATCTAATCATCTCTCTCTCCTCTCTTTTTTTTTTGCTCTTGTCCTTCACCTAATTGACTTGGGAAAGATGTAACTATCAATGAAAGAAATAACTTAAAATTCAGACTCAAAAAAGTGGTAACAAGAGAGCAGAATATTCAGTCTCAAAACTCCTCAGCTTGGGCTTCCCCTGGTGGTCCAGTGGATAAGGACACCACCTTGCAGTGCAAGGGGCGCAACTTCGATCCCTGGCCTGGGAAGATCCCATGTGCCGTGGAGCGGCTGGACCAATGTGTCCAATTACCGAGCCAGAGCTCTGGGGCGCATGCGCTCAGAGCCGACGCTCTGCGACGACAGAGGCCACCGCGATGGGAGGCCCACAGGAGCCAAAGAACAAAGACGGAGGAAAATAGAGAAATGAAAGACCAATAGAAGTGGCCCACCCGTCCCCCTCCCTCCTCACCCCGCCCCCCAAAAAAGATAAAAATGAATAAATCAATAATTTAAATAAAAAAAAAAACTCCTCAGCTTGCCTCCCATCGATTGTGTCAGTCACCCTCTTCCTGTTTTGTTTTACTCCCATGCCCTAACCAACAGCAACAATAGATGAAGGATGAAAAACATCTAGTATAAAACAAAGGCTTATGCATTTTTATTCATTCAAATACTATTTCTTAGACTCTAATTATTTCTCATCTGAACAATAGAATGCCAAATGAAATTGCAAGTTTGGAAATTATATTAGACATAGAAAAATTCTGACTTCAGTGGTTATGAGAAAGTACAATGTTGTGTTGTCATAGCAGATGCAAAAGAAATATTAGAAAGCAATGCCTGGATCAACTTGGATGAACTCTCCCTCCAGGCAATTTTCTAGAAAACTAAAAATTTAATTGTAGTCTTGTCCCCTTTTTAGAAATGTGCACTCCAAATCACAAGGGAATATCATTAAACATCAAGTTTCATCACTTCCACTAGGATTTAGAAGCAAGTTAATTTCACAGGCATTTTCTTCTTAGTAAGGAAAATGTTTCCACAGAATCTAACTCATGGGAATCATACTCAGATCTATTACACAGTGAAAAAAAAGCAATACAGAAATATCTTTGTGCCATTGCTATACTAGAAAGCACAGGCAAAGCTAGTAACTTGTTTCATCCATTAAGAAAGTATACCCAGAAGCCTCATTCTCAGGCTAGCAAAATAAAAGTCTTGAATCTCTTCCTGTGAAGATAGAAACACTTTATCAGAGTAAAACTTCTTGCAATGAAAATGCAAGGAATTCTGACCCTAAAGGACAGCCAGAAATATCATCTGTCAAATGATACCATAATGTGCTCACTACACATATACTACCCTGGAAAAGATGAGACTTCACAGGGCTGGACATTTTCCTCCCCACCCCCAAAAATGGGCAGCTTTCACTTAACATAAAATAACATTAAGATTTTTGTTTCTAATATTAAGGATAGCTGGTGAATATTCTAATTGTTCACATTTTTAAGACATGTAGAAGCTATTCCTTTAGATTTCAAATATTTACTTTTAAGTATTTTAAGAAAAGTTATTTAAAATATTTTCACATTTTATGCCTTAGTAAATTCTGTGAAGAAGCTTAATCTATCCTCTCTATTCATTTAGAAGAGAAATACTTTGCTGTTTTATTACTTATATTTATAAATTTAACTTACTAATGAGTAATATATAAGTAAATTTAAGTAATATGTATATTTAGTTTCATTTATATCTATATGAACTTATATATACCAAGATACACACATATGTATGTGTATATGTGTGTACATGTTGCTAACGTACTTGAAAATAAGCTGTAAATGACTTTACATTTCATCTTTGACTACTTCATTTATTTTCTGTAAATGAAGACACTCTCATATATGTCTGTAATACCTAAGAAAATTAACAGCAATTCAACAATGTCTAATAAGCATTCCATATTGAATTTTTCCCATTCTGGGATCTAATTATGTATGAAGTGTGACATAGTTTTTTTACACAGTTGAACGTGTTCATTATGTCTCTTTAATCTCTTATCATCTGGAACTTGTTGCTCTTATCTTGTTTCTCAAATAGGCCAGGCCATTTTCTTTCAGGATGTCTGATGCTCTGCATTTATCTGATTGTTCTCTCATTATTGATAGAACAACTGTAATGTTCTTTCTCAAATGTGTAGATTTGAGTACACATTTTTGGGAGCAGTAGATGATAGACCATAGTTTTGTGGTGTATTATATCTGAAGACATACAATAACCAATTACACTACTGTTGTTGATGCTAAGGTGGTGGTCTGGTAATCAAGTGACTGTCTAGTCTCTTCAGGTGAAGGTACATTTCACTATGGTAATTAGTAAGTCACCTCTGGATGATTCTTTCTAATCACATGAAAGTTCTTTTTCCCAACATTTGTTTTAGCATTCATAGATAATCTTCATCTGAATTAATTTGTGATTAAATTTGTTGTTAAACATAAATTCTAGAAATGAAATATAGTTACTAAAATTAAAAAATTATTACTTGAGTGTAACAGGACATTAGACACAGCTGATGAAAAAATTAGCAAAGTGGAGCTTCAGCCAATTAGTAGAAAATATCAGGACTGAAACACAATAGGGAAAAGGAATAAAAAATGAAGAATATAAGTTATAGAACACTATAAAAGTCTAATAAGAATGCTAAAATCCCTGAAAGAAAGCAGAGAAATAATGGGGCAAGTAATTATGCTTTTTCAAGCATACACAATAGTTGCCTAAAATTAAATGACTTATTGACCTGAAAGAATATTGGACTAAAAGTTTAAAGTTTCTAGCCCTGGCCTTACTAGGGTCTACTTATGGCAAAAATGTCTTTATTCATTAGGCATATCATTCAGTTTTAATAGCCTTCAGTAGCCTCAATTTTTAATGGTGATTTTAAACAACCCATACAGGACATGTTGCTAACGTACTTGAAAATAAGCTGTAAATGACTTTACATTTCATCTTTGACTACTTCATTTATTTTCTGTAAATGAAGACACTCTCATATATGTCTGTAATACCTAAGAAAATTAACAGCAATTCAACAATGTCTAATAAGCATTCCATATTGAATTTTTCCCATTCTGGGATCTAATTATGTATGAAGTGTGACATAGTTTTTTTACACAGTTGAACGTGTTCATTATGTCTCTTTAATCTCTTATCATCTGGAACTTGTTGCTCTTATCTTGTTTCTCAAATAGGCCAGGCCATTTTCTTTCAGGATGTCTGATGCTCTGCATTTATCTGATTGTTCTCTCATTATTGATAGAACAACTGTAATGTTCTTTCTCAAATGTGTAGATTTGAGTACACATTTTTGGGAGCAGTAGATGATAGACCATAGTTTTGTGGTGTATTATATCTGAAGACATACAATAACCAATTACACTACTGTTGTTGATGCTAAGGTGGTGGTCTGGTAATCAAGTGACTGTCTAGTCTCTTCAGGTGAAGGTACATTTCACTATGGTAATTAGTAAGTCACCTCTGGATGATTCTTTCTAATCACATGAAAGTTTTTTTTCCCAACATTTGTTTTAGCATTCATAGATAATCTTCATCTGAATTAATTTGTGATTAAATTTGTTGTTAAACATAAATTCTAGAAATGAAATATAGTTACTAAAATTAAAAAATTATTACTTGAGTGTAACAGGACATTAGACACAGCTGATGAAAAAATTAGCAAAGTGGAGCTTCAGCCAATTAGTAGAAAATATCAGGACTGAAACACAATAGGGAAAAGGAATAAAAAATGAAGAATATAAGTTATAGAACACTATAAAAGTCTAATAAGAATGCTAAAATCCCTGAAAGAAAGCAGAGAAATAATGGGGCAAGTAATTATGCTTTTTCAAGCATACACAATAGTTGCCTAAAATTAAATGACTTATTGACCTGAAAGAATATTGGACTAAAAGTTTAAAGTTTCTAGCCCTGGCCTTACTAGGGTCTACTTATGGCAAAAATGTCTTTATTCATTAGGCATATCATTCAGTTTTAATAGCCTTCAGTAGCCTCAATTTTTTAATGGTGATTTTAAACAACCCATACTGCCTGCCTTACAGGAGTTCTTTTAAAATAAATTAATCACATATAAAAAAGAACACTGAAAAGAGTGACATTTTCAAATGTAAAACATTGTTATTGATATCCTCATAGGTGTTAAAATCACTTGTCATTGATTTCAAAATGAAGGAAGTCAACAGAAAAAAAACACTTTATTATTTTACAATTATTGTTCTTCATAGAGAACAAGTCTGAAGTCTTAAGGTAACAATATGCCAAAATAAAGCCCTTTCTTCAACAAAATGTAATTAAAAAGAATGAATTCAACATATGTAACTATTGTTCAGTCTATCCCTAAATAGCCCTGCTTTGATTCACATATTGTCAAGGCATTGTTTCGAAAACATCAGGAAAAAAAACAACTTTATCAGAACTACAAGACTATTTAAAAAATAGTTTGTGAAGAAGTCCATTCTCATAAAAAATTAATGTTAGTTATGCATACATTTGCTTTTTTAGTAGTGTATCTAGCTTTGAAGAGTCGAAGTCATGAATGCGTTTAAAACTGCATATACCAAGTTTATAGTTCAATAGATTTTTGTCTTAATTGTTAGGTACTAGGACTACCCTTGACCATTTTTAGCCAATCATTACCTTGGCTTCCAACCCTGAATATATATTTGTTATTTTAATGTTATGTAAAGAGAGTCATTCGATATGCATCCTTCCATATCTGCCTTCTTTCCTTGGACATTATGTTTGTGCAATCCATCTGCATTGCTGTGTTTAGCTGCACTGTATTTATTTTCATTTTTTAAGTGAGATTTTTTAGAGAAATTCTAGATTTACAACAAAATTGAGGACAAGATACAATTATTTTTTCTGAAAAAACTTCTATTTCTCCTTCTGTTTTGAAGGATAATTTCATAGGGTACAGAATTCTAGATTGGTGAGTTTTTCCACTCACCCCTTTAAATATTTCACTCTACTTTATTCTTGCTTGCATGGTTTCTGAGAAGTTAGATGTGATTATCTCTGTTTCTCCCAGATAAAACTTGTTTTCCTCTTTGCTTTTAAAGGATTTTTTGATTTTTTATTTTCAACAATTTGAAAATAATTGATAAGGTGTAGCGGTTTATTGGTCTTTATCCTGGTTGGTGCTATCTGAGCTTTCTGGATGTATGGTTTGTTATCTGACATTAATTTGGGGAAATTTTCAGTCATTATAGATAAAAATATTTTTTCTGTTCCTTTCTTTCTTTCTTACTTCTGGTATTCTCATTGTACATACGTTTCACCTCTTTGTAGTTGTCCCACAGTTCTTGGATAGTCTATTCTGTTTCATTTAGTCACTGTTCTCTTTGCTTTCAATTTTTGAGAATTCCGTTGATATATTCCCTGGTTCAGAGGTTCTTCCCTCAGTCATGTCCAGTCTACTAAAAAACTCATTAAAAATATTCTTCATTTGTGTAACAGTGTTCTTGATTTCTTTTTGCTTCTTTCTTAGGATTTCCATCTCTGTTTACATAACCCGTCTGTTCTTGCATGCTGTTTGCTTTAGACATTAAGAGTCTTTAAGCATAGTTAATCATAGTTAGCTTAAATTCGGGTCTGGGACTTCCATGGCAATCCAGTTATTAATACCTCACATTTCCATTGTAGGGGCAAAGGTTCAATCCCTGGCCAGAGAACTATCCTATATCCACAACGTGCAGTCATGAATGCGTTTAAAACTGCATATACCAAGTTTATAGTTCAATAGATTTTTGTCTTAATTGTTAGGTACTAGGACTACCCTTGACCATTTTTAGCCAATCATTACCTTGGCTTCCAACCCTGAATATATATTTGTTATTTTAATGTTATGTAAAGAGAGTCATTCGATATGCATCCTTCCATATCTGCCTTCTTTCCTTGGACATTATGTTTGTGCAATCCATCTGCATTGCTGTGTTTAGCTGCACTGTATTTATTTTCATTTTTTAAGTGAGATTTTTTAGAGAAATTCTAGATTTACAACAAAATTGAGGACAAGATACAATTATTTTTTCTGAAAAAACTTCTATTTCTCCTTCTGTTTTGAAGGATAATTTCATAGGGTACAGAATTCTAGATTGGTGAGTTTTTCCACTCACCCCTTTAAATATTTCACTCTACTTTATTCTTGCTTGCATGGTTTCTGAGAAGTTAGATGTGATTATCTCTGTTTCTCCCAGATAAAACTTGTTTTCCTCTTTGCTTTTAAAGGATTTTTTGATTTTTTATTTTCAACAATTTGAAAATAATTGATAAGGTGTAGCGGTTTATTGGTCTTTATCCTGGTTGGTGCTATCTGAGCTTTCTGGATGTATGGTTTGTTATCTGACATTAATTTGGGGAAATTTTCAGTCATTATAGATAAAAATATTTTTTCTGTTCCTTTCTTTCTTTCTTACTTCTGGTATTCTCATTGTACATACGTTTCACCTCTTTGTAGTTGTCCCACAGTTCTTGGATAGTCTATTCTGTTTCATTTAGTCACTGTTCTCTTTGCTTTCAATTTTTGAGAATTCCGTTGATATATTCCCTGGTTCAGAGGTTCTTCCCTCAGTCATGTCCAGTCTACTAAAAAACTCATTAAAAATATTCTTCATTTGTGTAACAGTGTTCTTGATTTCTTTTTGCTTCTTTCTTAGGATTTCCATCTCTGTTTACATAACCCGTCTGTTCTTGCATGCTGTTTGCTTTAGACATTAAGAGTCTTTAAGCATAGTTAATCATAGTTAGCTTAAATTCGGGTCTGGGACTTCCATGGCAATCCAGTTATTAATACCTCACATTTCCATTGTAGGGGCAAAGGTTCAATCCCTGGCCAGAGAACTATCCTATATCCACAACGTGCAGTCAAATATTGTTGTTGTTTAGTTTCTAAATCTTGCCCAACTCTTGCAACACTATGGACTGTAGCCTGCTAGGCTCCTCTGTCTGTGGAACTCTCAAGGCAGGAATACTGGAGTAAATTGCCATTTCCTTTTCCAGGGGATCTTCCTCACCCTAACCCTGTCTCCAGCTTTGGCAGGGAGATTCTTTACTGTTTGAGACACCAAGGAAGTCCCGTGACCAAAAACAAATAATAAATTTAGGATCTGATAATTCCAACCTTTCAGCCATATCTGTTTCTCTGACTCTTCAAATTATGGTTTTGCCTTTTGGTATGCTGGGTTTTTTTCCCCCTTGATGGCCAAGCATGCTGTTCCAGGTAAAATAAACTGCTGTCAACAGGCCTTGAGGAGTATGGTGGTGAGGTATGGAGGGTGAATGCAGTTGAGAATCCCATGATTAGGTGTCTGTCTTCTAGTGAATCTATGCTTCTGAACTATGAACTTCACAAGTTTCTCAATTCTCTTCTCTCATATATGGGAAAGAAGCACAGATGTGGCTGGAGTTGGGTATTTCCCTTCTCAAAATCAGTTAGACTGTGATCATATCCCAACAGTTTAGGCTCTGGTCAACTAGTTTTACCCACAGGTAGGCTTTGTTGAGAACAGAGTACTCTGCCTGTTTCAAATTGGTTTCTTTTCCCCTCCCTCTGCTGGAAGCCTGAGTGGGTTTTGCTCTCATATTTTCAGTAGGTGTCAGAGGTATATCTCACACCACTATCCACTTACGGCTGGCTTGGTCCCTTGGAGTTTTATTTAAACTCTCAGAATTGTCCACACTGGGTCTCCGGGAATCTCTCCATTGGAGTTCCATTTCCCCTACGTTCAGGACTCATTCCTGTGGCAGTTGATGCATGTGATTCTCTGCTTCAGTAAGCCACTACTCCCCAGCTCTCTAGTCTTAGGGGCAGCAGTTTGCTCTGTGGCCTTCTCTCTCTTATGAATCCAAGAAAAGTTATTTTTCAGTCTGTTCAACTTTTTAGTTGTTTAAGAACAAGATTGGTGACTTCCAAGCTCTTTGCCTAAAGAACGAAAAGCTGGAAATCTTTGCATTTCATTAGTTATTAACATAGAATGACTGCAATTTACATATCAGTTTATGTATGATGACAATTTTATTGTTCTTTCCTCAACAGATAGTCTTGACTCATAAAGTCTAAAATAACAAATATTTTTCTAAGAAAGTGTGTATTTTATCATCAGTTTGGAGGATTTTTTGTAAGAATTAAAGATTAACCCAAAAAATGTCAATGAACTAATTCTTTACTGTTTGAGACACCAAGGAAGTCCCGTGACCAAAAACAAATAATAAATTTAGGATCTGATAATTCCAACCTTTCAGCCATATCTGTTTCTCTGACTCTTCAAATTATGGTTTTGCCTTTTGGTATGCTGGGTTTTTTTCCCCCTTGATGGCCAAGCATGCTGTTCCAGGTAAAATAAACTGCTGTCAACAGGCCTTGAGGAGTATGGTGGTGAGGTATGGAGGGTGAATGCAGTTGAGAATCCCATGATTAGGTGTCTGTCTTCTAGTGAATCTATGCTTCTGAACTATGAACTTCACAAGTTTCTCAATTCTCTTCTCTCATATATGGGAAAGAAGCACAGATGTGGCTGGAGTTGGGTATTTCCCTTCTCAAAATCAGTTAGACTGTGATCATATCCCAACAGTTTAGGCTCTGGTCAACTAGTTTTACCCACAGGTAGGCTTTGTTGAGAACAGAGTACTCTGCCTGTTTCAAATTGGTTTCTTTTCCCCTCCCTCTGCTGGAAGCCTGAGTGGGTTTTGCTCTCATATTTTCAGTAGGTGTCAGAGGTATATCTCACACCACTATCCACTTACGGCTGGCTTGGTCCCTTGGAGTTTTATTTAAACTCTCAGAGTTGTCCACACTGGGTCTCCGGGAATCTCTCCATTGGAGTTCCATTTCCCCTACGTTCAGGACTCATTCCTGTGGCAGTTGATGCATGTGATTCTCTGCTTCAGTAAGCCACTACTCCCCAGCTCTCTAGTCTTAGGGGCAGCAGTTTGCTCTGTGGCCTTCTCTCTCTTATGAATCCAAGAAAAGTTATTTTTCAGTCTGTTCAACTTTTTAGTTGTTTAAGAACAAGATTGGTGACTTCCAAGCTCTTTGCCTAAAGAACGAAAAGCTGGAAATCTTTGCATTTCATTAGTTATTAACATAGAATGACTGCAATTTACATATCAGTTTATGTATGATGACAATTTTATTGTTCTTTCCTCAACAGATAGTCTTGACTCATAAAGTCTAAAATAACAAATATTTTTCTAAGAAAGTGTGTATTTTATCATCAGTTTGGAGGATTTTTTGTAAGAATTAAAGATTTTTATTACCTTTTTTCCGATTATAAAAGTAATAATGTTCATTATAGAAATGCATAATAAAAATGTGAAAAACCATTCATAGCCTTACCACATTTAGATATAAACATTATTAATGCTAGTATACACTCCTGCCCTTCTTTTCTGTGGCACAGAATTAATTTTCTATATAGCTGAGATAATAATATGAATATCACACATATCAGTGTGCATTTTATTTTTCTATTTGCCATTGAAATATATTTTCCAAACTCAACAAAAATTATTTGGATACACAATTCCCAATGGCTGCCTAATATCATATTATACTGAAGTTATAACGCACATGGGCATTCTCCTATTATTAAATACTTAAATTTTTTGGAGAATTTTTCTTATTGGACTTAAAATTCTAGTTTGGCACTTATATTCGTTCATTACTTTGAAGATACCATTCTATTATATCCTGAATTCTAATTGCTACTGAGAAATCAGGTGTCATTCTTGTTCTATTTTTCTGTTGTTTTGAAAACTTTCTATTTATATATATTAGTTTATATTGTAACAGTTTTACCTTATGGGTCTCAGAAAGTCTTTATTCATCCTTTTCTGTGCTGGAAGTACTTCCTGATGGCTTTCATTAATTTTAGATCTGTGTACCTATTGGGTCTTAAAATATTGTTTCTTCTATGCTCTCATTTTTTTTCTTCTATTAATACAGTTGCATTTATGTATATCTATCATTGTATTCTTAATACTCCCCAGCTCTCTAGTCTTAGGGGCAGCAGTTTGCTCTGTGGCCTTCTCTCTCTTATGAATCCAAGAAAAGTTATTTTTCAGTCTGTTCAACTTTTTAGTTGTTTAAGAACAAGATTGGTGACTTCCAAGCTCTTTGCCTAAAGAACGAAAAGCTGGAAATCTTTGCATTTCATTAGTTATTAACATAGAATGACTGCAATTTACATATCAGTTTATGTATGATGACAATTTTATTGTTCTTTCCTCAACAGATAGTCTTGACTCATAAAGTCTAAAATAACAAATATTTTTCTAAGAAAGTGTGTATTTTATCATCAGTTTGGAGGATTTTTTGTAAGAATTAAAGATTTTTATTACCTTTTTTCCGATTATAAAAGTAATAATGTTCATTATAGAAATGCATAATAAAAATGTGAAAAACCATTCATAGCCTTACCACATTTAGATATAAACATTATTAATGCTAGTATACACTCCTGCCCTTCTTTTCTGTGGCACAGAATTAATTTTCTATATAGCTGAGATAATAATATGAATATCACACATATCAGTGTGCATTTTATTTTTCTATTTGCCATTGAAATATATTTTCCAAACTCAACAAAAATTATTTGGATACACAATTCCCAATGGCTGCCTAATATCATATTATACTGAAGTTATAACGCACATGGGCATTCTCCTATTATTAAATACTTAAATTTTTTGGAGAATTTTTCTTATTGGACTTAAAATTCTAGTTTGGCACTTATATTCGTTCATTACTTTGAAGATACCATTCTATTATATCCTGAATTCTAATTGCTACTGAGAAATCAGGTGTCATTCTTGTTCTATTTTTCTGTTGTTTTGAAAACTTTCTATTTATATATATTAGTTTATATTGTAACAGTTTTACCTTATGGGTCTCAGAAAGTCTTTATTCATCCTTTTCTGTGCTGGAAGTACTTCCTGATGGCTTTCATTAATTTTAGATCTGTGTACCTATTGGGTCTTAAAATATTGTTTCTTCTATGCTCTCATTTTTTTTCTTCTATTAATACAGTTGCATTTATGTAATATCTTATCATTGTATTTCTTATTCTTTTGTATTGTTTTCTGTGTTTTTTTCATTATGTTTCCCCCCATGGTCTGTTATGAACATTTTCTTTTGACAAATCATAACAATACTTTCCTTACAATATACATTTTTAAACCCATATAGTAAATACCTAGTTTTGATTTTTACAATTTTTCTTTAAATTTGCATTTTATTATTTTGTATAATTTCAGGTTCTCTGTCAAAGTTTTTAATCTCTTTTTATATTCCTGAACCAAACTTCATTATCTCTATTTCATATTGATTTCTATATTTTATAGTTACTCTTAATTTTAAATCATGTTAATTGTCTCCATGAGTTATTCCATTTTTTAAAATCATGTTTACAAACATCATAAGTGAAAGTTTATAGAAATAACCTGAGGCCTATGATGATATTAAGTTCCACTCAAAAGGAATAACTTTTATTAGATTCTCTGTCACTAATCTATGATTTTTTGCTACAAGTTACTCAAAAACATGGATTAGCTGTTCTAATCTAGCAGTTATAGAGAGAAGTGTTCAACTATTTTATTTAGCTCACTTTGAAAAAAACAAAATCTGCTATTTTAGGGTATCTTTTATTCATCTATATAAACAATTACTTATTAAATAAATTCTCATTAGATTCATATATCCAAGAAAGTTAATAGTAACAGATCAGCGTACATCCCTTTACAGAGATTAAAATGCCTTGATGCTAGGCTTAGCTTTCTTAAAGGACATTTCTGCTCCTGGTTCAACCTTATTCTAGCATGTATTCTTTAAAATTCTAACTAAATATGAAATATTTGCCAATGTAATTCCTTCTTAACAAATTCAGGATACTAATTTGCCTCTCTAGTCCTTTAAGACTATCTAAAGCTCTGCCTCAGCCCTCACCCTCTGAGATCCATTTCTCAGAATTGGCATGTATCACCCAAAGAAGTAGTGCCCAACTGTCAGGATTACTTCTCTGCTTTGTAATTCTTTACTACATTGTTAATTTTCTGTGCCTTCAAGCCATTTTGATCAGATATTTTATCTAGATGTTCTAAAAGACCTGCATTTATTTGCCTGCTCTTACCAGAATTACGTCTCTATGACCTTCTGCTAAAGGTTACTCAAGAGAAGTATGAATTGGCTGCTCTGATTGAGTAATGATGAATAGCAAAGAATTTCTCAACAACACTATTAAGTTCATTTTTGCAAAGAACTTACCATTTCAGGATACCTTTTTCTTACCTATTTAATGATTAGTTATTGAGGATTTACTATGCATAAGTATGCAGTAATGGGAAAATACACACTTTTCCTACTTCAGCATTTACTTTCTCATGGGTATAATATAGTAAACAAGACGTATGTTTATTTCAGATGATAATAAGTAGTATGAAGGGAGTAAATGGAAGGTTATTTTAGAAAGTAAATGTTAAACTGAAACTTAAAGATTGAGAAGGAACTCGCTCTATTGAATGTTAGAAAAACAGTGTCTAGGCAGAAGAAAGTAAATAAATGAATGCCTCATGGAATAAAAAAGCTTGCTGTGTCAACAGATCATGTAAAGTGTGAGAGCAGATCAGTATGACTTGAAGTTGGAAAGAAACAGAGTCTGGATTATACAGAACTCTGGGCTATAGTTCTCTGGGCTATAGTAAGAATAACTCGCCTTTGGTTCTATAACTGTTTTAATAGAAAACAGTATGAGTGATAGTGTTGTGTTATAGCCAAGTTAACTATCATAATATTTATACACAAATGACTATCAAAAAAAAAATGTTCTTAGGCCACTAAACTGGTAGGGATGCCCTGGATTGTCAAAATAGTCAGTAACTAAGTTATTTCCGAGGATAATTTTATCTTTAGAGGGTAGTGGAAACAACTTGGGAAATTGCTACTCTGAACTTAATAATAACCAAGAAAGAAAAATTGGTTGGTAAAGTAGAAGTGACAAGAACCTTAATGACAGGAAACGGTACTACCCCAGAGTCTAAAATCACAGCAAAAGAAAACCCTGGGTACATTCAGACATTATTCTTCATGTTTTTGAAGAAAAGTTTGTCTGTTTAGGAATAAAGTGAAAATAAACTCAGGCCATCAGAACCTACAGGGGAAGGCATCACCAGTTTTCTGAATGCTCCACAAGGGGCTTCTCTGGTGGTCCATTGGGTAGAGAGTCCACCTTGCAGTTCAGGGGGGCACTGGTTCAATCCTTGGCCTGGGAAGATCCCATATACTGAGAAGCTGCTGGGCTGGGGTGCCCAATTACGAGTCAGCACTCTGGGGCTCATGCACCCAGAGCCAATCCTCTGCAACAAGAGAGGCCACTGCAATGGGAGACCCACACAGGCTGAAGAATAAAGATAGATGAAAATAAATAAATAAATAACCAATAAAAGAGACCAAACTTTAAAAAAAAAAAAAAAAGTGCTCCACAAGATAGAATTCAGCTTACATCAAACAGAAGAAATACTGATGAAAAAGAATATGGTGACAGAAACAATAAAACATTTGTGGAAAAAGAATATTTCCACAAAATTTTCTGATAACATTAAATTTAAAAAGACAAATAGATTACTGACAGAGATTTAACAGTATCACTTAAGAGTCTTTTCAAGGTCTTGTTCACTATACATTTAAAATTATAAAAATATTAAAGACAACTAAAATGATTTTCTGCTAATTTTTGGAGCAAAAGACAGCCAAAAGAGAAACAGCTTAGAGAAATGTTAAGGTATTATAAGAAAAAAATGAAACAACTATTTTGCATTTGTATTCTCTTGCATGGTGAATAACTACATTTAAAGAGTAGAATAAATATACCAAAAAGAGAAAGTTGAAAGTCAGAATGTAAGATGTGTAAAGAGACATAGCAACATCTCAAAATGGAGTCAGTTCTCTTAGACCAGGTGAGTTACCAGAGAGTGGTAAAATAGCTTGCAAAGGAATCTGCTGAAGGATATATTGATGTTCAGTTGCTCAGTCACGTTGGAGTCTGTGATTCCATGGACTGCAGCATGCCAGGCTTCCTGTTCCTTCACTATCTCCTGGAGTTTGCCCGAACATGTCCATTGAGTTGATGATGCCATCCAACCATCTCATTCTCTGTTGTCCCCTTCTCCTGCCCTCAATCTTTCCCAGCATCAGGGTCTTTTCTAATGATTTGGCCCTTCACATCAGGTGGCCAAAGTATTGGAGCTTCAGCTTCAGCATCAGTCCTGCAGATGGAATTTGAGGATGTATCATGGGCATCATACATCCTTACATCATTAAGTCTTTGAGAAATTCTAGTGGATATATGAGCTTCCAGATGCCTGGAGAGAATCTAATGGTTCTCTAACATTCAAAAAAGCAGAACAAACTGGAAAACCTGTAAGACTGTCCTGCTGAAGAACATTTCTAGGATAAGATAGGATGGCATAATTTCTAAGATTCATGAAATAAAGCTGTGGTTATTCAGAAATAGTAGCAAGGTTACTAATGACAAACAATTTAATGTTAACATTCTTCCTTCCCTCTTTGCTCTCTATGCTTCCACCATAGAGGGTAACTTTTATCCAAAAACCTGGCACCAAATAGAAACCAAGTACATTTTCGTTGAGTGGGTATCTCAGTTTTCATTCTCAGTCTCTCTAATGTGATATCCTCCAGTGGGTTTTTCTATACATAGGATTCACACATGCTGTTCCCTCTGCCTGTAAACCACTCACTCTCTTGATTAAAACTCCCTTAAGCCCAACAGTTTTAACATAGCTAACTCAATTCACCTCTCAGACCTCAAATTCAACATTATTTATTATGCAATCATTCTCCAACACCACTCTTCATGCAGAAACACAAATATTGAACAGATTCCCCTGTTAGGGCCTTAGTTCTTCATCATATTTATCACCTTTTTAATTGATTGGCTCTCTGCATAAATTTTGGTTTAATATTTGCCTTTCTCACCAGACTAAACCTCTATCAGGATGAGAAGTATGTCTGTCTTGTTCATCTCTATATGCCAGGCATCCAAGTCAGGGAAGTTTACGGATCATAAGCTCTTTGTAGGGCAGTTTGTGGATTGTAGGCAAGGTCTTTTATAGAAACCTCTAACAAATGATAGTGAAATATGAGCTGGTCATGGTTCAGTTAGACTGAATAGCAACCTTGGTTTAAATTACTCTATCTGAGGGTTAAAGATTAAAGATTCTAAAGTAGCATATATTATGTGTCCAGTGTCATATCATATGATAAAGCAGTGATCCATTATCTCTAGTGTAAATAAGAATCACCATTGCACTTTCCAAAATAAAAGTAAATGCAGGACCCCATTTGCAGCCATTCAGTTTTATGGGGCTCTCTCTGCTCTGCCTATAGGGAAACTTTCTAAGAATTTTGTGGTTTTCAACAAGGTCTCTGACTATAATATCACAAGGGCATTCTTTCTCCCATTGATATTTTTCTCTCAGGTTTATTTAGTTACAGACTACATTAGTAAGAGTCCATCTTGGTGGCTTTTCTATCTTAAGCTACTGTATGAATCATATACAGGGTAAAATTACAGATCAGAGAAAACATTTTTCTTGGTGGTAGGGAGGGATTTATTCCCAGAACAGATTTGTTTTAGTTTTCATTACAATAGTTTTAGGTATTTTTCAATACAGGAAAATTGAAACAGTAGTAAAGAGAGTATCCATATACCCAAACCCATTTAATAGCATCATACATTATTATGAACATTTGTCGTAATTAATGAACTAATATTATTATTAACAAAAATCTATATTTTACTCATATTTCCGTAGTTTTTACCCTGATGATTTTTTGTCATAGGATACCATCCAAAATACCACATTATATTTAATTGTTGTATTCACTTAAGTTCATCATGACTGTGATATTTCTTAGGCTTTCTTTGTTTTTTGATGACCTTGACAGTTTTGAGTGATACTGGTCAGATACTTTGTAAAATATCCCTCAATTTTGATTCTTCTGATTGATTTTCCTAATAATTGGGCTGAGATTATAGGTTTTTAGGAGAAAGATCACAGAGGTAAATTCCCAGTCTCATCTCATCATATCAGTGGTATATACAATACATATGTCTTATCATTGTTGATGTTAACCTTGACCCCTCGGCTGAGGTAGTCTTTGTCATATTTTTCCACTATAAAATCACTCTTGTTTTTTCTCCCATTTCCATATCATATTCTTTGGAAGTTACTGTGACAGATCACACTGAAGAAGTGGGGGGTTATGACACAACCACTTGAGAGCAGAGTATTTCCATAAGTTACTTGGAATCCTTCTGCTTGGAAAATTTGCCTATTCTCTGCTTTTCTTTACTGATTTATTTATATCCATATGACTCATGGACATTTCATAGCTTGGATTATAATTTAATACCTTTCTTTCTTTCGTTCAATTGTTCTGGCTTTGACCACAGGCTACCATCACTGTGGAGTTTTGTGCTATGTTTCTGATAAGAAGTCAATCGTAGTTCATATCTGTGTATGTTGTGTGTGTGTGTGTGTTAGTTGTTCAGCCATGTCCAACTCTTTACAACCCCATGGACTGTAGCCCTCCAGGCTCCTCTGTCCATGGAATTCTCTAGCAAGAATACTGGAGAGGGTAGCCATTCCCTTCTCCAGGATCTTCCCACCCAGGATCGGAATCAGGAAAATTTTTCTTGGTGGTAGGGAGGATTTATTCCCAGAACAGATTTGTTTTAGTTTTCATTACAATAGTTTTAGGTATTTTCAATACAGGAAAATTGAAACAGTAGTAAAGAGAGTATCCATATACCCAAACCCATTTAATAGCATCATACATTATTATGAACATTTGTCGTAATTAATGAACTAATATTATTATTAACAAAAATCTATATTTTACTCATATTTCCGTAGTTTTTACCCTGATGATTTTTTGTCATAGGATACCATCCAAAATACCACATTATATTTAATTGTTGTATTCACTTAAGTTCATCATGACTGTGATATTTCTTAGGCTTTCTTTGTTTTTTGATGACCTTGACAGTTTTGAGTGATACTGGTCAGATACTTTGTAAAATATCCCTCAATTTTGATTCTTCTGATTGATTTTCCTAATAATTGGGCTGAGATTATAGGTTTTTAGGAGAAAGATCACAGAGGTAAATTCCCAGTCTCATCTCATCATATCAGTGGTATATACAATACATATGTCTTATCATTGTTGATGTTAACCTTGACCCCTCGGCTGAGGTAGTCTTTGTCATATTTTTCCACTATAAAATCACTCTTGTTTTTTCTCCCATTTCCATATCATATTCTTTGGAAGTTACTGTGACAGATCACACTGAAGAAGTGGGGGGTTATGACACAACCACTTGAGAGCAGAGTATTTCCATAAGTTACTTGGAATCCTTCTGCTTGGAAAATTTGCCTATTCTCTGCTTTTCTTTACTGATTTATTTATATCCATATGACTCATGGACATTTCATAGCTTGGATTATAATTTAATACCTTTTTTTTTCTTTCGTTCAATTGTTCTGGCTTTGACCACAGGCTACCATCACTGTGGAGTTTTGTGCTATGTTTCTGATAAGAAGTCAATCGTAGTTCATATCTGTGTATGTTGTGTGTGTGTGTGTGTTAGTTGTTCAGCCATGTCCAACTCTTTACAACCCCATGGACTGTAGCCCTCCAGGCTCCTCTGTCCATGGAATTCTCTAGGCAAGAATACTGGAGAGGGTAGCCATTCCCTTCTCCAGGGGATCTTCCCCACCCAGGGATCAAACCTAGGTCTCCTGCATTACAGGCAATGCAGGAGCCACCAAGGAAGTCCAATTCTTATACTTATTGCTTTCTAGTAAGATTTTCCCACCTTTTCTCCCTGGATATTTTCAACATTTTCTCTTTCTCTTGATTTTCTGAAGTTTGAATATGATATGCCTTAATGTGAACTTTTAATACTTACCCTGCTTTGTATTCTATGAATTCCTGGCTCTGTGGTGTTTATCATTAATTTTGAAAGGTTCTCAGAGATGATTGCTTTAAATATTTCTCCTGCTTTACTTTTTCTCATTCTGTTATTCCAATTACAAGTATGTTGTATCTTTTGAAGTTGTCTCACAGCCTTCAATGTCCTGGCATTTTTTATTATTTTCACTGTGAATTTCAATTTGGTAAGTTTCTATGTACCCATAATCACTAACTGGAGGATGGCATGGCAACCCACTCCAATATTCTTACCTGGAGAATCCCATGGACAGAACCTGGTGGGCTACAGTCCATAGGATCACAAAGAGTCGGACACGAGTGAAGCAATTTAGCACAGCACAGCACAATCACTAACATAGAGAAACACTGATAGTGAATGAGATTGCTTTTTGATTTCTCTTTCTGATTTTTCACTGTTAGAATATAGGAATGTGAGTGGTTTCTGTGTATTGATTTTGTATCCCATGACTTTGCTAAATTCACTGATTAACTCTGATAATATGTATCTTCAGGGTTTTCTGTGTATAGTATCATGTCATCTGCAAACAGTGAGAGTTTTACTTCTTCTTTTTCAATATGGATTCTTTCTATCTCTTTTTCTTCTCTAATTGCTGTAGCTAGAACTTCCAAAATTATATTGAATAATAGTGGCGAGAGTGAACACCCTTATCTTGTTCCTGATCTTAGAGGGAATGCTTTTGGTTTTTCACCATTGAGAATAATGTTTGCCATGGACCTAAAACATGTAGCTTTCACTATGTTGAGGTTACTTCCATGCCCATTTTTTTGAAGAGTTTTTAATCATAAATGGGTGATGGACTTTGTTAATGGCTTTTTCTGCCTCTATTGAGATTATCATGTGAATTTTATCTTTCAATTTATTAATATGGTGTATCACATTGATAGATTTGTGAATAATGAAGAATCCTTGCATGTCTGGGATAAGCCCAACTTGATCACGGTGTATGAGCTTTTTGATGTGTTGTTGAATTCTGTTTGCTAGAATTTTGTTGAGGATTTTTGCATCTACAATCATCAGTGATATTGGCCTGTAATTTCTTGGTGTTGTCTTTGCCTGGTTTTGGTATCAGCATGATGGTAGTCTTGTAGAATGAGTTTCTAAGTGTCCTTTCATGTACAATATTTTGGAAGAGTTATAGAAGTATAGGCATAGCTCTTCTCTAAATGTTTGATAGAATTCATCTGTTAAGCCATTTAGCCCTGGGCTTTTATTTTGGGGGAGATTTTTGATCATAGATTTGATTTCAATGCACATATGATATTGTTCATAATTTTATACCCATAATCACTAACTGGAGGATGGCATGGCAACCCACTCCAATATTCTTACCTGGAGAATCCCATGGACAGAACCTGGTGGGCTACAGTCCATAGGATCACAAAGAGTCGGACACGAGTGAAGCAATTTAGCACAGCACAGCACAATCACTAACATAGAGAAACACTGATAGTGAATGAGATTGCTTTTTGATTTCTCTTTCTGATTTTTCACTGTTAGAATATAGGAATGTGAGTGGTTTCTGTGTATTGATTTTGTATCCCATGACTTTGCTAAATTCACTGATTAACTCTGATAATATGTATCTTCAGGGTTTTCTGTGTATAGTATCATGTCATCTGCAAACAGTGAGAGTTTTACTTCTTCTTTTTCAATATGGATTCTTTCTATCTCTTTTTCTTCTCTAATTGCTGTAGCTAGAACTTCCAAAATTATATTGAATAATAGTGGCGAGAGTGAACACCCTTATCTTGTTCCTGATCTTAGAGGGAATGCTTTTGGTTTTTCACCATTGAGAATAATGTTTGCCATGGACCTAAAACATGTAGCTTTCACTATGTTGAGGTTACTTCCATGCCCATTTTTTGAAGAGTTTTAATCATAAATGGGTGATGGACTTTGTTAATGGCTTTTTCTGCCTCTATTGAGATTATCATGTGAATTTTATCTTTCAATTTATTAATATGGTGTATCACATTGATAGATTTGTGAATAATGAAGAATCCTTGCATGTCTGGGATAAGCCCAACTTGATCACGGTGTATGAGCTTTTTGATGTGTTGTTGAATTCTGTTTGCTAGAATTTTGTTGAGGATTTTTGCATCTACAATCATCAGTGATATTGGCCTGTAATTTCTTGGTGTTGTCTTTGCCTGGTTTTGGTATCAGCATGATGGTAGTCTTGTAGAATGAGTTTCTAAGTGTCCTTTCATGTACAATATTTTGGAAGAGTTATAGAAGTATAGGCATAGCTCTTCTCTAAATGTTTGATAGAATTCATCTGTTAAGCCATTTAGCCCTGGGCTTTTATTTTGGGGGAGATTTTTGATCATAGATTTGATTTCAATGCACATATGATATTGTTCATAATTTTTATTTCTTCCTAGTTCAGTCTTGGAAGATTGAGCTTATCTAAGAGTCTGTCCATTTCTTCCAGGTTATCCATTTTATTGCTATATAGTTCATAATAGTCTCATAATCCTTTATATTTCTGCATTGTCTTTTGTAACTTCTCCTTTTTCATTTCTATTTTTGTTGATTTGATTCTTCTTTCTTTTTTATTGATGAGTCTGGCTAAAGGTAAACTTTATTTTATTGAATAAAATTTATTTTACTAAATAAAAGAAACTATTGTTTCTTTTATTTCTTTTTCATTTATTTTTGCTCTGATCTTTATGATTTCTTTTTCTGCTGCTAACTTTGGGGAGATTTTGTTCTTCTTTTTCTAGTTGTTTTAACCATTGCAACAAAATGAATAAAATATCTAGGAATAAACCTACCTAAGGAAACAAAAGAACTGTACACAGAATATTATAAGGCACTGATGAAAGAAATCAATGTCTACATAAACAGACGGAGAGATAGTCCATATTCCTGGGCTGGAAGAATCAATATTGTGAAAATGACTATACTACCAAATGGAATCTACAGATTCAATGTGATTCCTATCAAATCATCAATGGCATTTTTCACAGAACTAGAAAAATAAAATCACAATTCATTTGGAAACACTAAAGACCCCAGATAGCCACAGTGACCTTGAGAAAGAAGAATGGAGCTGGAGGAATCAATCTTCCTGACTTCAGACTATATCACAAAGTGACAGTCATCAAGGCAACATGGTACCCACAAAAACAGAAATATAGACCAATGGAACAAGATAGAGAACCCAGAGATAAACCACGCACTTATGGATACCTTATTTTTGACAGAGGAGGCAGGAATATACAATGAGGCAAAGACAACCTCTTCAGTAAGTGGTGCTGGGAAAATTGGACAGCTACATGTAAAAGAATGAAGTTGAAACACTTCCTAACAGTATACACAATGATAAACTCCAAATGAATTAGAGACCTAACTGTAAGACGAGAAGCCATAAAACTCTTACAGGAAAACATAGGCAGAACACTTGATGACATAAGTCAAAGCAGGATCTTCTATGACGCGCCTCCTAGAGTAATGAAAAAAACAAAAATAAACAAGTGAGACCAAATTAAACTTAAAAGCTTTGGCATAGCAAAATAAGACCATAAACAAGGTGAAAAGGCAATGCTCGGAATGGGAGAAAATAATAGCAAATGAAACAACCAACAAAGGACTAATTTTCAAAATATATAAGCAGCTCATTTAACTCAATACCAAAAAAGAACAAATAACCCAATCAAAACGTGGGGGAAAAGACCTAAACAGGCATCTTTCCAAAAACACACAGATGGCCAACAATCACATGAAAAGATGCTCAACATCATGCATTATTAGAGAAACGCAAATCAAAGCTGCAATTATGTATCATCTCACACTGGTCAGAATGGCCACCACCACCAAGTCTATAAACAATGTTCTTCTTTTTCTAGTTGTTTTAACCATTGCAACAAAATGAATAAAATATCTAGGAATAAACCTACCTAAGGAAACAAAAGAACTGTACACAGAATATTATAAGGCACTGATGAAAGAAATCAATGTCTACATAAACAGACGGAGAGATAGTCCATATTCCTGGGCTGGAAGAATCAATATTGTGAAAATGACTATACTACCAAATGGAATCTACAGATTCAATGTGATTCCTATCAAATCATCAATGGCATTTTTCACAGAACTAGAAAAATAAAATCACAATTCATTTGGAAACACTAAAGACCCCAGATAGCCACAGTGACCTTGAGAAAGAAGAATGGAGCTGGAGGAATCAATCTTCCTGACTTCAGACTATATCACAAAGTGACAGTCATCAAGGCAACATGGTACCCACAAAAACAGAAATATAGACCAATGGAACAAGATAGAGAGCCCAGAGATAAACCACGCACTTATGGATACCTTATTTTTGACAGAGGAGGCAGGAATATACAATGAGGCAAAGACAACCTCTTCAGTAAGTGGTGCTGGGAAAATTGGACAGCTACATGTAAAAGAATGAAGTTGAAACACTTCCTAACAGTATACACAATGATAAACTCCAAATGAATTAGAGACCTAACTGTAAGACGAGAAGCCATAAAACTCTTACAGGAAAACATAGGCAGAACACTTGATGACATAAGTCAAAGCAGGATCTTCTATGACGCGCCTCCTAGAGTAATGAAAAAAACAAAAATAAACAAGTGAGACCAAATTAAACTTAAAAGCTTTGGCATAGCAAAATAAGACCATAAACAAGGTGAAAAGGCAATGCTCGGAATGGGAGAAAATAATAGCAAATGAAACAACCAACAAAGGACTAATTTTCAAAATATATAAGCAGCTCATTTAACTCAATACCAAAAAAGAACAAATAACCCAATCAAAACGTGGGGGAAAAGACCTAAACAGGCATCTTTCCAAAAACACACAGATGGCCAACAATCACATGAAAAGATGCTCAACATCATGCATTATTAGAGAAACGCAAATCAAAGCTGCAATTATGTATCATCTCACACTGGTCAGAATGGCCACCACCACCAAGTCTATAAACAATACATGCTGGAGAAGGTGGGGAGAAAAGGGAACACTCCTGCACTGTTGGTGAGAATGTAAATTGACACAGACTCTATGGAAGACAGTATGGAGATTTTTTTAAAAAACTGAGAATAGAAGGACTACCATATGACCCAGCAATCCCACTACAAGGCAAATACCCTGAGAAAACCGAAATCAAAAAAGATAAATGTACTGCGTTGTTCACTGCAGCACAGTTTACAATAGCTAGAACACACATGCAACCTAGATGTCCATCAGCAGATGAATGAATAAAGAAGCCGTGGTACATATATACAATGGAATATTACTCAGCCATAAAAAGGAATGCATTTGAGTCAGTTCTAATGAGGGCCTATTATATAGGATGAAGTTAAGTCAGAAAGAGAAAGGTAAATATTGTATACTAAAACATATATATGGAATCTAGAAAGATGGTACTGATAAATGTATATGCAGAGCAGCGGTGGAGAAACAGACATAGAAAACAGACTTATGGACATTGTGGGGAGGGAGGAATGGGTGAGATGAATGGAAAGAATTACATGGAAACTTACATTAGCATATGTACAATTGATAACCAGTGGGAATCTGCTGTAAGACTAAGGGAACTCAAACAAGGGCTCTGTAACAACCTAGAGGGGTGGAATGGGGAGGGAAATGGGAGGAAGTTCAAGACAAAGGGAATGTAAATATAGCTATGGCTGATTCAGGTTGATGTGTGGCAGTAAACAGAAAAACTCTGTAAAATAAAAATGAGAAAAAAAGAATTACCAATGCATTACCTTAGCACATCTGGCTAGAGCATACACATTGAAAAGAATTGGCACTATAAATGTAGTCATTCATGTTTTCAGGTAATACCTGCTCAATTTATCATTACATTCTTTTCCATTTAGTTTAGGAAGATAAAAATACTAGTCCATTGTCATATTATGTATAATCTAATACATCATTTTTACTTTTGATTGCATTTGCAAAATCCAGCAGTCCTATTTTTCATCTCCAAATATCTTCTTGTATCTTTAATGACACCTTACTCTAGTTTTTTTGAACTTTGAGACATTAATAGATTATATATTTCTCAAAGTTTCTCTTTCTTATGAGTTTGTTTATTTTTTAGGTGGGCATTTGTTTTACTTCCTTGTAATGGTCTCAATTTAAAGTGTGCAGTTTTCAATATGTCAGTCAACTTTTTGGTTTTGTTAACCTGAGAGAGGGAAGCTTAGGTTTGAATGATATTTGGAAGACAGTATGGAGATTTTTTTAAAAAACTGAGAATAGAAGGACTACCATATGACCCAGCAATCCCACTACAAGGCATATACCCTGAGAAAACCGAAATCAAAAAAGATAAATGTACTGCGTTGTTCACTGCAGCACAGTTTACAATAGCTAGAACACACATGCAACCTAGATGTCCATCAGCAGATGAATGAATAAAGAAGCCGTGGTACATATATACAATGGAATATTACTCAGCCATAAAAAGGAATGCATTTGAGTCAGTTCTAATGAGGGCCTATTATATAGGATGAAGTTAAGTCAGAAAGAGAAAGGTAAATATTGTATACTAAAACATATATATGGAATCTAGAAAGATGGTACTGATAAATGTATATGCAGAGCAGCGGTGGAGAAACAGACATAGAAAACAGACTTATGGACATTGTGGGGAGGGAGGAATGGGTGAGATGAATGGAAAGAATTACATGGAAACTTACATTAGCATATGTACAATTGATAACCAGTGGGAATCTGCTGTAAGACTAAGGGAACTCAAACAAGGGCTCTGTAACAACCTAGAGGGGTGGAATGGGGAGGAAAATGGGAGGAAGTTCAAGACAAAGGGAATGTAAATATAGCTATGGCTGATTCAGGTTGATGTGTGGCAGTAAACAGAAAAACTCTGTAAAATAAAAATGAGAAAAAAAGAATTACCAATGCATTACCTTAGCACATCTGGCTAGAGCATACACATTGAAAAGAATTGGCACTATAAATGTAGTCATTCATGTTTTCAGGTAATACCTGCTCAATTTATCATTACATTCTTTTCCATTTAGTTTAGGAAGATAAAAATACTAGTCCATTGTCATATTATGTATAATCTAATACATCATTTTTACTTTTGATTGCATTTGCAAAATCCAGCAGTCCTATTTTTCATCTCCAAATATCTTCTTGTATCTTTAATGACACCTTACTCTAGTTTTTTTGAACTTTGAGACATTAATAGATTATATATTTCTCAAAGTTTCTCTTTCTTATGAGTTTGTTTATTTTTTAGGTGGGCATTTGTTTTACTTCCTTGTAATGGTCTCAATTTAAAGTGTGCAGTTTTCAATATGTCAGTCAACTTTTTGGTTTTGTTAACCTGAGAGAGGGAAGCTTAGGTTTGAATGATGTTTGGATAGATATGAATTGTAAAAAAAAATGATTAAGTCCCTTCGCAAATCATAAAAGCAAGAAGAGAAAACCATAGGTTTATTGTCATTTTGGAGAAGGAAGTGGCAATTCACTCCAGTATTCTTGCCTCGAGACTTTCATGGACAGACAAGCCTGAAGGGCTGCAATCCATAGGGTCACACAGAGTCGAACACGACTGAAATGACTAAGCAGCAGCATTGTCAGTTTACTTTGGAAGATTAGTGATCAAGGACATTGTATTTGGATGCAATCAGAGCATGGATTGTCTCTTCTTCGCTTAAGAGTTTCTCCTCTGTAATTATGAAGTAGTCCCAGCCCTTTTCATAAAATTATTCTCACTGACTTGACAGCTCTCACTGCGAACTAGCCTCAGCTGTCTCTCTGATTTAGTTAAAAGTGTATTATGAGAATAATCCGTACAGCAGGTTCCCTCCCCTGCATAAACTCTGGCATCCAGAAATTTTCTGGTGGTTAGATTTAATTAGGACCAAGTTATAGTTCTTATCAACTGCTCTGCAACCCTCACTTTTATCCAGCACATGCCATTCAAAATTAGGTAATAGTAATAATTCCTTCAGTTCTTCCTAAGATAGGCTACAGTCTTATATGCAATAAATTATGGAGTGGCATGACTTCTCAGAATATTTTCACCTCTTCTATGGCCTGCAGACATCTCAGATGTTTGAAACAAGAACCACATTCTTTTCCTAGTTTCATTGTTGATCCACACTTTTCACTATATTATATTCCCTTGGGAATTTAATGATGATTTTAGGAGAGAATAAGGATACATAGCTTTGAAGGTGAGGGTTAATATTTTTTACTTTCACTTTAATCTATGTTTAAAGTATTAAGCCAGTTAAATGCTGCCGATCACAAATGTTATATTCATCTAAATTCTGCCCCAATGAATCTTCTGTCTTTTTTTAAAATAATTATTTATATTTTACTTTTTACTTTTACAGAGTTTTGTTGTTTACAGATATGTATAATCCCAGATTAGTCACATGTATATCCATGGTGAATTCTCTCTCTTGATTTCCTCTCGCTGCTTTTGAGACTTTTCTCTTTTCAGCAATTGGATTAGTGTAGTTTTCTTAAAGGTTTCCCAGGTGGCCTAATGGTAAAGAATCTGCCTCCTAATGCAGGAGAGAGACAAGAGACTATAGGTTCAATCCCTGGGTCTGGAAGATCTCCTGGGGGAGAAATGGCAACCCACTCTAGCATTCTTGTTTGGAAAATCCCACAGGCAGAGGAGTCTGGTAGGCTGCAGTCCATTGGGTCACAAAGAGTTGGACATGACTGAGCAACTGAACACATGCACACTTAAAGGTTTATCATGCTTGGAGTTTGTTTGAGATGCTTGAGTCTGCAAATTTGTAGTCTTTCTCAAACTTGAAACATTGTCAGTTATTATTTCAAATTTTATTCTTATCCTCTCTCTTTCTTTTCTCCTTTTCACCCCACAATTTCATGTACGTTAAACTCCCTAGTGTGTTCCCATAGGTCACTGATGCTCTGTTCATTTTCTTTTCATCTTTTTTGTATCTGTGCATAATTTTGTATAATTTTTATGGTTCTGTATTCAGGTTCACTGATTGTTTTGCAGCTGTGTCTGATTCAATATAAACATTATCTGTCTTAGTCTTTTCAGGCTGCTATATGACAAAAACACCATAGATGGTTGCTTTAAATATCAGATATTTATTTCTCATAGTTTTAGAGACTGGGAAGTCCAAGATCTAGACACTGGCAGCTTTAATGTCTACTGGCCCACTTTCTAATTCACAGATGACCCTGATCTAAGAGGGTAAGATCCTGGGGAATGTTGATCCACACTTTTCACTATATTATATTCCCTTGGGAATTTAATGATGATTTTAGGAGAGAATAAGGATACATAGCTTTGAAGGTGAGGGTTAATATTTTTTACTTTCACTTTAATCTATGTTTAAAGTATTAAGCCAGTTAAATGCTGCCGATCACAAATGTTATATTCATCTAAATTCTGCCCCAATGAATCTTCTGTCTTTTTTTAAAATAATTATTTATATTTTACTTTTTACTTTTACAGAGTTTTGTTGTTTACAGATATGTATAATCCCAGATTAGTCACATGTATATCCATGGTGAATTCTCTCTCTTGATTTCCTCTCGCTGCTTTTGAGACTTTTCTCTTTTCAGCAATTGGATTAGTGTAGTTTTCTTAAAGGTTTCCCAGGTGGCCTAATGGTAAAGAATCTGCCTCCTAATGCAGGAGAGAGACAAGAGACTATAGGTTCAATCCCTGGGTCTGGAAGATCTCCTGGGGGAGAAATGGCAACCCACTCTAGCATTCTTGTTTGGAAAATCCCACAGGCAGAGGAGTCTGGTAGGCTGCAGTCCATTGGGTCACAAAGAGTTGGACATGACTGAGCAACTGAACACATGCACACTTAAAGGTTTATCATGCTTGGAGTTTGTTTGAGATGCTTGAGTCTGCAAATTTGTAGTCTTTCTCAAACTTGAAACATTGTCAGTTATTATTTCAAATTTTATTCTTATCCTCTCTCTTTCTTTTCTCCTTTTCACCCCACAATTTCATGTACGTTAAACTCCCTAGTGTGTTCCCATAGGTCACTGATGCTCTGTTCATTTTCTTTTCATCTTTTTTGTATCTGTGCATAATTTTGTATAATTTTTATGGTTCTGTATTCAGGTTCACTGATTGTTTTGCAGCTGTGTCTGATTCAATATAAACATTATCTGTCTTAGTCTTTTCAGGCTGCTATATGACAAAAACACCATAGATGGTTGCTTTAAATATCAGATATTTATTTCTCATAGTTTTAGAGACTGGGAAGTCCAAGATCTAGACACTGGCAGCTTTAATGTCTACTGCGGGCCCACTTTCTAATTCACAGATGACCCTGATACAGTAAGAGGGGTAAAGGAACTCTCTGGGGTCTCTTTTTTTGAATTAATTATTACTTTTTAATTGAAGGATAGTTGCTTTACAGAAATGTGTTGGTTTCTGTCAAATAGCAACATAAAGAAGGTCTCTTTTATAAGGACACTAATCCTTTTTTATAAGGACTTCACCCTCATGACATCATCACCTTCTGAAGGATGCACCTCCAAATACTATTACATTCAGGCTTACGATTCATAATATATTAGGATCTATTTTATTTTTCATCTCAGATACTGTATTGTATCTCAAAACTTTCAATTTTTTCAGTTGTCTTTTTTTCAGGATCCTATTTTTCTCTATCTTCTCCATATGGGTTGTATCAATAATTAAAAGAGCTGTTTTTATGTGTTTGTCTGCTAGTTCCTTCCTCTCTCCAGCTTCTGAGTTAGTTCTAGTGATTGATTAAAATTCTCTTTGCATTAATTGCATTCTAATATGTCTTCTAAAAACCTCTAACAAAAAATTATCAGAGTCAATTATTCAGGCAAGACTGGGTAATTTCAGGGTACTATGCCATGAACGAAGCCAATTATTCATAGTAACCAGAAACTGGAAAACAATCCAGATGGATAGCCAAATTTGATATATTTATTCAATAAAGTGCTATTTGGTAATAAAAGGGATCAAACTGCTGATACACCCAAAAACAGAATTTCACAGATATATGTTAAGTGAATGGAGTCAGACACTTTTCAGAGCAGGCATAGTCAGGGTAGATACAGTAAAATTCTATGCAGTGCATTTCTAGAGTACACAAATCTAACCTAAGATGCTAGGAATCAGAACAATGGTGGTCAGCAGGAAGCAGGAGAGAGAGGGTCAACTGGAAGGGGATTGAAAGGGACTTTCCCTGGTGATGCAGTTAAACTCTACAAAGATTAGGATGCTGGTCACATGATTTACATATTTGCCAAATCATTTAATAATACTCCTAAAATCTGTGCATTCACTGTAGGTAAGTACAGCTCAATTTAAAATGGTATAGAAATTATCTGCACTAAAAGGAAGTAGTTCAAAATGTGAAAACAAAATAAAATGAAAAAATTGCAGCCCACAAAACAAAGAGTCAAAATCTTAACTACCCGGAGATTTGGGGAACCTAAAAGGAACAGATACCTCTCTAATAGGAGATTAAGGAAAAAGAATTAAAACATGCAGTTTTTCCAAATAACGTTAAAATTACAATAAAATTGCATGTAGGATGGTAAGCTCCCTTAACTGAAGAAATGATATTTTAGATCACTGTGAGATATATATTTTTACCTTTTGAATATGTTCATTTATTATACATGTCACATCATTTCATATTTCAATACTGTATGCGCCCTGCATACGAACTTTCAAGCTGCAAACTTTCAAAGGTGTGAATGTGCGTTCCTCAGATCAACATCAGGTGTGAGTGAAACGCAGCTTCTGCTCTACCATGTCCCACCTTCTCTCCCTCCTCCAGTCATTCTTCTTGCCTGTTCAGTCCATGTCAGCGCCTGTGTGCCAGCTGTTGTACTGGGCTACCATGCTTTTCAAGGTACTGTACTGTAAGACCAAAAATATTTTCTTCATTTTTTGTCTTTGTTTTTCTATGTATTATTTGTGTGAAAAGTATTATAAATCTATTACATAGCCAATTGGGTTCGTTGGATAGTAGGCCAATCTCGTTGAATTTACAAACAAATTGGGCTTATGAACAAATTGGACTTACAAACATGCACTCAGAATGGAACTCATTTGTATGTAGGGCACTTACTGTATTTTTTCTATGGTAGACCCTGAAATAGTCAGTGAATGAGTAAACTAACATTAATTTAACTTCATAGCCCATGTTGAAACAGTATCGAAACAGTAAACTATGCATTTTTAATTTAAAAAGAAGAATACATCATTAAGATTTAACAATAAAACATATCAAGTTATATAGGAGCCAAACAAAACTGTAACAGAAGTGTGACTATCAGAGCTTTCATTACTTTAAATAATAAAAATAAGTTAGAAGCATTTAAAAAACAAAAAAGTATTTTTAAAAATACATTAAAAAAAATTTTAAAGTAAAAACAAAAATCATAAGTTAATTAACTTAAAATAAAGACAGTAACAGGATTGATATCAGGAGCTGATTCTTTGAGGCAGTAAAATTAAAAATCTGATGATAAAAGCTCTGGTAGATATATACAATGGAATACTTCTCAGCTGCAAAAAGAAATGCAGAAGAATCAGTTGTAATGAGGTGGATGAATCTAGAATTAAAACATCTTTCCAAATAACGTTAAAATTACAATAAAATTGCATGTAGGATGGTAAGCTCCCTTAACTGAAGAAATGATATTTTAGATCACTGTGAGATATATATTTTACCTTTTGAATGTGTTCATTTATTATACATGTCACATCATTTCATATTTCAATACTGTATGCGCCCTGCATACGAACTTTCAAGCTGCAAACTTTCAAAGGTGTGAATGTGCGTTCCTCAGATCAACATCAGGTGTGAGTGAAACGCAGCTTCTGCTCTACCATGTCCCACCTTCTCTCCCTCCTCCAGTCATTCTTCTTGCCTGTTCAGTCCATGTCAGCGCCTGTGTGCCAGCTGTTGTACTGGGCTACCATGCTTTTCAAGGTACTGTACTGTAAGACCAAAAATATTTTCTTCATTTTTTGTCTTTGTTTTTCTATGTATTATTTGTGTGAAAAGTATTATAAATCTATTACATAGCCAATTGGGTTCGTTGGATAGTAGGCCAATCTCGTTGAATTTACAAACAAATTGGGCTTATGAACAAATTGGACTTACAAACATGCACTCAGAATGGAACTCATTTGTATGTAGGGCACTTACTGTATTTTTTCTATGGTAGACCCTGAAATAGTCAGTGAATGAGTAAACTAACATTAATTTAACTTCATAGCCCATGTTGAAACAGTATCGAAACAGTAAACTATGCATTTTTAATTTAAAAAGAAGAATACATCATTAAGATTTAACAATAAAACATATCAAGTTATATAGGAGCCAAACAAAACTGTAACAGAAGTGTGACTATCAGAGCTTTCATTACTTTAAATAATAAAAATAAGTTAGAAGCATTTAAAAAACAAAAAAGTATTTTTAAAAATACATTAAAAAAAATTTTAAAGTAAAAACAAAAATCATAAGTTAATTAACTTAAAATAAAGACAGTAACAGGATTGATATCAGGAGCTGATTCTTTGAGGCAGTAAAATTAAAAATCTGATGATAAAAGCTCTGGTAGATATATACAATGGAATACTTCTCAGCTGCAAAAAGAAATGCAGAAGAATCAGTTGTAATGAGGTGGATGAATCTAGAATCTATTATACAGAGTGAAGTAAGTCAAAAAGAGATAGACAAGTACAGTATACTAATACATATATATGGAATCTAGTAAGATGGTAATAATAACATATGCAGTGAAGCAATGGAAAAACAAACATAGAGAACTGATGTTCGGACATTGTGGGGAATGAACAGGAGGTGGGAGGAGTAGAGGGAGTAACATGGAAACCTATACTATCATATGTGAAAAAGATAGCTATTCTCATTGCGCTGGGGGAATAGGGGATCCTGCAAGGGTGCAGTGCGATGCCGTGGAGGGGTGAGATGAGGGGGACTGGGATGAGGGAGACTGGGATGAGGGGGACTGTTTATTAAAAAAAAAACATAAATAAGTCACTAAAGAGATTGTGAATTGTAAGAAATACACTTTACATAGTTGAATCCAATAAATTTTTAAGTAGATTTTCTTTTAATTATCAAATGTTTCTGAAGAAATTTGAAAATGCAAATAATCAAGAATGATAATGAAAAGCTAAACAGCCCCAAAGAGTAAGGAATAAAACTATGGAAGTTTACTGAAAACCTAAAAGATCTAGAAAAGGAAGAGATAGGCATATATCATGTATCATGATGAACAAATTAATAAATCTATGACAAAGGAAATTAGCAACTATTTCTAAAGTTCATAAAAGAATCAGGTAGAAATCCTATGAGAAATATAGCTATACTTTTTTTGTTCTAATTAATTAAGAAGGACATGAAAGACAGAAGTTAAGATATATCACAAAGAGCATCCATAAATAGATCTATATATGTATTTTAGTTTAGTTTGTGGTAAAGATGGTATTTCAAGTAAAAAATGAAAATGTGGACTATTCTATTACTAGTATTGTAACATCTGATATATATTAAAAATAGAATAATAGGATAACCCTGTGTGCCCGTGTAAATTCCAGGTTAATTTAATTAATACTATAAAATTCATAGAAGAAAATAAAAACTAGTATTGGCAGGAATATTTTCTAAGTAAAATACAAAGACCGAAGAAAAAGACCAACAGATTTTATTTCATATAAACTAAAGCATCCTTAAAACAAAATAAAATAGAAATAATGTAAAATTTTAGCAAAGTTCTGGGAAAATTTTTTCACTTTATGTTACTGACAAAGATTACTAACCAGGATATATAGAGTTCCTAACGTCAATTTAGAAAAACATGAAAAGAATGAGCAGAATATAAGGAAAGTCACAAAGGATGATTACAAATATCTATATAAATATATAGAGAAAGTTGTTCAATTTGACTAGTTATAAGAAAAATGCAAATTAAAAGGAATTGTTTTTCATTAGTTTGACAAGAATTACAGTGATAATATCAAGCAAATATACAAGAAATAGTACTTTTATACACTTTTAGTGGGAGTATAAATTGAAGAAATCATTCTGGAAAACTAGTTGACAGTTTATCAAAATAAAATTGTACATTTCCATTGACTCAGCAGTTCTACTCCTAAGAAACAATCCAAGAGAAATATTCACAGATGAGCATCAAAATGTACATAGTAGAATGATTTCTTTGTTGTGGTAGTGAAAATTGGAAACCTAAATGTCCATCAATAAATTATTTTTAATAATGTTATATTGTATTAACGACTTTTAAAGGAACAAGATAGAGCTTTATGTACTTGTACAAACCCTACCCTAACTCTATAAAAGTGGAAGTTACAATATACAAAGACTGAAGGTCAAAGTATCAATTTCCATCTGATAGAAATCCCAGAAAGAAAAAAATAAATAATAAAATGGAAAGAAAAGAACTTAAAGCTATAATAATCATGAAATTTTCATAACTAAAGAAAGATATGTGATCTCAGTTGAGAAGCCTCATAGAGTACACAGCAGAGCAGAAAATAAAAATGATAGATGTTTATAAATAATACAGAAATATTTAAAAACATTAAAAACAAAGGGAGAGTCTAAACATTTCTAGAATAAAACGGTAATATTAAATTTGAATCATTGACCTGAGGTCCCAAAACAGCAATATTGGATGTGAAAAAATGAAAGACTAAAGTATTATATAGAGGATAAAGCATGAATTATTTTATGAATGATATTGAAATGATCATTTACTATACTGTATAAAACACAAAGAAATTATAACTCTATTCACAGAAATAAGCCCTATGGGTTGAAGACATATACAAGGAAAAACAGAATTAGTGGAAAGCATGCTCTGATATCTTTTATCTCTCTATGGAGAATGGTTTTTTTAAATAAGACCAAAAGGTATGAGGTAAAAAAAATCATGTATAATATTACATCAAAAGTAAAGATTTCCTCAAATAAAGGCTCCTCAGAAGAAGTTAGTAGTAAGAGGGTAACATCCAAAAGTGACAAAAGGATTAAAACCTGGAATATCAAGGAACTCTTTAAAAATATGAAGAAAAATGGAAACCAATAATAACTTAAAATGGAAAATAATCTGAAAAGAATTACGTATATGAATCACTTTTGCTGTGCTTCTGACACCAGAACAATATTGTGAGTCAACTGTGCTTCAATTTAAAACAAAAAGAAATAAGGAAATAACAAAAAATTGAGAAAGGGTATGGTCTTCCCAGGTGGCTCAGTGGTAAAGAATCCGCTTGCTATGCGGGAAACTCACGTTTGATCCCTGGGTTGTGAAGAACCCTTGGAGGAGGAAATGGCAACCCACTCAAGTTTTCTTGCCTGGAGAATCCCATGGACAGGGAAGCCTAGCTGGTTACAAGTCCATGGAGTTGCAAAAGAATAGAATACGACTTAGCTTCTGAACAACAACAATGAAATGAATAAGCTATTTGTAGACCCAAACACCACTAGATATATAAAAAGAAAACCAAGCTCAGTAGTATCACATAAGTGCAAGTAAAATTAGCCATGAAATTTTCATAACTAAAGAAAGATATGTGATCTCAGTTGAGAAGCCTCATAGAGTACACAGCAGAGCAGAAAATAAAAATGATAGATGTTTATAAATAATACAGAAATATTTAAAAACATTAAAAACAAAGGGAGAGTCTAAACATTTCTAGAATAAAACGGTAATATTAAATTTGAATCATTGACCTGAGGTCCCAAAACAGCAATATTGGATGTGAAAAAATGAAAGACTAAAGTATTATATAGAGGATAAAGCATGAATTATTTTATGAATGATATTGAAATGATCATTTACTATACTGTATAAAACACAAAGAAATTATAACTCTATTCACAGAAATAAGCCCTATGGGTTGAAGACATATACAAGGAAAAACAGAATTAGTGGAAAGCATGCTCTGATATCTTTTATCTCTCTATGGAGAATGGTTTTTTTAAATAAGACCAAAAGGTATGAGGTAAAAAAAATCATGTATAATATTACATCAAAAGTAAAGATTTCCTCAAATAAAGGCTCCTCAGAAGAAGTTAGTAGTAAGAGGGTAACATCCAAAAGTGACAAAAGGATTAAAACCTGGAATATCAAGGAACTCTTTAAAAATATGAAGAAAAATGGAAACCAATAATAACTTAAAATGGAAAATAATCTGAAAAGAATTACGTATATGAATCACTTTTGCTGTGCTTCTGACACCAGAACAATATTGTGAGTCAACTGTGCTTCAATTTAAAACAAAAAGAAATAAGGAAATAACAAAAAATTGAGAAAGGGTATGGTCTTCCCAGGTGGCTCAGTGGTAAAGAATCCGCTTGCTATGCGGGAAACTCACGTTTGATCCCTGGGTTGTGAAGAACCCTTGGAGGAGGAAATGGCAACCCACTCAAGTTTTCTTGCCTGGAGAATCCCATGGACAGGGAAGCCTAGCTGGTTACAAGTCCATGGAGTTGCAAAAGAATAGAATACGACTTAGCTTCTGAACAACAACAATGAAATGAATAAGCTATTTGTAGACCCAAACACCACTAGATATATAAAAAGAAAACCAAGCTCAGTAGTATCACATAAGTGCAAGTAAAATTAGCCATGACATACACTGCATGTTCATCATATTGGCAAAAGCTCAAATAATATCAAGTACTGCTGCAGATGCAGGGAAGCAAAAACCCCAAGGCATTATTTTGGATGTAATCAGTGGCATTCATTTTGAAACTAAAATTTGTTAGTTAAATGAGGATATGTACATACTTTAATATCAAAAACAAGTCCTAAAGAAACTCTTGTTTAGGTGCACAAATAGACATGAATAAAAATGTTCATTGAAGTATAATAGTTGAAAAACTTGGAAGCATTCTAGGTATCATTCAGTAGAAGACTAGATAACCTAAATGGGTAGTAAAAGAGGACAATTCCAATATATTTATTTTTTAATCTTGTTCCCTATGGGCTAAATGAAAAAAGTAAGAAATACAATGCAACACAATTATATATGAATCTGACATTTATAGAAGATTCCTGGAGTTTGGTCATATTCATGTCCATTGAGTCAATGATGCTATCCAACTACCTCATCCTCTGCCATCATCTTCTCTTTTCCTTTCAATCTTTCCCATCATGAGGGTCTTTTCCAATAAGTCATCTCGTCGCATCAGGTGGCCAAAGTATTAGAGCTTCAGCTTTAGCGCCAGTCCTTCCAATAAATATTCAGGGTTGATTTCCTTTAGGATTGACTGGTTTGATCTCCCTGCAGTCCAAGGGACACTCAAGAGTCTTCAGCAACACAATTCAAAAGCATTAATTCTTCAGTGCTCAGTCTTCTTATGGTCCATAAAAAAGCATATACTATATACTCCATTAAAAAGAAAACTCACCCCATCCCTTATCGATTACCTTTCCACTTCTCAGTTGCTCTATTATTTTATTTTTCCAATTTTAATCTATCTCTACATCTGAAAGTCTCTAAAATTAAGCCATATTTTTGCCTAAAATACTCCCTGACTAATCTTAATATTCTTATAGCTTCTCTATATTGTCAATTTCCAAATTCAAATTGGTTTTTCATCTGGATATTGATGCTCTTACAGCATTCTACTATTTCAAATTCAACATAAATCAGTTGAATCTTATTATCTTCTATCCCAAAACATCTCCATTTTCCAATTATTGTTGGCTTCTCTGGATTGTCATCCCAACTGACCACTTAAAAAATGATTCATATATTTGTGTTTCTCTTTTGCTCTTTTCTTTCCCTGATCAATCGCATCAACTCCCATAAATTAACAACTGTATTAATTTCCTATTGTAACAAATTACTACAAACTTGGGGCTTAAAACAACATCCTCTTACAGTTTTATAGGACAGTAGTCTGAAATGGGCTAAAATCCAGATATCAGCAGGACTGCATTCCTTCCTGAGGGTTCTAGGGAAGAATTCATCTTATGGCCTTTTCTATCTTCTAAAAGCTACCAACATTCCTTAGCTCATGGTCCCCTTCCCGCTTCAAAGCTGGCAACAACTAATTGAATTTTTTCTATTTTGCCATTACTCTGTCATTACTCTTTCCTGTCTCCTTCCTTGATGACCCTTTTGATTATACTAAGTCCACCTGGATAATCCAGAATAGTTTCCTGCATTATCTGATTAGCACTTTGTTAATTCCAGTCCATTGAGTCAATGATGCTATCCAACTCCCATCCTCTGCCATCATTTTCTTTTCCTTTCAATCTTTCCCATCATGAGGGTCTTTTCCAATAAGTCATCTCGTCGCATCAGGTGGCCAAAGTATTAGAGCTTCAGCTTTAGCGCCAGTCCTTCCAATAAATATTCAGGGTTGATTTCCTTTAGGATTGACTGGTTTGATCTCCCTGCAGTCCAAGGGACACTCAAGAGTCTTCAGCAACACAATTCAAAAGCATTAATTCTTCAGTGCTCAGTCTTCTTATGGTCCATAAAAAAGCATATACTATATACTCCATTAAAAAGAAAACTCACCCCATCCCTTATCGATTACCTTTCCACTTCTCAGTTGCTCTATTATTTTATTTTTCCAATTTTAATCTATCTCTACATCTGAAAGTCTCTAAAATTAAGCCATATTTTTGCCTAAAATACTCCCTGACTAATCTTAATATTCTTATAGCTTCTCTATATTGTCAATTTCCAAATTCAAATTGGTTTTTCATCTGGATATTGATGCTCTTACAGCATTCTACTATTTCAAATTCAACATAAATCAGTTGAATCTTATTATCTTCTATCCCAAAACATCTCCATTTTCCAATTATTGTTGGCTTCTCTGGATTGTCATCCCAACTGACCACTTAAAAAATGATTCATATATTTGTGTTTCTCTTTTGCTCTTTTCTTTCCCTGATCAATCGCATCAACTCCCATAAATTAACAACTGTATTAATTTCCTATTGTAACAAATTACTACAAACTTGGGGCTTAAAACAACATCCTCTTACAGTTTTATAGGACAGTAGTCTGAAATGGGCTAAAATCCAGATATCAGCAGGACTGCATTCCTTCCTGAGGGTTCTAGGGAAGAATTCATCTTATGGCCTTTTCTATCTTCTAAAAGCTACCAACATTCCTTAGCTCATGGTCCCCTTCCCGCTTCAAAGCTGGCAACAACTAATTGAATTTTTTCTATTTTGCCATTACTCTGTCATTACTCTTTCCTGTCTCCTTCCTTGATGACCCTTTTGATTATACTAAGTCCACCTGGATAATCCAGAATAGTTTCCTGCATTATCTGATTAGCACTGTTAATTCCAGTCTCAATCTTAATTTCCCCCTCAGCACATAACATTCACAGGTTCTGCAAAGTAGGATTTGGACAACTTTTGGTGGTACCATTATTCTATCCATCACATTATCTAATCCAAACCAATTCCTCCCCCTTTTATTTCCCCCGCCCATTTCATAACTTAGGACAAATCCTATGTAATTTTTTTCCCTTCCAAGCAC